>CM046039.1:69973216-70390716 GCA_025215565.1 Flaveria ramosissima
TGCAGGATGTCAGGCCATAACAATATATACCCTATTATAAACGATGATCTGATGATCACATATGTACAAGAACCTATGACATACGGAACATCCCTAGACCCCGTAACCTTTTTAGACACCGGTTTCCAGTTTGGTGTGCCCGAAGAACATATCGAAGATAATTGGATGACTGATCCACTGGCTAGTACATACGTGCAAGAAACCATGGAACCCGTGACTAGTTTTCTGTACGAGGAACCAAACATCTGGAACTATAACACCCCTCCAGTTCCTTTAGAAACTCATAAAACAATCTCATTTGGAGAAGGAACTAGTAGGTCACAAAAACCTAGGATGAGTGTACACAGCACATCGGAAGTATTTCGTTATAATTCCAAAGATGTAGAAGAAGCATATAAGGAGGCTGATATAATGCTGACGATTGAAGAAAAAGAAGAAGACGACGACGAGGAGGACATTCCGTGGTACCGGCTTTTCCAAGACGACGGTAGGGAATTTGCAAAAAATCACCTAGACGTCTGGCCTACAGATTCAGTGTACCATGAAGTTATCACTGGAAAGAGGCAGCCACCGCCGCGCTACAAACCGGTAGAGGAACACGATGGGTCCATACTCGATTTGCTAGACAGGTCGTTTCACGAGAATGACGAGTTGAAGAAGTTACAAGCAATAGAAAGAGAGAAAAAGATAAAAGCAGGTGAAAGGTTGTGTCAAGTAGGAAATTGGTTGAAGCAGAAAGGATGTGAATGGAAGAAGGGTTGATCCGAGGAAGAGTCTATCTATATTAGAAGCATACATAATTATGTATGTATTATATATGTACGTATACACTAATATGTTTGATGTAGTATACGTGTGGTAGATGTATAATATATGTAGTACGATAGTAACGATGGTAGAATCGATGTAACTGCAAAATCATTTTTGGTTATAAAATAGTTCGATTTTGCAATCCGTGTGTTAAATTTTTTTTTCTATTAAATGGTTGTAGAATGTCGGGACCAATCAATCAAAGCGAAATTCTACACAATCAAATGGATCATGGAGATACGTCGGCTGAAGATCCAAATGCTAGTGAATCTGTCCTTAATGAAAACAAAGTTATACAACTAATAGATCAGGGAATTTTTAATGCAATTCCAAGATTAGTCGCCGCTATGGAAGAACAGAAAAAGCAAATAAGGTAGAAAAAGATAAAGAAAAAGTCGAAAACTTAAAAAGAAAAATGCTCGAGACTAATAAGGGAAAAGTTATCGAGATTCCCAATGAAAGTAGTAATGGAGATTCTGACACTGAAGAACCCCTGAAAAAGCTAAAAGAAACGTACTGCGACTACAAAACGTTTCAGGCATGCAAGCCAGAAGAGTTTTCTGGTTCACAGGGAGCGGCAGTAGCAGTCAGATGGCTAGAGAAAGTAAAGTCGGTAATGAAAAGATGTAAGTGTGCTGAAGGTGATAAAGTTCTGTTCGCTTCGGACTATTTAAAGACGGCGCACTCGAATGGTGGAACTCCCTTGTCGCTACACGAGGTGAGTCGGTTTATGAAATGCCCTGGGATGACTTTGCAACCCTCGTTACTCGGAAGTTCTGCCCAATGAACGAACGAGAAAAGATCGAGGGCCAGTTTCTGAATTTAAGGATGATCGGTGATGATATTCAAAGTTATAACACAAAAATTCTAGAATACTCGAGGTTTGTTCCACATCTAGTCACCCCTGAATGCAATTTTATAAGTCGATACATTTGGGGTCTGGTATGTGAAATCAGGGATACCGTGAAGGCAGCCATGCCTCAAACTATTGAATCGGCCATGGAATTAGCCGGTTTAATGACAGACGGTATGATACGAACTAGGAAGGAGGCGAAGAAGAAAGAAATTGTAGCAAAAGGAGAACAAGTGTGGAGGAAGGATACAAGGAACTCGGGAAAGAGGTCGTCTACGATAACCCACCCCGAATGTAGAATTTGCAAGAAGAGACATGCAGGAAAATGTCTTTTCGAGCAGTTTGCATTCTGTCAGAACTGTAAAGCTACAGGACATGCTACTGAGAACTGTCAAACCCAAAGGCCACTGGAGTTTGTTTTAATTGTGGTGAACGGGGACACTTTCGTTCGGATTGTCCCAAGTTGAAGCAGGCCGTGAAAGAAATCACGAAAGGTGAGGTAGGAGCAAAAAGGAGCACTCGAGCTTTTGTCCTAAATTCTCGAGAAGCCACCGATATACCAGACGTCGTGACTGGTACGTTTCTCGTTAATAACACTTATGCTAGAGTATTATTTGATTCAGGAGCAAACCAAAGTTTCATTGATCATAAATTTTGTAAATTATTAAATATACCTCTAGCTAATCTAAGACGGACTATCAACGTAGAAATGGCTAATGGGGAAACGATTAAGATTACCAATTATTGGAAGGTTGTGTTATAACCTTGAACGGGCATGATATTCCCGTACGACTTTTACCCATGTCATTGGCTGGATTTGATGTTGTCCTAGGAATGGACTGGTTAGCTAAGAACCAAGCCTGTATAAATTGTAACCTCAAGACAATCATGCTCCGAACCCCGAGCGGGGAACCAGTAACTATTCATGGTGAGAAACAGGCCAATCAGATCGGCATCATATCAATAATTAGAGCGGTAAAGTATTTAAAACAAGGTTGCCTAAATTATCTAGCTTCCGTTTCGGTCGAGGAAAAAGAAGAACGTATAATTAAAGATGTGCCAGTAGTTGCTGAATTTACAGATGTATTTCCTGATGAGTTGCCAGGAATACCGCCAGAAAGAGAGGTAGAATTTAAGATTAATCTGGTACCTGGTACTGCACCGATTGCAAAAGCCCCATATCGATTAGCACCAACAGAAATGGCGGAACTAAAGAAACAATTAGAAGAATTATTGGAAAAAGGTTTTATTCGACCTAGTTCATCGCCATGGGGAGCTCCAGTTTTATTTGTTAAGAAGAAAGATGGGTCAATGAGAATGTGCATCGATTATAGGGAGTTGAACAAGGTTACAATTAAAAATCGATATCCGCTACCTCGAATTGACGATTTGTTTGATCAACTCCAAGGAGCCTGTTATTTCTCGAAAATTGATCTTAGATCAGGTTATCACCAATTGAAAGTTCAAGAGGAAGATATTCCGAAAACAGCTTTCAGAACAAGGTATGGACATTATGAGTTCACAGTGATGCCGTTTGGACTTACTAATGCCCCGGCCGCATTCATGGATATGATGAACCGAATTTGTAGACCGTATCTGGATAAGTTTGTTATCGTCTTCATAGATGATATACTTATCTATTCCAAAAGTGAAGAAGAGCATAAAACTCATCTCAGAGTACTACTTGAAATGTTAAGACAAGAGAAACTGTACGCCAAATTCTCTAAATGTGAATTTTGGTTAACGGAGGTACAATTTCTTGGGCATGTCATCAATACTAATGGAATTCAAGTAGACCCAACAAAGATAGAAGCCATTTCTAAATGGAAAAATCCAGAAACACCTACAGAAGTACGCAGCTTCTTAGGATTAGCTGGATATTATCGTCGTTTCATAAAAGACTTCTCTCGAATTACGACCCCTTTAACAAAATTAACTCGAAAGGATGTCAAATTTGAATGGGGTCCGGAACAAATCAAAGCTTCAAAATCCTAAAAGAACATTTGACAAATGCACCAATCTTAGCGTTACCTGAAGGCAATGAAGACTTTGTTGTACACTGTGATGCATCACATACTGGCTTTGGGTGTGTGTTAATGCAGCGAGATAAAGTTATCTCATATGCCTCTCGTCAACTTAGAGAGAATGAAATAGGTCATCCAACTCATGACTTAGAGCTTGGTGCCATAATTTTTGCATTAAAGTTATGGAGGCACTATCTCTATGGAGCCAAATTCACTATTTACACTGATCACAAGGGATTGAAATATATCTTTGATCAGAAGGAATTAAACATGAGGCAAAGACGTTGGATAGAAGTCCTAAGTGATTATGATTGCGAAATATGCTATCAGGAGGGAAAGGCCAACGTAGTAGCTGATGCATTAAGCAGAAAAGAGCATGAAAGGCGAAAACGAGTACGTGCTCTACAACTCAAGTTACAAATTGACTTGATAGATCAGCTTAAGGATGCTCAAGTCTTAGCTTTGAATGAAGAGAATATTGAAAAGGAAGGTATAAGAAATATTCTTAATCAACTAACCAAAGGAAATGATGAAATTCTCAGAATGAATAAGCGTATATGGGTACCGATCGCCGGCAGTCTTAGAGAAAGGATCCTTGAAGAGGCTCACAAATCCAAATATGCAATGCATCCGGGATGTGACAAAATGTATAATAATCTGAGAAGTAATTACTGGTGGGTTAGCATGAAGAAAGATATAGCTTTATATGTTGCAAAATGCTTAACTTGTTCACAAGTTAAAGCAGAACACCAGAAGCCCTCTAGTTTATTGCAACAGTTGGAACTGCCAGTTTGGAAATGGGAAATGATAACCATGGACTTTATCACTAAATTACCACGAACCAGTCGTGGAAATGATACAATATGGGTTATTGTTGATAGACTTACAAAGTCTGCCCATTTTCTTCCATGAAAGAGACGCACTCCATGGATAAGTTGGCACAACTTTATGTCAATAATATCGTGTCGTTACATGGTGTGCCATTGTCCATAGTGTCAGATCGCGATAGTCGATTCACTTCTCGATTTTGGCAAAGTTTCCAAAAAGCCTTAGGAACAAAACTTCATCTTAGTACTGCCTATCATCCACAAACTGATGGACAAAGTGAGAGAACCATCCAAACTCTTGAAGACATGCTGCGAGCCTGCGTGATTGACATAGGTGGTAGTTGGGATGATCATCTGCCATTAATGGAATTTGCTTATAATAATAGTTATCACGCAAGTATCGATGCAGCGCCATTTGAAGCCTTGTATGGTAGAAAATGTAGAACCCCTATATGTTGGTCTGAGGTTGGAGACAGTCACTTGTCAGGACCTGAAATTGTTCAAGAAACCACTGACAAAATTTTGCAGATTCGTGAGCGTTTGAGATTAGCAAGAGAACGACAAAAGAAATACGCTAATCATAGAAGGAAACCACTAGAGTTCGCTGTAGGCGATAAAGTATTATTAAAAGTTTCACCTAGGAAAGGTGTGGTTCGATTCAGAAAGAAAGGAAAGTTAAGCCCACGTTTCGTCGGACCTTTCGAAATTCTAGAACAAATTGGGCCAGTGGCATATCGATTAAGGTTACCAGAAGAGATGAGTGGAATACACGATGTATTTCATGTATCCAATCTGCGTAAATGCTTAGCAGACGAAACTCTAAAAATACCACTAAAAGATGTAGAAATAGATAAAGAGTTGAAATTCGTCGAGCAACCGTTGCAGATAGAAGATCGTCAAGAAAAGCGACTAAAAAGAAAGAAGCTCGTGTTAGTCAAAGTGAAATGGAACTCTAGGCATGGTCCTGAATATACATGGGAGCTGGAGTCCGAAATGATGAAAAAATATCCACATCTCTTCCAATAAATCTCGAGGACGAGATTTTTATAAAGGTGGGGAGACTGTAACACCCTGCATTATTATTATATACGAATAAACTGAATATTAGTAAGCGAGTAATTTGTAAGCTTCGTATAAGCTTAGTCTAGCACTTATAATTTTAAAATGTTTAACCCTAAACCCTAGTTGAGTAAATAATAATATTAAATTACGACATATTTAATTTTTACTCCGTTTTTAACGAAACTTAGGTAGAAACGTTCAGAATCATTAGCAGATTCTAACGACATTTTCAGATTTTTATAAAACGTCATATTTTAAAAGTTATCAGATAAAAACATATTTATAATTATATGATGGCATTTTGGTAAATAAGTATATATATTATTATAATATATATATGTATGTAAAGATATATATGAACGTTGATAAGGATCAAACATGTGAGTATACCATAATTTTGTAACTATAAATAGAATGTTATGGTTTCAGTTTATTTTCTTTTGAATGCAACCAGAATCCTTCACTCTTCAAACACACACACTCTTCAAACACACACATACACTCGTTCCTCTTTCAAAACACACAGCATGCAACTTACGTATAAATTTTCATATTTTCTGTTTTAAATCCAAGAACCCGACGAATAAAAACCCAAAGTTACATCAAATTTACAACCCAACGATCTGCCAAACACTAAGTTGTTACTCTGCTTCGTCAAGGTGAATACGTTTATTATTTTTATAAAACTTATAAATGTTTTATTTTCAAAATGCATGCATATATTAATAAGCTTATACTCATAGAGAGTAATTTATGGGAGCAAGCAGGATATGAGCTTGCATATGGTTTGATCAAATTGTATACGTATTAGATTGCGGTCTAATGCGTCTGATATAAATTGGGATGAAGTGTCAATCTTAAAAAGGTTACCGATAGGGCCTACAAGTCTCAGAACCAATTTATATTAGTGTACAGCAAGAGGATTTCTAGATTGTATAAATTACTAATTCCAACTGTGATTTAACCCTTATTGATATTAGCATGCTTAAAATTATTTCGTGTCATATAAGCGTTATTCACCAACATATTGTTGACGTTTTATTTTCAAAACTTTTCAGGTAATTAATCTTGTTCGGTGGGGTACCCACTCTAGACCTAGGGCTACCCTACTCCATGGCTAGCATAAAGGCTATCGTCAAGCTAAATGTCTAAGGCGCAAAAAAAAAAAAAAAAAAAAAAAGATATTTTGTTATATTCAAAACAGGTACCAACACGTCACCACACCCCAGGGGTGCCCGGGGTCGGGGTGTGACATTTATAATCATCATGTCTAATGTTTTTATAACTTTTAGTTCATTTATAGACATTATGAGTAGCTAAACTTATCTAACTACCTGATTTTAACTATTTTTGGTTTGTTTAATCTTGTGGCTTGAACGTTATTGAGTGAATCTATTTAATGTTGATCTTTGTTGAGTGTATGTATTGATTATAAGATACATATATTGGCTTTGTTCCTCTTGTGATTTTAATTGATTGATTTTGTCTTTCGAGTAGAATTGCATGGTTAGGTTACTGCCTTTGTGTTTATATTCATTATGTGGTTGAGCTAGAAATAGTTAATCATACGAAAAGTTTCGTATCTTTGTTTGAGTTTGTATTCTACCAGAGGCTGGAAGGTGAAAAGCTGTTGAGTTTATTTTGTTTCTTCATTAGTTAGGTTAGAGCTGCACGAAAGTAACTTTAACTTTTCGTCTTTGATTTTTTTTTTATTTCAAGTAGGGGTGTTCAAAGTCGGATATCCAGAATTTCGGATATCCGAAAATTTCGGATAGTGGAAATCACTATCCGAATCCATATCCGAAATTTGGATATCCGAATTTCGGATACGGATTCGGATAGTGATTCGGCTATCCGAAATTCATTTTTTATTTTTTTATTTTTTAGTTTTTTACAATAATTAGACATATAATATTATAAAAATAATATAAAAAACCAACTCATATCATAAAAGTTACAATATACACTAAAAAATCTCAATCTAAAGTAAAAATATATGTAAAATTCAAAAAATAAAAAAAATTATCTTTTAGTTTTCGAATAATCGGATATCCGAATATCCAAAACTTTTGAAAATTACTATCCGAATCTGAATTTTCGGATATCCGAAAATTCGGATATTTTGGATTCGGATTTTCGGTTTGGATTCTCGGATTCGGATAATTTTTAACACCCCTAATTTCAAGTCTTAGATCACTTTAGATAGATGTACCCTTTTACATCATAGGATTGTTAGTATCAGTTCATGGAGTATTATGTTGTTGAGACCAAAAAATGAAATAGGATAATAATACCTTACCATTCTATTTTGGTTACCTCTGCACAACCATTTGGGTTGTTTAGCTTAGTTAGTAAGTGTGGGAAGAGATCTATCATACAATAGTGTTCTCTAGTCATTTGTAATTTTAGATTTTGTGCCTTCTGATTAGTCAATTCCAAGAATAGTCTAGTCGATAGTTGTCTTTTCATATTTGATATCTTTCATGTCAATTCGTTTCCCTGTCTTTGTTTGAATTGGTTTTTGTTTTTAGATTTTAATTTATTCCATTATTCTTTTAGCTAATCAAAACCATCCCTTGATTGATTAGATTAGATTAGAACTCGATTCAAGACTAATATCCGACACAGTGTCCATAAATTCGCTATTTAGTTCTTGCCATTAGTTATACTATATTTTGATAGGTACAATTGTCTTTCGTGTGTTAAAATTTCTTAGGAGGAAACCATTATAAAACCGTATGTGACTACTATTTTATATATTTTGATAGTTGGCATGCATTCTTTGGCTTTAACGGATCCAACAATGATATTAACATATTGGATCAATTACCTGTTTTCGATGATATGATAAATTAGATAATGCCACGCTTTTTGTTTCAACTTAGAGGAACAACATATAAGTAGGGAGTAGTTTCTTACCGATGATATATATCCTGAATATTCTACAAGTCAACCCTTCTAAAGCTCCAGCAGGCGAGAAACATATGCTCTACACATCCACTCACATGAAACCAAGAAAAGATGCCAAACAAGCATTTAATATTGTAAAACAAAATTTGCATATTAATAACGTACAATCTGAAACGAGTTTGGTCGTCAACTGAAATTGCATGCCAACTATCTGTAAAACAATCTTTTAATATTGTAAAACAAAATTTGTACAATCTGTAAAACAAAATTTGCATATTAATAATGTACAATCTTGTATAATTTAGCATAATATAATTTCAGAAGAAGAGGAACAAACGTTTTGCGTTACAATGAAATTTATATGGGTCCAACAACCAAAGAAGTTGATGAAAGGCAACGACAAGCAAATCGGTGGGAGATAGGTAACTAAAAAATGCATGACCAACTTAAATCATACGTGGTTGATCATATCTTCGAGCGCTCACAAGAGCTAATTTTTCAATTGATGAGATGTTTTATTTCTATTATAATTAACTAATAAATTGCTATATTTTTATGTTAGTTTTTATTATTTGTTTTCTTTAAGATAAACATTATTCTAATATTAAAATTTTTGTTTATATAAAATGTATTAAATGATGACGAAAAAGGGTGGTGTGGTGGCTCCTACTCAGAGTCTAATTAGGGGTGAGACGATTTTGTTGATTTTGTGAGTGTAGTGATTGAAAGAGATGAATGATATGTCCTCTATGTAAAGTGAAAGAAGATAAAAGTATACCCCATTGCCTAATTCTTTATACTTTCTTAGTTGGAATGAAGTAAACTTCTATGTTATATGTAGAAAGCTTATATTTTGAGAAAACAATAATTATGTTTAACAAACAAACATATTTTATATAATCTATTAAAAATTTTTATACAACTATTGAAATACTTTTAAGATTTATTATTATTTAATAAAAATACTAGGTTTTATAATTTTTAATAAAGTAATTAAAATATTTTATGTTTAGAGTAAGGTGATGTAATAGCAATATATTTAGAACCGCACATTGAACTAGTCATCTTACTAATGCATTGATTGGACAAGAGATTGAACTAGTCGTCTTACCGATCGACAAGTTGGACCGGATTTAAGAAATCATGCTTTAAAAGAAAAAACTAGAAATGCTTTCCAACCAGTCCATACATTGATTTGATTGGTAGGTGTGATGGTTTGAATGAAGATAGTTTAATATGCTAACCGAATTGGTTCAACACTTGGTTTTGGTTCAACCGATCCGGTAAACAATGGTTTTGGGGTTTTCGGGCCATAATATGGAAGGTTATGGCCACGCTCTTTTGTTAGCGTATTGGAATGTACATCAGGACCCTTCTCCTGAACATATAATTAAATATAATCTCTTTTTAGTCACAAAAGCATATATCAGGGTGTGCAACCTCAATGTCACACATGTGACCTTTTAATTTATGTTTGTATATATCGTTTTCAAATCATTTTATTGTTTTTTAAAATCAAGCCAAACGCTGGAATGTCATGGGATAACAAATAGTCAAATACACAGTGTGAAAGCAAAAGAGTCATTTAAAAATAATTGATAAATAAAGTTTTTAATTTTGACTATTCTCGTAGATAACGTTAGCATGCAGTCTTTCATGAAAACTGATATATTTTAACATTTAGTTTATTGGTAGGTGAACAAGAAAAACATGCATGGTCAACAGACATAAGTAATAAATTGCATGCCTTTGATGAAATAATGAAAATAATTACATATAAAACAGAATAAAAAATTATTACATTCCCAGAATTTGAACACAATTGCTTTCATTTTCTAAAGTATTCTTTCTGTTAGTTTGATGTGATCATTAAGTTTTTTTAAAACAATTTATATTGTATTTGGTGTTAGTCTTAAATCTGTTTAACATTTAGGCCTGATTTCAATTCTTTCAATGATAAGTCCCTTAAGTTGATGACCCTTAACCTCCATATTAAGTTCAACATCAAGCCATCCATCTCCTCTCTTGCCCGGACGTCCTCCGTCTCTTTCCATGACCCTTTTCTCCATCATATGTCTCCAATTCGTGAAAAACAACGATTGAAGCTGTTGTTTTCGGTCATCTAGAGGGCCAAAAAATGTTGTGTTGGTAATTGTATATTCGTCTTTAATGATTGATGTCTTTCATGGAATAGAGTCCAACCCTAATGCATGATTAGACTCTTTGATTATGAGATAAGCACTGTATGTCGTGTTAGGAGATAAATCTTGAGTCTCTATTCTTCCTTCAATTTCCAAGTTAGATATTGTTTTTAGCTCAATCACCTCAGGGAATCATCACAATTTATTGTTGAAAAGCAACACTATTAACTATAGTTGAACATATATTTTATAACGGTAAAATTTACTTAGACTTAAAAATTCAAATGCAACACATCTGTGAATCTAGTTCTTAAAGTTAAATTCAAAAAAGTAAAAAAAAAACAAAATTAATACATGAGGCTCTTGTATGTGTGGGTCTAGGGGGTCAACTTGAGCATGTTGTACCCTACATTTTTAAAAAAAGGTGTTCCCAGTACTCATGACCTTCAAGTCACATGACATCAATCTTATTTCAAAGCTTGTAACAAAATTAAAGGAAAACACATTTGACCAAAAGGGTAAAATTTAACTAACCTTAATGTAGAATGGGTAGTCAAGGTCCAATGATTAGGTTAATTGCTTAAAGAAATGAAAAATGCTCTTGCAGACAGAAATAACTCTTTTTCCCGGTTACTTTGTTTAGTAAAAAGATATGCATGGATTAAAAAACCTAAAAATCAATACTTTAATCAAAGAAACTGTAAAAGATATGCATTTATTTTCAATATGGGTAGAAAACTTTAATTATGGATCTAAACATAACTCAACCTGATTCCACCTAAGAAAATTGTGTATGTTATTTGGATTCGATCATGGTTGAAATTATATAAGATTTTGAAAAGTAAGTTATTTGTCTGTAATATTCATAGAATAAACTATTTACTTACCGGTAGCGTGTTGGGCTGGCATCGAACGTGGCATAATAAAATATAGACTACATTCACGTCGAACCGGAAAATAACTTAAATTTATACCATTAAACAAAAACATATTATAGTCAAAACGTAGATCAATAAATTTGAATTTAAGTATAGACTAACAAGTGACCCGACTTATCTTCTGATTAATTCATGTCGAACCGTAAAGTAACTCTAATTTATACCGTTGAATGAAAACGTATTATATTTGACCTGTCTCTTTTTCAAACAAAGTTTTGTAAAAAAAATATACCAAGTCAAAGCGTACGTAAAAAAACACATAGATTATAATCATCTCGACTCGTTTCCGATGTAGAACCCTAAAGTAACTTGATTTTATACCATTGAATAAATTCGTATTATACTTGATCCGCCTCTTTTCTAAACAAAATTATGTCAAAACTTAGACCAAGTAAAAACTTACATAAAAAACACATAGATTACAATCATTCTGAATCAATTTTGAACTAAATTTACATTGACATGTAGAGAAACTTGGATTTATACCCTCGAATAAAAACGTTTTATATATGACCCGACTCACTTCTGAACAAAACTTACGTCAAAATGTAAACGAACATCAAAATTTAGATAATCGTAAAACATGTATAAAAATATGCACATAAACATTTTATACTTGACCCGACTCGTATCTAAAAACACGAATGTCAGAAATTATTTTTTTAAAATAAAAATTGTACTAGGGTAAACCCTAAGCCTTAGAAACTTAAGGTGGTCAAAGTGACGACTCGTACCTAAAAACACGAATGTAAGAAATTAGTTTTTATAGGTAAAAATTGTACTGTGCTATTTTAAAAATTAGAGGGTGAAAGAGACGTGTCAAAATTGTTTACTAGTTTTGTTACCCCACGCGTTGCGACGGTATCATATGTATCGTGATATGTCATAGACTATAATCGACCCTACTTATTTTTGAACTAAATATACATTAATACCCGAGGCATTTTCAATTACGTATACGTAGACTGACTCGAATTCATACCGACACATATACAGAAATATGAATGCATAAATTTTTTTAAGTAAAATGCAAAGTAGTAAACTCGGAACTTTTAACTCTCGAGGTGGTTAGAGTGGCACTTTACAAAGTTTTAAAACTGTTTCAAGGGGTGATAATGCAAAGATTGAAAGTAATACATATATAAAAATAGCCACATATGTGTTTTATATTTGACCGAGTCAATTCGGCTTTGAATATAAGGATACAACAACTAAAAAATATGAAAATAAGTGATTGTAAATAATACATATATAAAAATAGGCACGTAAAACATTTTATATTTGAACCAAGTCGTTTCCGAGTACGTCCAAACGTAAAGGGCCTCGAAATTACAACGAATGCACACAAAAATACGAACGTAAGACATTAGTTTTTTAGGTAAACTTATACAGGGGTAAACCGAAACTTTATAAACTTGAAGAGGTGAAAGTGACATATTATAAAGTTTTTAAGAGGTAAATAATCATAAATTAAAAAAAGATTTATGTTATGGGATTCGAACCCACGACCTCTCAAACAAAACCTCTGCCTTTTACCCGTGTTCCAAGCGCACAACAGAGCTTTACTTTAGAAACGTGCATGTATATATATATATATATATATATATATATATATATATATATATATATATATGTAGATATAGATAGACATATATATATATAGAGATAGAGATAGTATAGAGAGATATGTATGTATAGATATATAGATATCTATCTCTATCTATATATATCTATATATCCTATATATCTATATCTATCTATGTCTATCTATGTCTAGATCTGTATATATCTATCTCTATATCTCTATCTCTCTCTCTCTCTATCTCTCTCTATATGTATCTGTATGTATGTATCTATATCTCTATCTCTATATCTATCTCTCTCTCTATATCTATATCTATATCTATATATATATATATATATATATGTATGTATATATATACAATGGAAATGTGGACAAAGGAAAAAAATAAAAATAAGACAAAATTACAAAAAACGTCCTTTAAGTTTATATAAAGTTACAGGTATCATCCTTTATCTTTAAAAAGTACTCTAAACATCCTTTATGTTAACATTTTATAACAGATTTCGTCCTTTATACTAACGGTCGTTAACTTTTTCAGTTAAGTTAAGGGTAATTTGGTATTTTTACCTTTAAAGGACTATTAATGTAGACTTTTCCAAACATAAAGGATGTTTTCTGCAACTCTTTTATCTTTTACATAATATATGTATTTTTACAATAATACATGTACATATCATTTTTTAAATTACATAATATATATTATTTAAATATTTTCATCCACGTATTATCTATAAATATAATTTGTATAATTTATATTATTTATTTATTTATATTACAAATACATGGATGAAAACAGTAATATATATATATATATGTATATATATATATATATATATATATATATATATATATATATATATATATATATATATATATATATAAGACGTGATGAAAATAATTAATTAGCTATACGTGCATGAAAATATTTAATATATTTAATTATATATGAATTTATATTTATATATAAGACATGGATGAAAACAATAATATATGTTTATCGTATATAAACAAAATTATATATTTTATTTAACTCTAAACACCGTTTTATTATTTAATTGTTTATATTTATATATAATACATGGATAACAATTATTATATTATATTTATTTGTTATATAAAATCATATGTATGTGTATTATTATAAAAATACATAAATTAAATAAAAGATAAAAAAAGTTGCAGAAACCATCCTTTATGTTTGGACAAAATACATTAATAGTCCTTTAGAGGCAAAAAGACCAAATTGCCCTTGACTTAACAGAAAAACTTAACGACAGTTAGTCTAAAGGACGAAATCCGTTACAAAATGTTAACATAAAGGACGTTTATAGTACTTTTTAAAGATAAAGGATGATACCTGCAACTTTATATAAACTTAAAGGATGTTTTTTGTAATTTTGTCTAAAAATAATTGAAACAGCCAATGACCATTTGACATGTGGCAAGGCCGATGAAACACCCAACGACCTTGCTAAATAAGTAGTAGTATAATTTGTATAATTATATAATTATTATTGTTATCAACCTCTAATAAAGAAATATTATTATTTTGAATTCAATATAAAAGTAATATTATTACTGTTAGTTACTTTCTCAATTAATACATGTGTAATTATTATCGTTATCAACCTCTAATAAACAAATATTATTGTTATTTTGAATTCAATAAAGGAGTAATATTATTACTGTTCCTTACTTCCTTAATTTAATATGTGTAATTAGCATATACAAGAGTGAAAATTGAACTTTTTAAAATGCCGATGGTCATTTTTCTAAAGGTTATTGGATTTTAATAATTTTAACTTTTATTTATTGGTCGGGATTAATTCCAACTCAAAAAATATTTGTGAGTCCTTCTAACTTTGATCTTATTTTCCTCCAACAATCTTTTACTAACTGAGAGTTAACCCTGTTAGTTTTTTGATAACACGAACAACTTATGAGGCCAAAACACTAAGAAGAAAGTTAAAATCTAACATTAGGTTCGTCAATCTAAAACTACTGGACCCTAACACCCGTAAATCTCCACATCCTCATCTGAACCACTTCTTGTTAGATGTAGATTTCAAGTGACGATGGAAGCTAGACACTGAAAAACAGAACTGGTGAAAGCTAGTCGGTGACGGAGTTGAAAAATGGCTTAAAGTTGGCTCATTTCATCATAAAAACTAACGGGGTTTAACTCTCAGTTAGCGTGGGATCGTTGAAAAAAAATAAGGTCAAAGCTGGGAGAGTTTATAAATATATCTTGAGTTGGAGTTAATCTCGGAAATAGATAAAAGTTAAAATTATTAAAATCTAATAATCCTTTTAAATAAAAAGGTTAAAGTTTTAATAATCACAAAGGCTCATTTGCACTCGTTGAAACCTCCGCACCACCCTCTTCATGCCTGACCATGTCCATGAGGGAGTGATGACTTTTGCATCTCACGAGGCCACCTCAGATCTCGTGCCCTAGGCTGAGAGTACACTAATAGGTCTAAAAGTTAAAGGGTAGAGAAAGAAATGATGTATGAACACATGAAGGTAGTAAAACATGCAACAAGCATTGTACTCACATTCGAAATTTGCAAAATGCAAAGGGTGTAAAAGAAGATGAACAGTAATTTGTACTCAACCAAAATTTCTATATTATGAGTATATATAATTTGCAATAATTGGTTTTTCTTTTAAACTTAACAAATGCATCATTTTTAAAAGCTAACTTTAGTTTTGTATAAAACTAGTTTTAACACCGTAGCATTGTGATGAGGGTATAAAATCATGAGAAAAAAGTAACGTCAAAATGTTATCATGACCCCACGCATTAAAGGTAAGAAAAACAAAACGTAAATGTTGATAATAAACGTTCAAAAATCTTTTCCGAAAATATCACAATACAAGGTCGTTAATAATATTCAGAACTTTATAATAAACTATTAGAATATTTCATGTCATGAATGTGTTTTAATATGACCTACGATTCCGCTTTGATTGATATTTACACAAAAATGTAGATAAAAAAATGTCACAATGTATGTTTGGGATTTTATAAAAACATTTGATTCTAAAATTTATAATAGAAAAAAAAACTATGAGTAAGCAAGTAAAACGAAAATACATATAGGGTATAAAGTGTAGATATAGTTAAAATTGAGAGGGTCAAATTTTGACTTAATTACACGGGTGGTCCCTATGGTTAGGTCTAATTTTACTTTTGGTCCCTAACTCTCTAAAATTACAAGGTTGATCCAAAACTTTGTACAAACGTAACAACGATGATCCCTAAAATAGATGTCTACTAAATTTTGGCTGTTAAGTACACGTGAAATGATCAAATTACCCTCTTAAATTAAAAATATAAAAAATTAAGAAAAACTAAAATAATACATATGACCCCACCAACCCCACCCTACTTCATCTTCCTTGTCTCCCTCTAGCAACTCAGATGACCACTGCCGCCACCTCGTCGGAAAACTGGTTAACACCATAGCACCATTGTCTTTCCTTTCTTCTTCGTTTGCAAGCACCACGAACCACCATGCCACCACCACGACACCACCACTGCACCTTGAAAACTAGTTCCCACCCCCTTTGCTGACTCTTCTTGACTCCAAACCTCACAAGAATTCGGCATCGACGAGAATCAAAATCTATGTTAGCATACACAACCACCACCCGATTCACCCTCTCCGCCAACCCCCTCGACTGAACCCATCATACTCCACCATAGATCTCTTGCTAGTTACCAGAAAATCAAGTAAGAAATTAAGATATGAATAGATCATACAAGCTAGGAAAAACTTGAGTACAGGTCGCCAGAGTTGGGTTATACCACTGGTGGTTGAGGCGACGGTGGCAGCGGAAGGTGGTGGTTGGGGTCATCAGAGTTGATAAAGGGGGCGGGGAAGATAAAATGGGGTGAGGTTGTGGTTTTAAGTAGGACCTACTAAGTTTAGTTTTTATTTTCATTTGTTTTTTTATTATAAGGTTACTATAGTCATTTTATAAAACTGAACGTCCATCCAATATAAGGACCCATCATGTTACATTTGTGTCAACTATTGGACTAACCTTGTAATTTTCAGAAAGTTAGGGACCAAAAGTGAAATGAGGCCTAACCATAGGGATCACCCGTATAATTAAGTTGTCAAAATTTTTTAAAGGCCTTAATGTAAGTTACTTAAGAAACATGCATTAAAAGGTTGTACCATGTATAAGAAGTGACGAAGTATAAAACCGTGAAGAAAAAAGTAACAATGATATGTTTTCGAGACCCCACACGTTGAAGGTAAGAAAAGGGAACCTAGCGTAAATCCCCGTTCCCGGGACGCTTACAGTTGGATCCTCATCGCACCTAAAACATATAATTACATTTCACTTTCATAAAACGTTGCAGCGGAAACATTAAAAACAACATTTTCATTTCATTAAAATACTTTTTCAAAATATTACAACCGTTCATTACACAATTTCATTACAAAAGCATTATAATATTGGATGACCTCCAAAATAAGCTGAGTAGCCGCCCCGTGCCATCCTCAGCAACGTACCTGCCAACTGGAAACACATCAAAGTTAGCGTTGCTGAGTGAGTTCTAGTTTTAAATAAAACATACTTTACTTCCTTTATAAAACCATTCGTTACTTTCGTAAGCGATCACACAACATACATACACATAGATAATATAATTATTATCTTCATCATTACGTTCGTTATCTTTATTCATCCATTAACTTCCATTCGTTCATTCATTCTTACTTTCATTCGTTCGTTCATCATTACATCTTTTCCATTTAACAACACCATAAACTTTACCCTTCATGCTCATGATACTGGGCCTAAGCCTATCATAGACCTTCATTTACGGTGCCCAGCACCTCTGGCCACCGTACCTAGGATAAGGTTCAGGATCATTGCATCTGTTACATCATCACGTTCTGGATCAGTGTCAACAGCTATACCCCAAACAATATGGTTACTAGGCCAAAGATCATGAATGACTTCCACACTGCACGTAGCCTGGCACCAGCACCGGGGTAAACGATAACTCGAGTACTGGGCCGAAGATTATAAATGACTTCCACACTGCACATAGCCTGGCACCAGCACCGAGGTGAGCGACAAAGATCCCATCCACATACTACACTCCCAACGATATGCATAACTCGAGTACTGGGCCGAAGTTCATAAAGGACTTCCACACTGCACATAACCTGGCACCAGCACCGAGGTGAGTAATCACTACTCCACCCCTAACGATATGCATAACTCGAGTACTGGGCCGAAGTTCAGAAATGACTTCCACACTGCACATAGCCGGGCACCAGCACCGAGGTGAGTAATCACTACACACTATGTACCACAACGTTGGTCAGTCACAAAGACTGAAACCCCCGCGTGTACCCCTGTTCATAATGCTTGCAAGCCTTTCATACTTTCATTCGTTCATTAATGCATGCATTCATTCATTTATCGTATTTCCCTTTTTATTATCTTCCACTTTACGTTACATAATACTTTCATTTCATTCATTAACATTCGGCGTAAAGCCATGGAAAGATACACATACATATCAGGAATATAAACATACACATACACATACACACATCACCATACAGGGCATCCTCATATACACGCATCAGTCATACATCACATCACACACATCATACATACTATGCATCCCACGCACCGCCATGCATAACATCACACATAATGTCATACATATCATCATCATCAACATGCCCAACATAACGTCTATGACCTCGAAAGTCAACTTACACGAACCTCCGGGAACCTCCCGAGTCAAAACCCACAACTGTACTTTCCCTCGAAAGTCATAAAATAAACCGTTGTTCTTTCGGGCGTATGAGCCCTACTTGGGCGTATGGACACCCTCCAGTCGCATGGCCTTCCAGGCGACTGAACACTTAGGCGAATGGACATCAGGCGAATGGACCCTATGCCAATGGACCTATGGGCGAATGGACATCTATGCGAATGGACTCTCAGTCGCATAGCTTTCATGCGTATGGCCTTCAGTCGCATGACTTCAGGCGTATGGGCTTCAGTCGCATACTCTTCGTGCGAATGAACCTCAGTCGCATGGCCTCCTGGCGCATGGACTTCAGTCGCATAACCTTCGTGCGAATGAACCTCAGTCGCACACTCCTCCAATCGCATGCCTTACAGGCACATGAACTTCAGTCGCATGACCATCATGCGTATGGACCTCAGTCGCATGGCAATCGTGCGCATGGACCTCAGTCGCACGCCAATCGGCCGTATGGCCTCCAATCGCACTCCAGTCGGTCGCCTAGCCCTAGCTGATGCAGAATGCAGTTCATCCCAAACTGCAGCGGCGGTTTTCGGCCTCCAACCTCTTCCAAACCTCTTTTAAGCTCAAATCAACCATTCTAAACCTTAGGGAAACATACCACGAGCTCATTCAAGCATAACCAAGCAAGAAATCAAGCCCTAACGAATCATACACATACACACATGCATAAAAACTGGTTTACACCCAAAACTCGAAAAAAGGGTTTTCAGATGTGTTCCAGCTCCAAAATCAGTTGAAAACGTGTAAAAGAGGGGTCCTAGAACTCATAGAAACGTTCCCGTCGAGTAGAGCTTCGATTTGACCCGCTACACGACGATTACCACGCTCGAATCCACCCGAACCAAGCTTTTTCTCCTCTTTTTCTCCTTCTCTTTTCCTCTCCTCTCTTCTTGGCTGAAAATGGCAAGAATGGAGTGTCTTCCCCCTTTTATACCCCCATTCATTGAAGTTTCTCTCGTTGGCGAGTTTGGTCCCTCGACTTTGGACTTTATTTCTTTTTCTTCTTTCGTCGGCTTCAAAGAAAATTTATGGGCGTTACACCTAGAGTGCATCAAAAGCTTTTTAGGAAAATATTGTCTTTTTAAAGGATGATATTCATAAAAAACACTATATTAAACTGAGATATTCAATTTTTAAATTCTCTAAAGTATCTTATAACCTCCGGAATTTATCTTTCTTTTGTATTGGAACTAGAAATTAATCCTAGGCAATATAACACTTTTGCGAACTAGAACTAAATTATAGTTAATACTAACATGGTTGAATACACAAAAAACGTATCAAGTTTCAGCAACTACATGTTTCTGAAACTTATCTATTATGAGGCTTCATGAAACATTAATAGATGACTTTTAGTAAACATACTCTACATCTGAACGATCTAGAGGTAGGCCATTAATAGAATTATTAAGAATCTACTATACGGCCTCTAAGTATTCAAGTTCGAGACATGAATAAAAAATAATTATATAATGCTATCGATGTTCTTCGGCCTATTTCTCATTGTTCACTTTACCAACATGTTTCTTAGTCAATATATCACACAATACAAAAAATGCCCTATATTAAATGGAACTTTGTTGTTAACAAAAGTTATACCATGACGACAAAAAAAGGAAAGAAAACACTAAACACACTAAAAAAATTGTAGTTCTTCTTTAAATAATAACAAACAAATTTTTTTAAAGAACGATCCAAATAGTAAAAATATTTAATATGTTAAAAACACATTATTATATATATATATATACTTCAAGAGTCAAATTAATAAGTTTATTTTAAATATTGATGAGGTTAGTTTTAAAAATGAACTAGTGGTCAATGAATGTATATAGGATTATATATATGTAAGACTAGGTTACAAACCCATGTATTACATGTCACACTCCATCTAAGGGAAAACGCCCAGGCGCAATGAAATCGAATATCATCATTGTTGATACGTATGTACCTAGATCTTGATATGAAATGTAATATGTCTTGTTTGTCTTACACTGATGTAATGTTTGGAATATTAATGAAATGAGAATGGTTGTTGGTGATTTATAATGTTTAATATTTCATTAATGAGTTGATATTGAATTGGTTAAATAGGTTTGTGATTGTTTGAATTGATACACATAATGTTATATTAATGAATACATTCAAACTTAACAAAATGAAGTTCTCATGCGAATGGCCCATGCGAATGGACCATACACATGAATAACTTCAGGCGAATGACTCAGTCGCACGACTGAACCAGGAGATTGGATCAGTCGTATGATTGTAACATGAGATTGGCTCAGTCGCACGACTGAACACTCAGTCGTGCGGATGGATCAACCACATGGCTCAATCGCACGATTGAACCATGCTAATGGTAATGGTTCAGTCGCCCGAATGAACAACCCTAACCTATAAATACCACCCAATTCGTGGAAAAACGTAAGCATTCATTCTATTTCGACTCCAGACGTACCCTAGCCGTCCAGAAGCCTCCAAGTTCATACTCCAAGTTCATAGGACGCTGTAGATCGATTCCTAATCGATTCTTAACGTTTAATTCAATACCTTATTGATTCTACGTGCGTTCTCACTGATTGGATCGCCAATCAAATAGGATTCCGCACTATTTGGTTTGGTTTACACGTTAATCAGTTGGTGTTTCGTTCAAATACCAGATCCTAACAAGTGGTATCAGAGCTTTGGCTCTTGATTACGTGTGATTCAATCAATTTTGATACAAAGTTTGTGTTTTTTCACTAAAAATGCAATCTTTTTATGTCAAAAGTTGTCTTGGACGTCCACTGCTCATCAAGTTTTGGTTTCTACGGCATTAGACGATTAGGGTTGGTGAAAATTCGGGTTTTTACGGCCAAAACACGTTTAACCTAGAAATTTTCGAAAAACAGCAGCTTCAGTCGCACGATTTACCCAATCGCACGACTGGACTTCATTCGCATGTTGCAGACGCGCGATTGGACTGAGTCGCATCTTCATTCGTACGACTAAGCCTACCGTTCGTAGTGTTCATACGCATCAGTTTCATTCGCACGACTGGACCAATCGCTTAGTTCAGCCGTACGATTGAATCAGTCGCATAGTTTATTCGCACGGATAGCCCATTCGCATCACTCCAGTCGCACCAGTTGACAGATTGTTCAGGAAACTTAAAGTTAATCAAGATGGAGGATCAGATGTCAGCGTTTACAGCCGGGAAGGACTCACGGATTCAGAACTTACTACTGCTGGAGAGTGAGGTGGGGAATCATAATAAACCCCCAAAGCTTTTAACGTTAGATTAGTTTCCCCACTGGAAACAACGTTTTGAGATCTACCTCAATGGAGTGGATCCAAATATGTGGGAAGCTATTGAGACAGGATACAGTATGCCGGTGGGAGCTGATGGGGTGAAGCTTACTTTAGGAGGAATGACTGATGCACAGAAAGTTATATATAATGCAGAAAAGAGAGTCTATGCATTGCTAACACAGTCTATTCCTAAAGATATTTTCCACCAGTACTCGGAGAATAAGCAAACCAAGAAATTGTGGGATGAGCTGGAGAAGAGATATGACGGGAATGCTTCGCTGAAGGCCATTAAAGCTAAGGAGTTGAAGAAAGAATTTGACAACTTCTCATCAATGGGAAATGAGAGTTTAGACGATGTTATTGATAGATTCTACCATTTGATGAGCGAACTGCATACACATGGTGTCACTACTACCATGGAAGATAAAGTGTCAAATTTTGCAGATGGATTGCCAGAAAAATGGGCTTCTTTTGTGTCAAATCTGAGACAGAATGAAATGTTGGCAAAGTTGGACATCAATGATTTCATTCTAAAGCTGCGAGAAGAAGCACTTAGGATGAAGTATCGAGCTCAGAAGTCTTCATACACTCAGGATCCCGCTTTGTACAATGCCACTCCTCAAATTAAGACGTCTAGAGCACCTCTTCAGACCGCCTTTGTGTCTAGCTCATCTGGTCCTTCACAAGTCTCACCTTCAGGATCAGAAACGTCAGGGTCTTCTACTACCCACTACATTGGATCTAAGGCTAATGCTACAAGAATGAAGACCGAGAATCTCGGAAACGTGACCGTGGAAGTAGCTCGAGAGCACATGGATCTCTTGGCAGCAGTGGTTCATTCCTATGATGGACTTGTTGCTGGGAAAATTGGAAACTGCCATCTGGCAGATGAGGACTACGAGCAGGTAGATGAAATGGAACTGGAGAGGATGGATATTATATGGGCCTTAGCAAGTGCTGTCCGGAGGGCGAAGAAGTTTGTGAAGAAGACCGGACAAAACTTGGTTGCTACTAAGGACACTACATTTGGCTTTGACAAGAGCAAGGTGACCTGCTTCAACTGTGGAGAAAAGGGGCACTTCAAAAGAGAGTGTGTGAAGCCAAAGAAGACTGGGAACGGGAATCCATTCTTGTCCTTCACTCGTCAAGACAAGCAAGCTAGCAGTTCTACTTCATCAAGCAAGGATCCAAAAGCCTTGACTGCCCATGATGATGAAGGACAGGACTAAAGCTTTCGGTTTGTCTCTCCGGGGGAATCCAATATTGCAAGCGTGGAAGACTTAGATGATGATTCCGCGAGTGAAGGAGATATTGCAGTTGAGATAGCGATGTCAAACAGTGAAGAGACGACTGCAACTAAGGTCAGCTACAAGCCTGAAGAAGGGACGTCTACAACAAAGACAGAATCACCAGAACCAGAGACATTTGATGATGCGTTGATGGCTAATTCATCAGAATCTCCTCAGGTAAGTACCATTGACCAACTGTTTCAAAATCATGCTTGTTCTGATTGTACTACATTTAGAGAAAGCATAGATCAGAAATTTGCTAGGTTATTAGATCATAATGATAGCTTAGTAAAGGATTTGCAACTGTGCACTGAGGCTAATAGAGTTTTAAAACAAAATGAGCATAGTTACAAAGAAAAGATAGACTTTTTGAATAAACAGCTTAGGGAAACTGAAGTAGTAGCATTTAACCAAGCTAATGACATTAGGTACTATCTTAACTCCCTAGAAGACACTAAAAAACAAAAAGCAGTTTTAGAAGTAGAAGTCAACTCTTCAAAGCAAAAACTGCACAGTTGGGCAAGTTCATCACATATTGTCCAACACTTAATGAGAGAACGTAACAACGGGGAGGGTTTGGGTTATAAAGTGGTTCCACCACCACCTGAGACCTTGATGAACACTAAGAGTAGACCAATAAATAACAATCCCATCAAGGATCATGTGGTGTCTACTCCTCTTGTAATTGATCCAGATTCCTCATGTTCATCAATTGAATCTGGAACAAAACAAAAGGAGACCACTTCAAAGGCAAAGGGTAAAATGCCTTGTGCTAATCTGGAAAAAGAATTTGAAAAGGTTAATATAAAGTCAGGGTCAAACAAAGTCAAATCTGAACCTAAAAAGACTGTTAATGTTAATCTTTCACAAGTCTCATGTCAAAATCCAGGTAACCAAAAAGGAAAAGATGTTAAAAGTGTTAAAAAAATTAATTTTTTTAAACAAGAGAAAACATCTAAAGAAACAGAGTCAAAACCCAAACAAAGTGATGTCACTAGGGTGTCACACACATCTCCACAACGAAAGTTTAATCATAAAGCTGATAGCAGGTCATGCTACAACTGTGGAGAGTGTGGACACATTGCTTCTTTTTGTCCTTACTATCAGACACCTAGGAAGAAAGTTGAACTTCAGGATTTAAAACCTAGGTCTTCTAAGAGGAGTTCTTTAACTCGACCTAGAAGAACTAGTGAACTCAAAGTTCAACCCATTAGCCAGTCGGCTGTTTATCACAAACAGGCCTTACACAAATCTGGCCTATGGAAAGAAAAGTCATTCTCAGTGTCTGATAATGAAGACAAGAAGGCACCTGAGCTACCCTCACCTTCTAAGGGTCAATGGGTTGAATTCATGATATGTGATGCCTCTGGGAAACCCAAGCCAGTAAAGGCTTGGGTTCCTAACCTAAACTAATGTTTTACATTGTATGTGCAGGGTGTTCGCTACAGTGCTGAAACCAACACGTGGATTGTAGACAGCGGAGCATCCAGACACATGACAGGAAACAGGGCTCTTTTATCAAACGTCAAACAAATAAAAGGAGGGCGTGTTTCGTTTGCTGGTAACAAAGGAGGCTATATCACAGCTCAGGGAGAGGTTGGAAATCAGAAAGTTAAGTTTGATAAAGTGAACTACGTTCAACAACTTCAAAACAACTTACTTTCTGTTTCCGAAATATGTGACAAAGGATTTTGTTGGACCAAAAGAACCAATGAGCCAGATCAGAAAAACCTTTAAGTCCCTCAGACATCACAACAACTGAAGTGATCTACAACTGCTGAAGACAAAGTCTGAAGACAAAGTCTGAAGATAAAGTCTGAAGACATATGCTGAAGACAAAGTCTGAAGACATATGCTGAAGACAAAGTCTGAAGACCAAGTTCTCAGAAGTTGTCTCAAACAGCTGAAGAAGTTCCTTTCAGTAGTTGTAATGTTTTACTTTTCAGTAGTTTCTTTTCAGTAGTTTTATTATTGTAAAACGTTTGAAGTTCTTACACTTCAGATGTTATAGTTTCAGTAGTTGTAACTCTGGTTTATACTTAGCTTT
This sequence comes from Flaveria ramosissima, assembly GCA_025215565.1. Classification (NCBI taxonomy): domain Eukaryota; kingdom Viridiplantae; phylum Streptophyta; class Magnoliopsida; order Asterales; family Asteraceae; genus Flaveria; species Flaveria ramosissima. The sequence continues at coordinate 69,998,815 of CM046039.1, forward strand.
TTGTGAAGGTGTCCTCAGTTGTTGTGGACATCTTCAGTAGATTAGTTTACTTTCAGTAGCTTGTATAAATCAGTTAGATGTCACTATCAAGTGACATCAGCTGACGTCACATTCCTTTATAAAAGGAATGTTGACCTAATTGTTTTGTAACCGAAGCATTTGCGTGAATGAAAATCTTCCATTAACAGAAAAATATTCTCTCTATAATCGTCATAGTGTGATTGAATATTCATACTTGTCTTGCTTAAATTTGATCTAATTTCTGTTATATTCCGCTGCAAATTCCAATCTAATTGATCAAACTAGATCCGATCCTATCAAATGGTATCAAAGCTGGTTAATCATTGATCGATTTAACAATTGATCATTGAAACTGCTCTTTTGATATCTAAGTTTGATCGAATTAGCAAATTTGCAAAAATTGGTTATAGAGTTTGATTTTCTGTTGCTTCCGGTCAATTAATTTGAGATTAAAATTGTGTTGTTGAGTTTTTGAGCTAGACTTATTAAAATCTCATTGAATTTGATTGAATTGGTGAAAATGACTACATCAATCAATGATCCTCATAATACTGGCTCCTCAACAAAGCCTCTGATGCTTGTTAGGAGTGAGTATAACATATGGCAACGCCGAATGCTCCATCACTTGTCTGTTAACAGTTCAGGTTGTTGGAAGTCAGTGGTTCATGGACCATATAAGCCTATGGTGAGTAATCCTGAAACCAATGAGATGGTTCCGAAGAAGAAGGAACAATATTCTGATGAGGATCTAAAACTGTTTGAAATTGATGCTAAAGCCCATGGAATTCTGGCCATGGCACTACCTAATGAAATCTACTCTGGGCTTATGCATCATGAAACTGCTCATGATCTCTGGGTTGCTCTGAAAGAACAATTGGGAGGAACTGATGAGGTCTTAGAAAACAATAGAGAAATCCTTGCCCAGCAATATGAGACATTCTCTCATAGAAAGGGTGAGTCACTGACTCAACAGTTTGAGCGATTTTCCTGTTTGATATCTGAGCTAAAAATGGTTCAGCATGAATATACAAACAGTCAGATGAACAACAGATTCCTCAGATCCCTGCCTGAGAGATGGGACACATATACCATTGTCCTACGCTCCAGTGCAAATCTAGATACTCTATCTCTTACCCAACTTCATGGGAAACTCTTAACATTTGAGAGAGAGATAGAACAGAAAAGGAAACTGGCTTCATCTGGAAAGCTCACTGATGACTTTGTACCAGGAAACACTACTCTGGTTGGTCATGAGTCAGAATATGCTACATCAGAAAGTTCTTATGATGAGCATATAGATTTCTCTTCAAACAGTGGAGATCATGCTTTTGTTGGAGTTGATGGTAACTCAGGGTTTGGTGTTGATAATTTGTGCTTTTTGATGGATGATTTGAAAGGAATTGCTGATGATGATATGGAAGAGATGGATATTTTGAGCCAAATGGCATTAATCAATATCAGATCTCAAAAGTTTTACAAAAGGACAGGTAGAAAATTCCCTGGTCTCTCAGGCAAAACCAAAGTTGGTTTTGATAAGAGCAAGTTGAGATGTCACAAGTGCCATAGACTTGGACATTTTGCAAGAGAGTGTAGATCATCTGGATCTAACTCATCTGCACCCTTTGTGACTTTTCCAAGCAATAGCTCACAAACCAAAGGGCAACATTCTACCAGTTCTGATCATCACTCACAAATTCAATCATCTCCTGCATTTTTTATCCCTCAAGGTCCTATGCCATACCCTTATCCATGTTTTTACATGCCTCAGTCTAGTCAGGTTCCTGTACCCATGGCTCAACAACCACATGCCCTACCTGATCCTCAACCATCTCAAACAAATCAACAATCTCAATCTCAATCACATCAAAGCTTTTTCACACCTGAGGTTGTTGACTGGAGCAGCTTACCAGATGATGTCTCTGGTTATTCTGAACAAATGTTTACTGGTGCTGGTCAACATGGTGGTGAAAACCCTTTTGGAAATCTTGCTCTAATGGCCCTGGAGTCTACTGATGGAAATACTTCATCATCACAGGTACCACATGTATCTTCTGAGGCTAAGCCAAGTTATGTTCTGAGTCATGCATAGCTGCTTTTGTTTCAATTAGGGAAGCAAATGTAGCCTTAATTAATCAAAATCTTGACCTAGAGAAAGTAATTTCCAAAAGAAAAGCTGAGTTTGAGTCTGTTTTAAAAGAAAAGGATGAGGAGATTTACAAACTAAAATGTCAAATCACTGATGAAAAAGCAAAGGTAGAGGTCATTTTGGAGAATCATAAGAATCTCAAAGAAACACTTGTAGCTACTCAAGTTAATTGTGAACGTTAGGTAACATTATGCAAGGGATTTGAAATGCTTCTCAGTAAGCAAACAGCTTCAAATGTGAAGTTTGGGATTGGGTATAATCATACCATACCTCCTACAGATTTTACTCCCAAGTTAGAAGTAAAATCTGAAGGTGACTGTAATTCCCAAACCACATCATCATGTGACTCATCCTCAAGTGATAATTCAAAATCAGAGGATGAAGTCAGTGTTATTACCTCAGCTAATCAATTTGCTGATGGTCTCACTGCTTCTAAACACATGATCAAAAAGAAACTGAGCAATTCAGTGTTGTCCCACAAAGTACTCAAAGTACTGAAGGGCAAAACACAACACCTGAAGAGCATTTCAAATCTAAGGAAAACAAGCATTGTTTGACAACTGCTGAAAAGTCTATCAGGAAATCCAAAAGTACTGATAGAAAACTTCTGAAGAAAAAATCTTCAGTTGTTGCAAATCCTTCAGTACTTACTATAAGTACTGAAAGGAAGAAAGTACTGAAGAACAAATCTTCAGTAGGTTCATCACCTTCAGTAGTTGATCAACAAAAGATGAAGAGAAAGCCATGTGAAATATGTGGTTTGTTTAATCATCTCACTGATGAATGTTGGTATAACAAGGGTTTAAAATTCAACAAAGAGAAAATCATTAAAAAGAAAATGAATAAAATGAAAGATGAATTTCAAACCAAGTTTGTACCACAAACATCTCAATCTGATAACCCAAAGTTTTTCCAAAAAGCTAAAAAGAATGAAGGGGTTTATCACAAAACAGCTGAAAATATTCCTCATGGAATATCAAAAACCCAGACTAAGTCTGTGTCTTTTAAAAGGGAGGATTTGGTGAATCATAAGAACAAATCAACAACAAGTACTGATGTGTCAACTGAGCTGAAGGCTTTGACAACCAATCAGACACAACTTGTTATGATGGTTCAACATCTGTTGGGGAGAGTTAACCAATTAGATGTTTCTGTGACTAAACCACTAAAAAGGAAAACTAAGCCAATATCAAAGGAATCCTTTTCAGCACCATCTCCACCTTCAAAGGCTGTCAATCATGAAAAATCAGTTAGTTTAATATCTGTTGATGAAAACAGACCCAAAACCAAAATGGTTTGGGTCTCAAAGGCTAACTAATTTCTTGTGATAAATGCAGGGTTCTTCAGCATGCCAAAGAAGCATCTGGTATGTAGACAGTGGAGGATCTATGCATATGACAGGGAGCAGCAACTCTCTTCTTCATGATTACTCTCAAGGGAAGAAGGGATTTGTTTCTTTTGGTAATGATGCTAAGGGTTACATCATAGGAAAAGGTTTTGTGTCAAATGGTGAAATAAGGTTTGATGATGTTAACCATGTGGAGAACCTCAAGTACAACCTGTTGAGTGTCAGTCAAATGTGTGATAAAGGGCATGTTGCACTTTTCACAAGTCAGAACTGTCGGATTCTGTCTTCCAAAGTTCTGAACAGGATTGACAAGATATTGGATGAATATACTCTCCTGAAGGCCAACAGGATTGGAAGAGTATATGCCTTAGATTTATCAAAAAAATTGATCTTAAAGGCCATCCATGTCTGTTCTCTAGAAGCCTCTCCTCAAGAATCTGAACTATGGCATAGAAGGCTTGGTCATGTGAATCTTAAAAAATGAACCAGCTTATTCATCATGGTTTAGTGAGAGGTTTGCCATTAAGGAGTTCAAATGTGATGACAACTGTCCAGCTTGTTTAAAAGGAAAGCAACACAAAGTTTCATTCCTCCAATAGAAGAACCAAAGTCCACTGCCTGCTTGCAATTACTGCATATGGATCTCTTTGGTCCTGTAAGAGTAATGAGTATGGCAAAGAAAAAATACTGTCTGGTAATTGTGGATGATTATTCCAGATATGTATGGACTTTCTTCTTACATTCCAAAGATGAGGCTGCCCAAATCATCATTTATTTTGTGTTGTATGTGGAAAAGCAGCATTCACTTCCAGTCAAATGTGTGAGAAGTGATAATGGCACAGAATTTAGGAATCACACTCTTGATGAATTCTATTTGTCTAAGGGAATCAAGAGGCAATATAGCATTCAAAGAACTCCTGAGCAAAATGGAGTGGTAGAAAGAAAGAACAGGACCCTTATTGAAGCTGCAAGGACAATGTTGGCTGATTCTGGTTTGCCACTAACCTTTTAGGCTGAAGCTGTCAACACAGCTTGCTATGTACAGAATAGGGTGTTAGTAAATCAGAGGTTGATGAAGACTCCTTATGAGTTATTACATCAGTTGGCCCCTCTGATTTCATTCTTTAGAGCATTTGGGTGTCCCTGTTATATTCTTAACACAAAGAATCCACTTCAAAAGTTTGAATCAAAGGTGGATGCAGGGTATTTTGTTGGGTATTCATCTACTTGCAAGGCATACAGAGTTTTTAATTGCAGAACAAAGATTGTTGAAGAAACTTTGCATGTCAAGTTTAATGAATCTCCAAAAGACAAAATTCCTCAAAACCCTGTGGGGTTATTTGATTTGGACATACTGCAATATGTTCCATATTAGTCTCCATCTGTTGCTGTTTCTGACAATTCATCATCTCCATCTGATGATACTAATACAAGTTGTAGTGATCATCTGCCTGTGTCTACTACACTTGATGTTCCTATAGCTTCAGCAGTTCCATCCACAACAAATGCTGATGAAATCTCTGAATCTACTTCATTTGAACTGCCATCTCATTCTAGGTTTCAAGAATCTGAATCAACATCTGTTGCTGCTGAATCTCCTACAAACACTTGCACAGATATCATTGAGTACAAAGAACTGAAGAATCATCCCATGTCTCAGATCATTGGTGACATCAATGCTGGTGTTTCAACTAGAAGTCAATTGTCCAATTTCTGTCTCTATGCTCTCTTCATCAGTCAGCAAGAGCCAAAGAACTATCATGTGGCATTAAGAGACAATGGATGGGTGGAAGCCATGCAGCTTGAGCTTCTTCACTTTCAAAAGCAGCAAGTGTGGGAACTGGTTCCTCTACCCCAAGATAAGTGTGCAATAGGTACTAAATGGGTGTTTAGGAATAAAACTGATGAAAAAATCCAAATTGTCAAGAACAAGGCCAGACTGGTTGTACAGGGGTTTTCACAAGAAGAAGGTATTGATTATGATGAAACCTTTGCCCCTGTAGCCAGACTGGAGGCAATCAGATTGTTCTTAGCTTATGCTGCTTTCCATAACCTTAAAGTTTTTCAAATGGATGTCAAAAGTGCATTTTTATATGGTAAAATAAAAGAAGAAGTTTATGTGTGTCAACCACCAGGTTTTGAAGATCATAAACATCCAGATTGGGTGTATAAGCTTGATAAGGCTCTTTATGGGTTAAAACAAGCTCCCAGAGCCTGGTATGAAACACTATCTAACTTTCTTCTTCAAAATAATTTCACTAGAGGCTCCATAGATAAAACTTTGTTCATTAAGAAAGTAGGCATGCATAAGCTCCTTGTTCAAATTTATGTAGATGATATTATTTTTGCATCCTCTGATCCACAGTTGTGTGATGCCTTTACTAAATTGATGCAACAAAAGTTTGAAATGAGTGCCATGGGAGAATTACAGTTCTTTCTGGGTTTGCAAATCAAACAAATGGCTGATGGAACTTTCATTCATCAGTCAAAATACACAAAGGATTTGTTAACCAAGTTTGATTTACAAAACTGTAAGCCCTGTTCTACTCCCATGTGCAGCAACACACAACTGGATGCTGATCAGAAAGGTAAAGCAGTTGATGAAACTCTTTACAGATGTATGATTGGTTCCTTGATGTACCTTACAGCTTCTAGACCAGACATTATGTTTGCAACTTGTGTCTGTGCTAGATTTCAGGCTGCACCTAAAGAATCCCATATGATTGCAGTCAAAAGGATCTTTAGATATTTGCAAGGAACTCAATCTCTAGGACTTTGGTATTCCACTGGGCACTCTTGCAAATTAGTTGCTTTCTCTGATAGTGACTATGCAGGGTGTAAGTTAACCAGAAAATCAACTTCTGGTGGATGCCAATTTCTAGGCAACTGTTTAGTTTCTTGGCAGAGTAAGAAACAAACTTCAGTTGCTACATCCACAGCTGAAGCAGAGTACATTGCTGCTGCAAGCTGTACATCTCAGGTACTCTGGCTTCAAAATCAATTATTGGATTATGACATTACAGAGACTAAGACTCCTTTACTAATGGATAGTGCTTCAGCTCTTTGTATTGTTAAGAATCCTGTCCAGCATTCTAGGACCAAACATATTGAGATCAGACATCATTTTATCAGGGATTGTTATGAAAAAGGTCTGATTGATCCAAAGTTTGTGCCTAGTGCTGATGAGCTTGCAGATATATTTACTAAGCCTTTGGACAGTGCAACTTTCCAAAATCTTGTGCTCAGGCTTGGTATGCTGCAACTAGAATGATTTGACAACTACTGATGCTCTTAGTTAATAAGTACTGATGAGTATTAGTATACAACTGTCAAAAATAAGTGCTGATAAGTTATTTTATCTTCAGCAGTTTTTATAACTACTGAAGACTAAATTACTTAAAAGTACTGAAGTACTTCATTTGTTGAAAAGTACTGATGTAGTTAAAACTACTGATGTCTTTTCTAATAGATAAGTACTGATGACCAATGAAACATCTGAAAATCAGATGATCTGCTGAGTAAGTGTTAAGGTCATTGAAACAACTGAACTTTGAATTGACGACAACAACTACTGATGACTAACACCAAGTCTTCAGTTGTTTACAACATCTGAAAGTTAAAACCATGTCTTCAGTTGTTTTCTAACAACTGATGACTCACACCAAAACTTTCAGTTGTTTTCTTTCAGTCGCTTCATAACCTATAAATACCTAACCCTAACTTCAACCTTTTCATAAATCTCTTTCCAAACGTTCATCTTCCATTAATGGCGACCATGCAAATCAAACCTCGACACAACTGTGTCGCTTACCTCACAAAATCAGCCTTTTGGACCAAGTTTGATGCTGCCATTGATCTGATGGTTGATTCCCAATATCACACAGCTTTCCTCTTGAATCCTACCATCTATCCCGATACCCTTCGCCAATTCTGGACAAACGTCACTGTTCATACTGATGAGAATGATGACTCGATCACTCTCCAGTCGTTTGTCAACCAAAAGAAGGTGGTCATCACTTCTGATATCATTCGCCAAACCCTAGACCTGAATGATGCCACCTATGTCACCAGATACCCAAAGGCACCATTGATTTATCATTTGTTAACCATGGATATGAGGGTGACCTAAGTGCTACCACTATTATGAAGAAGCACTTCCATGATGCTGAGCGTCTCATTTTCATATGATCAATGTCTGCCTTGCCCCCAAAACATCTTCATGGGATCAAATGTCATCCAGGTGGCAACAGGTATTGTATTCTATCCTTGAACGCCAAAGCTTAAATTTTTCTGAAATAATATTTTTGGAATTAAAAGATCTGGCAATGAAACCTGTGGCTAACAGATGGATATTATATCCAAGGTTTCTTATGGCCATAATTATTAATCAATTAAAATCTGATGGCCTTGTTGGCCTTGGGGTCCCTGCTATGGTAGTTTTGCCAGAAGTATACTCCAGGCACAACTCAAACCTACAACTCAAAGAGGCTGCCAAACTGCTAAAACCCAAGCAGAGGGAACCCACAGCCTCCACCTCCAGATCTAAAGTCCCCTCCAAACCAAAATCCAAGAAAACCAAAAAGGCTACTCAGGGAGTTGAGTCCCCTGATGATGCCCCTGCAACACAAACGCAGGATGAAACTACTAGCCTTAATCCCCTTGTAGTTTCTAAGACTCTACCAGCTGAAACCGCTCAGGTATCCTCTCAACAGGATCCTGATGCAACCAACATTGGGGAAACCACATTACTGGAATCTCTCTCACTTGAGAAGATTGCCATTGAAGAGCACCATTCACCCCAGGTGCAATCCTTTTCACCTTTATCTCCCACTGAAACCACCCCTACAAGCCCAACTGCAGTCATTGCACAAGTGCTGACTCAACTACATTCCTCTACCCCTCCCCAGAAACCTATTACCACTGGGAAAACCTCAACAGTTGAGGGAGAGGATTATAATGTGGTTGACAACCCACAGCATAGGGATTACAAAGTTCAATCTCCCGGTGTAGAGGAGGAGATTAGAACATCTGGTGAGGCTACCTCTTCCCCTGTTTCAGCACATGAACAGGATGAAGGTGGTATCATCTCTAAGACCTCACCAGAGGCAACTGCCAATGAAGGACTTAATCCTGAGGCAGGAAGTCCCCAGTTCCAAGACAAAGGGCACATATGAATACTGATCTACACTCAGCACATGTTCATCCTGATTTACTCAGGAGGTCAGCTGATTCAGCTAAAACTGATGATGACCTGGGCTTTTTCTTTGAAGTTCTAGCCCAAAACACCATTCTTGAGGCTGAGGTATGCAGACTACAAGAACTGCTTGCCAAAATGTCTCAAGAATCAAGTCCATCTGCCCCAATTAACCCACAGATGGCAGCTTCTTTTGAAGCTCTCCCAAACACTGAGCCACTCTCAACAAATCAGCCACCAGCCTCTGTTTCAGGCACCATTTCTCAGGGACAGAACCCCTCTGAGCAAATGGTTGCTGCCTTTAAATCTTCCTTACCTCTCATCACTCCAATCATCACTACCATTGTCCATCAAACCATTGATGAGAGGCTTTCCTCAAATCTTCAAACCCTAGTTGATGATGCTGTCTCCAAGAAACTTTCTGACATTCAAACCCCTGAACCCAATGCAACCAAAAAGGGGGAGTCTAAGTCAGTAAAGAAGATAAAAGAAAGAGTTGAAGAGGAAGAAGCCAAAGAGAAGAAAGGAAAAGAGATAATCACTTATAAGAGAAAGAAAAGTGCTGAACAGACTGAGGATGAGAAGAAGTTAGAAGAACTGATCAAAGAAGCTGATGAGCAACACAGCAGATCTATGGATAAGATCATTGATCAGCTCTTCAGACAAGGCTTTGACACTGCCAAACTTGACTCTGAGATCAGACGGCTAGAGATTCAAGAGATTGAGAATAGATGGGCCAGTTGCAATGAGAAAGAAAGAGAAAGGTTGGAAGCTATGATCAGATTCTTGTCAAACATTGGGAAGACCAATCATTGAAGTAAAGTCATGGTCCAGAGACAGTATTTTGGAGATAACCACCAAAATCTGTTCTTCTGAAACCTTCAACAAAGGATTGATCATAGAAGCCCTTGATGAAGCTGGTGCTGGGAAAAGGTCTGACATGGCAAAGTTATCCAAAGCCACCCTCACAACCAAAATGATAGAGCAGCCTTTACAATCTCCCTCACCTAAACAACCAACCTCCCAACCCTCAAAACCAACCTCACAACCCTCAAAACCAACCTCACAACCCTCAAAACCAACCTCACAATCCTCAAAACAACCAACCTCACAGCCCTCAAAACCAACTCCTTTACCCAAGAAACCCACTCAATCAACCACCAATGATGCACCCAAGAGAAAGAGAAGGGTGTTGAGGATGGAAGAAGAAGAAGAAGATGATGAGGATGATAGTCTGCCAATCTCTGCTGTGATTAAAATGAAGATGCCTGAGCCTAGGAGTCAACCAACAACAATCACTCCTGACACTCAAAGGCAAATGGTTAAAGTGAAGATTGAAGAAGAAGAACAACAGAAACAACATGATGAGCAGCTGTTAAGGATGGTTGATAAGGAATTTCCTAAGTCTTCATCCATACAAGCTATGAAGAAACATGCTCAGAGGTTGTATGCTCTCAGATTTACATTTCAGTATCAGAAAGAGAGAGTGAGGATTTGGCCTGACCCCAGAGTTAGTGACAGAATTCATAGAAAGAATGTTCCAAGTAGATACAATGGCCAAGTGAGAAAGACTGTAGATGCTGTGATAATGCTGGCCATTGTAGTGTCACCCTGGGAAATCCTTGATGACTTCAAGCGAGCTTACAAGACTAAGATGACTCCACAAACCTTGTTGGAAAACAAAATGGTGAAGAAGGGGTTAATTTACAAGAAGCTTGAAGAAATTAGAAGAAATGAGCTCCAGTTGTTACTTGAAGGTACTCATCCTGATGAGTTTGCATACAGAGAAATAACAACTGTGGAGCTGAAGAATGGAAAGATTGTTAGATACTTATCTGAGTATTATGGGCCTGAGTTCTTCTTTGAGAGTGAAGCTGAAGAACTCACAATAGAAGAAAAAGTTGTTCTTCTTGAGGCCTATGTTAGAGAGTCTTACAGACTCATCATTGGGAAGTAGGTTTAATGATTGGGGTAACAGCTCTGTGTCCAATTCCCCAAGACAGAGTTCCCATTCATCTTTTGCCAATCAAATTTTTGAAACCTCTTCCTGGCCTGAGCTTAATTTGGTGATTTCTGAGCTGATCCAGAAAATGTGTCTGCCAATAAGTGGGACTTCAATAAGCTTAAAGGTTTTGGCTGCATTGGTTCAGGGGGAGTTTGTTGGACCAAAAGAACCAATGAGCCAGATCAGAAAAACCTTTAAGTCCCACAGACATCACAACAACTGAAGTGATCTATAACTGCTGAAGACAAAGTCTGAAGATAAAGTCTGAAGACAATGCTGAAGACAAAGTCTGAAGACATATGCTGAAGACAAAGTCTGAAGACCAAGTTCTCAGAAGTTGTCTCAAACAGCTGAAGAAGTTCCTTTCAGTAGTTGTAATGTTTTACTTTTTAGTAGTTTCTTTTCAGTAGTTTTATTATTGTAAAACGTCTGAAGTTCTTACACTTCAGATGTTATAGTTTCAGTAGTTGTAATCTGGTTCATACTTAGCTTTTTGTGAAGGTGTCCTCAGTTGTTGTGGACATCTTCAGTAGATTAGTTACTTTCAGTAGTTTGTATAAATCAGCTAGATGTCACTATCAAGTGACATCAGCTGACGTCACATTCCTTTATAAAAGGAATGTTGACCTAATTGTTTTGTAACCGCGGCATTTGCGTGAATGAAAATCTTCCATTAACAGAAAAATATTCTCTCTATAATCGTCATAGTGTGATTGAATATTCATACTTGTCTTGCTTAAATTTGATCTAATTTATGTTATATTCCGCTGCAAATTCCAATCTAATTGATCAAACTAGATCCGATCCTATCAGATTTAAAGTCATATTCGACAACAAGAAGTGTTACGTCCTAAAGAAAGACTACGTGATTCCGGAGGACCAAGTTTTGATGACAGCTTCAAGATATAAAGACCTTTATGTTTTGGATCTATCAACGGCTTCTACAACGGATCATGAAGTTCAGTGCTTTTTATCAAAAGCTACTGAGAAGGACTCCATTTCCTGGCATAGGAGAATGGGACACATTAATCAACGGAAGATGAATCACTTGATCCAGAAGGATCTCGTGAGAGGAGTTAACATCAAAAATTTCCAACTTCCGGATTTCTGTGTAGCATGCAAGAAAGGCAAACAGACGAAGAAGTCTCATAAGGAAAAGAAAGTTCATTCTATCGAGCTTCCTCTTGAACTTCTTCACATGAATCTGTTTGGTCCAGTCAGTACAAAGAGCATTGCAGGTGACTTGTACTGTTATGTGGTTACTGATGACTACTCAAGATTCTCTTGGGTAATGTTTCTGAAATCCAAATCAGAAACATTTGAGTCATTCAAGGAGTTAGTAACCACACTGGAATCTCTCTACAAGCTGAAGGTGAGACAGGTACGCTCAGACAACGGGACTGAATTCAAGAATCAGTGGATGGAGGCATACTGCAAGGAAAAGGAAATTGTGCACCAATTCACTTTTGCCTAGACGCCTCAGATGAATGGTGTTGCTGAGAGAAAGAATAGAAGCTTGATAGAGACAGCACGGACAATGCTGGCAGACTCGAAACTGCCTATCCAATTCTGGAATGAGGCAGTGGCAAATGCTTGTTATACATTGAATCGAGTTTTGGTAGTCAAGCGCCATGGAAAGACATGTTACGAGTTACTATAACGACGTAAACCTAATCTGGAGTATCTAGAACCGTTTGGCGTGCCGTGCACTCTTTTGAAGAAGACTCAAGAAGGCAAATTCAGCGAGAAGGCTGATGAAGGGATCTTCCTAGGATACAACATACCGAACAAGAGAGTTTACAACAACTCAACGAGTTTAGTAGAAGTGTGGTGTAATGTTGATGTTCAGAGATATACCACACCACCTACTGGAGAAGGACCCGCTTACTTTTTCGACTATGATGGATTCTTCAAGTCCTTCAATATTCCTATTTCTCCTTCTGATGACGAGTTAGCTACACGGATGATGTATGATATCTTGAATACACCATCTCTTCATTCCACATCATCGAGCTCATAGGAAGAATCATCTCACCAATCAGGGGGAGCAGTCGAAGACAGTGAATCCTCCTCAGAAGATGAAGCTGAAGAAGATGACCAGATTAGTCAGGAGGGACAGGTTCCAATTCCTGCAAGTCCACAAGCATCTAACAGTGATGCTCCTTCAACTTCGGAACCTCAAACTCCATCTACCTCAGATGCAGAACCAAATGTTCATAATCTTGGCTCTGAGGTAGTTGTTCCTACCACTCCAGGATAACGTCTAAATGTCTATCATCCCCTAGACAATGTCATTGGGGATGTCAGATCAGGAGTGCAAACCAGAAATCAGCTATACTTAGCTGATTATGCCTCGGTTATGGAAAAAGGATACATTCATGATGGTGATTATCGGTGTTTTGTCTCGCAGTTTGAGCCAAAATACGTCAGTGAAGCACTGAATGATGAGGCGTGGGTGAGTGCCATGCAAGAAGAACTTCTTCAGTTCAAGAAGTTAGGTGTATGGACTCTGGTAGATAGACCTAAAGGTGCTAAGGTCATTGGCACCAAATGGGTCTTGAAATGCAAGAAGGATGACCAAGGGGTCATTATCAGGAACAAGGCTCGACTGGTGGTTCAGGGATTTTGCCAAGTCGAGGGGATTGATTACAATGAAGTCTTTGCACCCGTGGCAAGGATGGAAGCCATCCGTATCTTCCTTGCCTATGCATCGTATATGAAGATTAAAGTCTATCAATTAGATGTGAAGAGTGCATTCCTTCATGGGGAAATTCGAGAGACAGTTTATGTCAGTCAACCCGAGGGATTTGAAGATCCTTATCATCGAGACAGAGTTTACAAACTCGACAAGGCGTTATACAGGCTTCATCAAGCTCCAAGGGCCTGGTATGAGAAACTCTCGACTCATCTTGTGAAACATGGCTTTCGCAGGGGAGTCATTGACTGCACACTGGTTATCAAAGAAAAAGATGGAGACTTACTGCTAGTACAGATCTATGTCGATGACATAATCTTCGGTTCAAAGAACGAAGAATTATGCAAAGAATTTGAAGCAGTAATGAAGGCAGAGTTTGAGATGAGTGCTATGGGGGAGATGAAATTCTTTCTCGGGTTACAGGTGGATCAGACACCAAACGGGATATTTCTACATCAGACCAAGTATGTGGGAGACATTCTCAGTCGGTTTGATATGGAGAATGCTTTTGCAGATGGGACTCCACTTGCTACAAACCATGATATAGCACCTGATGAAAATGGAGATCTGGTAAATGCCACAATGTACCGAGGAATGATTGGATCCCTCATGTACCTCACTACCTCAAGACCTGATATCATGTATGCTACATGTCTATGTTCTAGATATCAGGCTAAGCCTAAGGTTAACCATCTGATCGGGGTCAAGAGGATATTTTGTTATCTGAAGGGTACACCCACACTTGGGTTGTGGTATCCTCATGATGATGACTTTGAGCTCACGGCGTATAGTGACTCGGATTACGGGGGCTGCAAGATGAATTACAAGTCTACATCAGCAGGGTGTCAATTCTTTGGGAGGAGATTAATGACCTGGCAGTGTAAGAAGCAGACCTCGGTTGCATTGTCAACCTGTGAAGCCGAATACGTTGCTGCTGCAAGTTGCTGTTCACAAATCATTTGGATTCAACAGCAAATGCGGGACTATGGTTTATATTTCTCTTCTACTCCTATTTTTGTTGATAACTCTGCTGCAATTGCAGTAACTAAAAATCCAGTACAGCATCCAAAGACCAAACACATCGGTATTAAATACCATTTTATAAGGGACTGTTTTGAAAAGAACTTAATTGATGTGGTAAAGATTAATACTGATTTTCAATGCACTGACCTCTATACAAAAGCTTTTGACAAACCACGTTTTCTATATCTGTTAGAGGTCAACGGCGTTAAAAAGAAAAGTGATGTTATTCCTGATGATGATCATGTGTAGTCCGATACAGTTAAGTCTAATTTTTATTTTTCTTTATTTATTCTATTTTTGTTTAGATTAAATTCATGTTATTTAGCTGTCTATTAAAATCCTATAATAATTAAATCCGTTATGATTTTAGAATTTTAAGGGGAGAATAGGTCAGCCAGTAACATTAAAAAAAACACACGAGGGAGAAGGAGAGGCTAGCTGATATAAGGTAGACCGTACCTGTGATACCGATTCAAATTCTTTGGAAAATGATAGTACACAGGAACAAATCAAGAGGGACTTTAAAATTTAATTTAGAAAAGATGCAAAATTCAAAGTATAAGTCTGTGTAGTCTGAGCAATATAAAAGGAAAGATGATAGAAAAACTGGTAACTACTAAGGTAACACAACGAAAGTAGACCTAGAGGTTGCTAGTCCACAGATGATATGTCGGTAGATTCAACACAATAGATGGTTAGACCTGATTGGTGATCTCAAGATCAACTAAGTTGTTCAACTGACTGTGGGCTCCCATCTTGTCACTGGTTAACACAATCAACAATATTCCAATAAGGGGTAATGAGCATGTAAACGCCACAAATGTGTGCAGATGACCATAAATAGAGCAAAGCACGAAAAAAAAATAAAAGGCAAATGCTATCAAGCTAATAACTTATGTTGTTGGTGCATTATGTGCAAAAGAAAATTAAGATGCTCTAACAAGAAGATAGGTTGTGTGCCTCTCTGTTGTGCGATGGCACTGACCTGAGGATAAGCATAACCTAGATAATCTAGAATTCATTGTTGTTTGCCGCCTCTCTGCTGTGCGATGGCACTGACCTGAGGATTGACTTCTCTTTGAAAGCTCTAAGGATAGTCTCTTCTTGTCAAAATACTCGTAGACCACTCAAAAGCTCCTGAGAAATGTTGATTACCATATAAGTGTGGGATCCACAAATGTTGGTTGAAATAATTAAACCTTAAACTATCACCAATCTGTGTCAAAAGTCTGTGTATGGATTTAAGAGGACAAATATACAGACAATCATCGTGGCTGCAATTCTTGAAAGTTCAAATCAATGTGGGAATCTAATAGTTCCAGTATGATTTCCTAAATTTGCTAACGACTCTGGATGAAAAGCAAGAAGTGAGCATCAAAAGGTTTTGATAACAAGTCCCAAATGATTTGACTTGCCTGTATGATTCCAAAATTGAATTGGTCCAGGTATGGTCAAACTAAATAGAAGCTGCCTATTCCGGAACCGAATCCAGTAGATTTCTATCTTAGAATTTACCTCTCACAAAAAGTGAAAAACAAGTATAATTTTTGTGCTTTAGTTTAAATTTTCTAGTTATTTAGTCATTTCAGTTTGTTTGTTTGTTGGACTACATCATGAAATTCAATAAGGGATTAATTCACCAAAAAGGGTCATGTCTGAGATGACCACATGTGTTTTCAAAAGGATAAATGGGTCACGTCCGAGGTGACAAATTGTTTAAAATGATCACGTCTGAGGTGATCAAAAGTTTTTCAAGTTAAAAGGATCATGTCTGAGATGATCAAATGCGTATAATGTTGATTCTATAGTTTAAAAAGGGTTTAAATGTAAAATGGTAAGAAATGCAGAAAATTTCATTAGTATGACCCATTCGCACGAATGGACCATTAGTATGGACTTATCATACGAATGGGAGCCATTCGTACGAATGGACCATGAGTATGGACCATTTAACCGAATGGCCCATACGAATGACCCAGTCGGATGTTTAAGAGCGAACGAATGAGTAAGTCGCACGACTGAACTCCAGTCGGACGACTGAAGGGGGGCGACTGAACCAATCGCACGACTGAGGCCCATTTGCCCGAATGAAATGTGCGTATGAGCCCAGTCGTACAATTGAATTTAGGTTTAGTATAAATAAAGGGAGAGTCGGTCGCAGAGACTCACCACTCTCAAATTTGCCCTTAATCGCATGACTAACGTTACTCTGCCCAAATTTCATTTGATCACTATAAACCCTCGATTCTCACATACTGACCATTTGCATTGACTCTACAGGTAACTTGCGGTGCAGAAACATTACTATATCACTCAATTTGACAATTAATCTGGACAATCAGACTCGTTAGAAAACCCATGACTTGTGTGGCAAAATAACCTAACTAAACGACGTAAACAAATGAAATTAAATGTGTTAGGTCTTAAACGAATGGATTGCGAGTCTAAAGAACCAGAACACGAAGTCTAAAACTTAAAATTGGTGAAAAATTGAATTTGAATTGAACAGACAGAACAACATGCGAATGGACAGGTTGATGAACTTCAGTCGCACGACTGAAGTGTGCGAATAGCTTAACCGCACGACTGAACCATGCGTATGAGTTCAGTCGCACGACTGGTGTAACCGCATGAGGTTACATACGCATGAGTCCAGTCGCACACTCAGTCGTACGTATTGGGTCATTCGCACGACTGAATCCCAGTCGCACTGCTCATTCGCACGACTTGATCTCAGTCGCACAACCTCATTCGCATGACAGAAAAGAATTTTTTCAAGTCCAAGTGTTTCATGACATTCTTAGCCAATGGGTACTAATGTTTACTTTCTTTGTGTAACAGATGGCGAGTCGATGGACCATGAGTACGAAGCACAATATTTGTGCTCATCTGGATCTGACATCCAGAAATGCTTCAGACTTCTCTGGCATTATCTCCTTTCTAAGGAGATCGAGGATTGCACACGCTATATCTACTCCATGTACTCCTTATCGTTCTATTCAGCAGGCCTTCTGGGAAGGTGCAGTATTTGATCGATCCTCTGAGCCTCACTGTATCAGGAGTACTATCTTTGGAGAGGCTATAGCTATCACAGAGGAGGATCTTAGGATCGTGTTACAGTTGGGGGATGATGCTGACTGTCCTACTAGACTACACCCCCTTACTGTGAGAGGATGCTTTCTTCGAGCCAAGTACTCTGGGGACATCAATGTTGGGGTGCTCAACAAGAGCAACCTTTGTCCCCAGTTCAAGTACCTTGCTCACGTACTGCTGAAGTGCATAGCATCCAAGAAGGGAGGTTTTGATGAGTTGTTTAACCAGATCCAGAACGCCTATGTTGCGTTGGTGCTGAACCATCCGTTCAGCTTCTCCAGGATGTTCTTCACCTACTTGGTGGAGAACATTGAGGGGAAAGGGAAGGAGGGCTTCTGCATGTACCCCTGATTTATGCAGATGATTATAGACCAGAAGCTCCCTTCCCTGCCGAAGGAGAAGGAAGATGCAGTAGTGCTTGAGGTGATGGATGATACCACCTTTGGCCAGATGAAGGTATACTGGGGGAAGCAGGTAAAACCCCCCCTCAGGCGATTGTTTGGGCATCTGGCCCGTGAGGACTATGTGGTGCCAGCTCGGAGGAAGTGGCGCCACGACGACAGTGATTCTGATGTTGAGCAGATTGCTCTACCCACCGATGATTCTGATGATGATGACAGTGGGGATGCTGGAGATTCCATGCCCATTCCACCAAGGGGCACAACTACTAATAGCACACCTCCAGTATCTGCCCCCACTGGAGATATAGCAGAGTCGGCTGGGTTTCACCAGGACTTTATACCTGGTAAGGAAGAAGAAGAGTCAGATGAGGAGCCACTGACTAGGACTGTGGGAAGCAAAGTTGTTCCCACAGAACATGGACTCCGGGCGGTTGGTGAACGCCCCAGTGGATCGGGAGAGCCTGCTGCTGACCCGACTTATGCTCCATAGCCGCCGAGCCGTGTTCTAGGAAGAGCATCCTCCTCGACAGGATCGAGGAAGAAAAGGATGGCTCAGTCCCATGGTATGAAGAAGAAGAAGGGCAGACTCACCTACAATCACCACCACAGCCACCACCTCAGTCACCACCACTACCACCTCTACAGCCACACCATCCACCACCACAGCCACCACTACCACTACCACACCCCCTATCACCACACCTCACACCACTACATATATGCCATCCACCACCATATCATTCACACCTACATCACCTCCACTATCATCTAGACCTAACCCCATCTTCACCACTGCCACCACCACCACCACTAGCCACCAAGCCGAGCCATCATCACATCCCTCACATCTATACGGATCACCTCTACCTCCCATTGGGGTAGAGGAACAGCTTTCAGCGCTGAACCGTATGGTGATGCGTCTGTTAGCCGCTGATGAAGAGAAGACTGCGCAGATTCATCAGCTGGCAGAACTCACAGCTGCACAGTCCCAGTAGATATCTCAGCAGGCTCAGCTGATCGAGCAGCAGGCCCAACAAATGGCTGCTCAGAGCCAAGAGATTACCCAACTCCAAGAGCATAGAGTCACATCAGCAAAGAAGATTGAGGAGTTGGAGGATGCTAAAAGGACTATCATGCTCAAGCTCAAGGGATCTAAAGATGAGCCTCTGAAGATTAAGGAAGGAGATGGTGATGATGGTGATGATGATGATGAGGATGAGGATGAGGATGAAGATGAAGAGAGTGATGATGATGAAGGGATTGAGGAAGAAAGGACAGAGGACAGGCAGGCGGATGATGATGATGAAGGAGGAGATGCAGATGCATCTGCCTCAGCTCAGGGTCAAGAAAGAAGATCAAAGAGAAATTAAGACCAACGAGCTTCCACTTCTGCCTCACCGAGTGATGATCCAGCGATTTAAGATAAAAGTAATGATTAGATGTCTATGTATTTGATAGCTTTTGTACTTGAATCATGTATTTAAACTTATGTATTTGATGTTTATATTAAGATTAATGCATTTCTGTCTTGATTATTAACTAATGTTTGATGTGTTACATGTTTAAATCAAACAGATCCAAACTATCAAAGGGATGAATTTGATGTTGCTCCCCTTCAGCAGGTCAAGACTCAATTAACTATGATTCTTGATCTGCAAGGGATCGTCAGGAGATCTGTGAGTTATACCCCTGAAGAAGGGGAAATAATTCATGATCTTTCAAATGAGCAACTAGCTGAGATGTTCAAGCTAAATCCCGATGAGATCATTAAGGATGCTCCAACGTGTGAGTCTACTAGTGACGAAGAGCTAAATGACATTGATGAGATAGAGATAGAAGACGTCACAGCAGAGCACTATCCTCAGTATGCTGACAACGAGGGAAATGTGGTCCCCAATCTGGGTGAATCCCTAGTCGGTGATACATTTGAGGTATTAGATCAGATGGAGCAGGAGTCTGAGAAGACAGAAGGAAAGGCCCAAGCCTCAAATGACGATGTTGATATCAGAAAGGCTGAATGGGCTGCTTGTTTTGAGGAAATCCGAGCCCAACGCAGCGCTCCAAAACAGAATGTCTACACCAAACTCTACAGAGTGAAGAAACATCATAAGGTGTCAGGCAGGATTATAGCGTGGGCACATTTTGAGGATCTAAACGTTTATGCCATTAAGAGGGAGAAGGGCATAGAGTACTTTAGATTTCCACATGATCTGAAGACTCTACCTGGTTTTGAGCTCAACCAGCTGGCGAAATTGAAGCTACTATATGTTGACCCAAGGATGATATTCATAAAAAACACTATACTAAACTGAGATATTCAATTTTTAAAATCTCTAAAGTATCTTATAACCTCCGGAATTTATCTTTCTTTTGTATTGGAACTAAAAATTAATCCTAGGCAATATAACACTTTTGCGAACTAGAACTAAATTATAGGTAATACTAACATGGTTTAATACACAAAAAAACGTATCAAGTTTCAGCAACTACATGTTTCTGAAACTTATCTATTATGAGGCTTCATGAAACATTAATAGATGACTTTTAGTAAACAAACTCTACATCTGAACGATCTAGAGGTAGGCCATTAATAGAATTATTAAGAATCTACTATACGGCCTCTAAGTATTCAAGTTCGAGACATGAATAAATAACAATTATATAATGCTATCGATGTTCTTCGGCCTATTTCTCATTGTTCACTTTACCAACATGTTTCTTAGTCAATATATCACACAATACAAAAATGCCCTATATTAAATGGAACTTTTTTGTTAACAAAAGTTATACCATGACGACAAAAAAAGGAAAGAAAACACCAAACACACTAAAAAAATTTTAGTTCTTTTTTAAATAATAACAAACAAATTTTTTTAAAGAACGATCCAAATAGTTAAAATATTTAATATGTTAAAAACACATTATTATATATATATATATATATATATATATATATATATATATATATATATATATATATATATATATATATATATATATATATATATATATACTTCAAGGGTCAAATTAATAAGTTTATTTTAAATATTGATGAGGTTAGTTTTAAAAATGAACTAGTGGTCAATGAATGTATATAGGATTATATATATGTAAGACTAGGTTACAAACCCATGTGTTACATGTCACACTCCATCTAAGGGAAAACGCCCAGGCGCAATGAAATCGAATATCATCATTGTTGATACATATGTACCTAGATCTTGATATGAATGTAATATGTCTTGTTTGTCTTACACTGATGTAATGTTTGGAATATTAATGAAATGAGAATGGTTGTTGGTGATTTATAATGTTTAATATTTCATTAATGAGTTGATATTGAATTGGTTAAATAGGTTTGTGATTGTTTGAATTGATACACATAATGTTATATTAATGAATACATTCAAACTTAACAAAATGAAGTTCTCATGCGAATGGCCCATGCGAATGGACCATACGCATGAATAACTTTAGGCGAATGACTCAGTCGCACGACTGAACAGGAGACTGGATCAGTCGTATGATTGTAACATGAGATTGGCTCAGTCGCACGACTGAACACTCAGTCGTGCGGATGGATCAACCGCATGGCTCAATCGCACGACTGAACCATGCTAATGGTTCAGTCGCCCGAATGAGCAACCCTAACCTATAAATACCACCCAATTCGTGGAAAAACGTAAGCATTCATTCTATTTCGACTCCAGACGTACCCTAGCCATCCAGAAGCCTCCAAGTTCATACTCCAAGTTCATAGAACGCTGTAGATCGATTCCTAATCGATCCTTAACGTTTAATTCAATACCTTATTGATTCTACGTGCGTTCTCACTGATTGGATCGCCAATCAAATAGGATTCCGCACTATTTGGTTTGGTTTACACGTTAATCAGTTGGTGTTTCGTTCAAATACCAGATCCTAACAATCATCACACAAAAAAATACTAAGGTATTAAATATATTTAACTAATATCAAGATTACATCATTGTTTAAAAGCCACAAATAAACAAAAAATATAAATATTTTATTAAAACTAGGTCTAAGCATTCTAAGAGACAAAATCTTGAAACTCTAGTCTAGTTACTTGAAAACATGTAAGGAAAATAAGTCAACATAAGTTTAGTGAGAAACATAGGTTTTTAAAACATATAAAAATAAGTAGAGATGTATAATTCAGAAGCAAACCATATACGGGAAAGATAAACAACATAGAGTCCATAACCAACCCAAATGATGAATATCCCCATGAATGAGTGGGATTTCGAACGCCCAAATACCTAACCGGGATTTTAACGGGTTTATAACACCAATAGATCCACTATAGTACTACCGTGGGTTAAAATAAATTAATGGTTGTGTATGACAAAACGAGAGAGCTATTACGATGAATGACTAAGAGACTTGTGTTCTTTTATTAAGGTTTTCAAGTAGAATGAGTTTGTGATGATTTGAATGGTAAAAATGACTTTGAGTACGAAATGATACATGTTTTCTACAAGAAATTGTAAAATAGGCTATGAATCTCACCTTAAATGTTTGAGTAACGACTTGACTCGATCAACCAAATCTAGAATGCCTTATTAATTTAGGTTTTAATCATTTATGATACTATGATAGGATTTAAATTAATATTTTAATGTGCAAGACTTAAAAACATAACACAAGATTAAAAGCAAAAGTTTTGTGAAAAACACTACAATTTCAGATTTGGTTACTGTGTTTGTAAGATACTTTTCAATATGAAAGAAAACTCATTACAGGCTAAAACTTTTCAAGTATCTAATCAAATGTCTTAGTAGAAATAATATCTCAAATTGGAAGAATAATAATAAGTATGATAATATAAAGCCATAGTGTAGTAAAGCTTTTTTTTAAAACAAATAAAACTCAACTTTGAATCAAGCTACTGAACAACTTGGTGTTATTGATGCTAGAAGAATTAGATTAGAGTTAGGGTTTTTTTATAATTTTTGATTTTGGTGTAAATATTGATAAAAGGAGGTCTTGTATATATAGTTAAGGATTAGGGGGTTTAATTATGACTTAAAGTGAAGAGAAAGTTTTACAAAATAAATAAAATAATATATCTTATGGAAACCCTGGAATATACTGGGTGGTCGAATTAGGGTTAAAGGTGGTGGGTTTTTCTTGTTGACCAGGTTTAGCAATTTATTAGCGTGTAATCTTATTCGTTACACATGTGTAATATTTTTATTTCTTGAATATACAAGAGTTTTTAGCCTTAGAACCCTTCTAGAAAGTTGTTTGATTTGTAAAAATATAAACATTGAGCATTCCTATTAAATATTAGTCTCACTTTACAGGCAATTGATCACGGTCTAACATTTACGGTTCAAGTGACACATACACAAAAATGCTAAATTTTACAAAGCATAAAATGATCATGTTATGTATATGTCTTCTCACATGAATATTTTAACACATTTCGACTTTCATTAAGTTATAACTGAAGGTGAAAGTACAAATACGAAAAATACGAAATGTTACATTACACGAGTTGAGTAGTGAAAAATGGTCAATATTGTCCATTAACTTATTATTTATTACTTGCACACATCATTATGATTAACATAAACTAAAAAATTCCAAGCATACCTTTAATCAAGGAAGGACATGTACTTTTTCACATTCATTACTTCGTAATTTGGAAATATTTGATGAAACATCCATGTACATTGACATCAAAAGTTGCCTAAATAAGAAGCACATGATGACCATAATATAAAACCAAATGACTTAAGAGACCTTGACATAAAAATTTAACTAAATTACTAGATTTGGGGCTGTAAAGGGGTGCATATGATTCTTTAGGCGGTAAAAGGTAAGCCTGTGACTACCATTGCCCTAGTCAAATATTTTGTTGTTTCTTTTATTTACCATATGTATAAACTATATTTAATCTTTTCTAAAAAATAACCAAAAAAAAGACAAAATATTGACTCTCAAGTGCAAGATACTGATAAACTAATGCATTCATTCACCAAATGTAACCTTCAAGGCTAGAATCAAAGGCAAATTCAATAGTTATGTAGGCATATGATGAATAAAGATCCAAGATACACATACTTTAGAAAAAAAATTCTTATAATTAAGAATAACACTAGTAGAAATTGTTAGAAATATACCTACATAAAGGTGGATTTTAGTATCATTTTCTAATAATGGTCAAATGACATGAAAAGTCTCTACTAATGTTGTAGTTATATGATGGATTTAATTACATAATATGAAAAGACTCTTACCCTTTGATGTATATTAAAGTATGAATTAGCAAGAGATTAATAAACACTTTCAGAACTTCATTCTATTAAATAATCATCTATCAAACTCTAGACATCCTAGGGAATAAATAATCTTAATCGCTTTGGCATCATCATCTTCATCAAAGATCACTTTCCCTACAACTATTCTAAAACATCCATTTCACATTATAAAAACAATTTCAAACTTGAGTGATAATTAGCATATGAAATATTATAAAAATTAACAAACACAATAGAAGAAGTACAACGTTGTTGGTAAAAAATATGTTATCGGTCATATTGCACCAAAGCCCTAGACTTTGTAAATGTAAATTGAATTCTATAATCAATATGGTATCAATATATGAAGAGGATAAACTAAACAAACTGGATTCTAAAGTACAATCAAACTTGCAAGGAGTACCTACAAATTGAATTTCAAATCCGTATAAAATTGACATAAACAAATATTTCTCTAGCTTCTTATCTCGTGACATCTCCTTAAAATATATAACACACTATCAAACTATAAAGCAAACAAAATTCAACCTTTTTACCTCCATTCATATTTTCATTTAATTTGTTATTTGATGTCAATCAAAGTAAAACCTGTATATCTCGCATTAATACATTAGAATCCAAAACAAAACATAAAAGAGAAACATTACTAAAACAAGAATGTTCATTTAATCAACGTTTTAATGTAATATATAGTTTATGTAGTAACGAAAATCAAGGTCTAAAATCCTTGGTCAAAATCTACATTGATTTGCAATTTCACCTGAATATGCTTCGTCACCTCTGAAAGACAAACATAATGATTAGCTTGAATTTAAAAGCCATATCTAAAAGGAACATATCATAATCAACTTGTAGTCAAAATACACATAAAAAGAGATAATGAGTAGCAGTTTACCTATACATTTAGATGATGTCATCCTCCGGTTTACCTATGGTAGTACCCAAATGGCCTTTCAACATGTAAACCTACACAATACTCTCACATTAGGGTTAGAAAATAGATAGTATTCGTCCATCAATGAACAATTCATAGGAAATCAAAATATAATTTATTTAACCTTAAACATATAAGCTTACTTCAAATACCTATTCAAAATAAATAACCATTTTCAAATAGAGAAGGAAGCCCCTGTTTAAGCCAGCATTTAAAGACAAAGTAAGTACAGGTTAGCCTTTAGGAAAGACGATGCCTCATATATTCTTTCCCAGCTACAACAGGCATGAGAGCTCTAACCGCCAAGGAAGCAAATCAACGATTAGTAGGAAACTTCACACGAAATCAATGCAAAATATACTAATTTCCCAACTTATGAACAACAACAATGAAAAAAAGGAGAAACAACAAGTAAAATTTAAAAAAACACAACTAACCCATGATTTAATATGATTTCAGAAACGTGATTTTATTATGTGTGTGTTTGAAGATTTAAACCTTTAGAAATCTTTGCATTTTTCAACAACGTGAGAAGAGGGAGAGGATACAAGCCTAAGGATATGCGGCCTTTGCTTGCCATTATACAACTCAGTTTGAGTGATCTAGGTTTACAAATTAATGAGCAGCGGTAGCGATTGAAAGAGGCGGCAATGATATTATGAGAATTAGGTTTCATTTCTATTCAATACATGAGTTACTTACTTGAAAAAAATAAGTAATACGGTTTTGAATTTTATTAATCAAAATCTTACCTAGAAGTCAACCAAATCAAATCAAAAAAGTCATAACTGATTCATTTGAATAAGATGAAAATAATACCATAAAAATAAACCCACCAAATTACGACCACATTACCTCAACGATTGAATGGTCAGATCGTTCCATTGCCAAATCTGACATCACTGTTGATTATCCTATACACGAACCCTAGAACTTTAAGAGTGGAGAAGGCTAGTGATGAAGATGATGATCTAAGCAAAAGGCGCATGATATAATGTATGCAATGAGACATCACATGGTGATTTTAAAGAGATTATGGTAGAGAGTCGAACAACAAGAACGAATTAGGGTTTCCAATTGAAAGCGAGTATTCATGACAGTTAAAAACGAGTTGATTTGGATCCGTTAGGATCCACCTGTAAAAATAATAGGTGTGTGTCAGACTCAACCGTGGCAAAACATCTCTTAAAGAATGCCAAGTTACACTTTAGATGTTGGTATATTATAATAGTAAGATATGAAAATGTAATCCTTCTTTTATTTCATATTACTCCTTGTAATTCTGTTAGGACATCAGGTATACCCATGTGAGTGAAAGTAATATGAAAATAAAGTGTATGTCATGTGACAACCACCTTACTCACACAAATTTCTCACATGGGAGGGTTATACTCCATGTAAGTGTCACTAGTGTGAAATTTTAAATTTATATAACTAAAAAATGTATATGATAAACTAAAATATAAATTATGTATACAAAAAAACATAAAACTTAGAAAGAAGTTCAAAGGGCACTTCTCGGTTTAGCATTTCCTACAAATATTAATGACATAAATAGTTGAACATTAAATTTTCTAAAAGTAAATAAAACGTACCAACAACATGGTCCTTCAACTAGTCAATAAACGCCTTTTTTCAAGTTCATCTTTTCATCCACAACCTGTTTCTCATTTATGAGTAGGTGTTGTTTCACTCATTATCTTTTTGCCCTTCTTATATCTTGCTAAACTATTTTGGCATTACGAAGTCGGGTTTCGCTATAGGTGATTCTTGGGATATACCAAAATCCGTCAACGTTTAGTACCCGACTTGGTTAAATAGGATTTGTGCCTGTTGATGTTGGTTGAAGCCACCATGTTGTTGCAGTGATTGGTTGAACTTATTTTGTTGTTGGGTGTAGTAGATCCAACAAATCAAGTTGTTTGAATTATTTGGAATACATGTTTAGGTGCATTTGGAGTAGTTAGGATAATAAAAATTTTATAAAAATATAGAGGACGTAGTTGATTTTGGGTATGGGATTTGATAAAAAAAATGTGATTATATATATAGGTGACATAGGAATTTTTTTTTAATTCTCAAAACTAGCCATTGGAAAGGTGATGTATTCTTTTTTAGATTTTTAGTAATATTTTTAAAACCGCACATCAAACCGGTAATCTTAGCAATCTACTAGTTGGACGAACATCAAACCGGTCCCCTTACTATTCAATTGGTCAAATCGGACATTATATCATACTAGTCATCTTACCGGTTTACTAACTTGACCAGAAAATGTCACTGTAATATTATAAACTATATATATCTCTAGAATATAAAGTTGGAAGTATTAAATTCGTTAGTAATTGAAATTAAAGAAAAAATAAAATCCAATCTGACCAGCCGTTTATTGATTCGATTGGTAGGTTTAGTACGTGATTAAAGTGAAAAAACAGTTTAAATAAGCTAACTATATAAATATAAGATAACCTTTCAACTATATATGAGGGTGTGCAACCTCAAGTATTCTATGTGACCTTTTCTTTCTGTTTGTATATGTTGTTTTCTATTCATTTTCTGCCTTCTTAAATTAACCCAAACTCTAGAAGGTCATGGGTTAACAAATAGTCAAACACATAGTCTGAATTCTGAAAGCAAAAGATCAAATTGTTTACTGATTGTATTGTTAAGTTAGAATATATTCTCGTAGATAACGTTAGTATGCAGTCTTTCATGAAAAATGATATATTTTAACATTTATTTTATTGGTAGGTAAACAAGAAAAATAGTAATCAACAGACACTTAAAAACTAGATTGCTTTCTCTTTGATGAAAAAAATTACATGCAAAACAGAATAAAGAATTATTACATTCCCAGAATTTGAACACAATTGCTTCCATTTTCTAGCTATTCTTTCTGTAATTTTCATGTGGTCTTTAAGTTTTTCACAAGGATTTTAAATGATATATGATGTTAGTCTTAATTCTGTTAACATTTAGGCCTAACTTCAATTCCCTCAATGATAAGTCCTCCTTTTAGTTGATGACCTTTAACCTCCATTAAACTCATCTTCACCTTCTCATTTTTCTCTCCTACAAAAAATTCTCCAAGTTCAATTTCCATCCATCCATCCCCTCTTTCGCTCGGGCGTCGGGCATCTCCTTCCACCACCCTTTTCTCCATCATCTGCCTCCGGTTCATGAAAAACAATGATTCAAACTGTTGTTTTTGGTGATCCAGAGGGCATAAATATGCTATGTTGGTTACCAAGCTTTCGCCTTTTGAGATTGATGTCTCTGATGGAATAGAGTCCAACCCAAATGTGTGATCAGACACTTTGATTATGAGATAAGCACCGTATGTCGTGTTGGGAGATAAATCTTGAGTGTCTATTCTTCCTTCAATTTCCAAGTTGGATATTGTTTTTAGCTCAATCACCTCAGGGAATCTGCACAATTCATAGTTAAAAATCAACACTATTAACTATAGTTGAGCATAAAATCTATAGCGGTATAATTACTTTGACTTTAGAAAGTCAGATGCAGTAATTTATGTGTTAAAAGTTGACATTCAACTTCAAATTTGAAAAACAACACATATGAGTATTAAGTTATCAAAGTCAAATTCCAAAAAACATAACAGGTAAACCCAGTGCACAAGCCTCTTGTTGCATGGGTCCAGGGGTTGTCGGACCAACTTGGGCCTGTTGTATTCTACGTTACTGCAAGAGACTGTTCCCATTGATCGTGACCTATAGGTCACATGATAGCAACCTCGAAGTCTCGACCTAAATACGAAAAACAAAACACATTTGACCAAAAGGGTAAGAATTAAACTAACCTTGATGTAGAATGGGTAATCCAGGTCCAATGATTAGGTTCATTGCTTAAAGAAATGGAAAGTGCTCTTGCAGATAAGACATAACTCTTCTTCCCACTAACTTTGTTTAGTGAAAATATCTGCATGGATTAAACAAAATTTAAAATTAATACTTTAATCAAAGAATTTAAAATTAGTACTTTAATCAAAAAATTAACTTTTCAAAAGGTTGTAGAAAACTTTAATTATGAATTTGAGCATAAACTCACCCTGAGTCCACCATCTATGAGAACAGAATCACACAACTGGAAAAACAATTCTTTCTTTAAAGAAAATGTGAGTTGAGTGTGTGCTCTTGAAAGTAACCAAGGAAGATCAGATGGCAAGAATCCGCCCCAAACGATGTCGGATTCAGCAGCCGATCGCAGCGAAGAAGATGTAAGCATGAATCTACATGCATCCGGTGGAGATGTGAGAGATAAAATTGTTGAAATACAGTCTTCTGACAACATGTTCAATGTGGTAGCCATTTTTAGAGTTTAAAGTTAGTTAAATTCTTCTGTGAATGATGTGAAATGGTGGGTGGGTTGAATTATGTTTGTGTGTTGTGCAAAGGGTGGCTTTATTAAGTCTTATATATTGATGGGATTAAATGTGAAATGGTGGTGGTTTCTGAGAAACACAGTGAGTTTCTAGGCAACTTGTGTGCTAATTAACGCAGTATTTGTTTGAGTTTGACTGGGTTTGTATTCAACATGTGGGTCATATATAAATATTATTTTATATCAAAAAGCTATGAAGAATAAGTAATTAACAAGGGAGGATACAAAGTAATCTAGATGGTCCTCATAAAAATACATTATTAAAGACCTTTAAAATGCATGTTACTGTTTGTTTATGACACGGCAACAAAGATATACAATGTGTATTTAATATGGAATTTTTAGATTTGGATTTAGGTTAAACGAGTATATGGGTTACGCAGTGCCCAAACACACATACGTTTAGCTAAACGAGTCGTTGTCGTGTTATATGGGTTGGCGGGTTGGTTGATCGTTTAACCTCTATATTATTATATATATTTTTAAATCGTGTTTTGATAGATTATACTATAGAGGTACTTTTTATGTCAATTTACAATTTCAGATACAAATTGACGTGGTGACAGTTTAAATGTAACTTGCGAATATAGTTAACGTGTTCGGTTCATGCGTCTAAAATGATTTTAAGTTTGAGATACGTTCGGCATGGATTCAAAACGAACACACAACCTATCTCGCAGGCCTATGTTAGCATGTGTAGCGGGTCCAAATAATAATAGAGCTTTAAGAGCATTGATAGTAGAGTTCTTAATCAAACTAAAAGACTTGTTTCTTTACGTAGAAATTAAATACTTTTTTATTTTAAATTTTGTGTTTTTATTCTATATGTCCAATCAATGCCAACAAGAAAACATAAACTAACATTATATTAAATCAAATCACATAGATAAGTGTATAGACGTCCAAATCACATACAAAAAGGATATGATCGATGAAACGGGTAACGACAAATATTGATCGAAAATGAAACTTCTTAAATGCAGAATACATGCATTATTTTGGGATCCACTATTAATGCACAATAATAATTATAAAAAAAAGAAGATAAAGAACCATACACGAGCAAGTGTGGGGGTTTATCGATTATATTTCAAAATATTAACTACGCGCACTTTACGAAAGGCGTAAAACAGTTAAAAAAGTTAATGTATAACAATAAAAATGAATTCTTTTTAGAAACATTAAGTATTTTGTTTAAAAAATATATAACTTGATAATAAATTGTTTATATTCAAAATCATGATCTTTGTTCCCCTAAGCACGGAGTACCTAACAAAAAGTAAAAGTCCTAATATATATTTTTGTGTTTTTATATAAATTAATGTGAAAAAATAAAAAAAATCGAGCCGGCTCGAACGAGCCACAAACTGGCTCGAGTTTTTAACGAGCCGAACTCGAGCCGGTGTTTTGAGCTCGTTAAAATTTTCGAGCCGGCTCGGCTCGATAAGTTTCGAGTTCTTGCTCGAACCCATCCTGGCTCGGCTCGGCTCGGCTTGTTTATAGCCCTACACATGAATGAAGATTGATCAAAACACAAGTTGAAGAATTTCATGATGTTTTTTATTACGTGATTAAAGATGGTTAGTATGTGTTTCTTGTATTAGCTTTTCAAAGGATTATAAGATAAAAAAATCTTGACAAAAGTTTAGTTTACATTTATATTCAATGTAATTATATCATTGGATACTCATAAGTAGATGATTTTTATTTAAATGAGGGATTGATATTGTTAACCATTTGGAGGGAAGTAAGAAACAAAATGCAACTTTCACATAGAGGGCAAATGACATTTTGTTGGTTAATAATTAAACTAACAATCAATTCACGTTGGTGATTATTTATGTAACATTTCATAAAAGTTTGGATTAATTGTATAGTTATTTAATTCTGACTACTAAACATACAATCTAATCTAATCAAATCACAAAAACTATTTTTGTAATTTTCTCATAAATAATAAAAATCAATATATTTCCTTTTCTGCTTTAGATGTAGTCTTTTGGGGTTTGAGGTCCACCCCACCATCTTTATAAAGAGCAAAAACAGCTATCGTGATTCGTGGACGTCGAAATGAAAAAAAAATATTCCTACTTCGGTATGAAAACTTAAATAAAAAGATAATATTTTTAGAAAGAAAAAGTACGAGGGTGTGCAAGTGTGTAACCTCAAGAATTTTGGGTCCTTTTCTTTTACTTTTTTCTTTTAATTAATTTATTCTTTCTATTTCTATACGTTATAAGAGGCAGCACCCCCTCTATTTTTTCGTCCGTAGTGTTAAATTTTAGCGCGATATTGTAAATTTTTGGCCCAGTAGTGTAAATTTTTTTATAAATATCGAGTTCGCCCCCCCCCCCCTTAAAAAAAATAATTTCGCCCCCGCCTCCCCTACCAAGTTGGTTAAGCTCCGCCACTGTTCGCGGGCGTGGGTGGTCTTCCGCCAATGAGTTTATGCGGGTGATCGTGCTTAATAATTATTCGTTGGCCGTTCAAAAAAAGTTTATAAGTTATATGAATGTTTATTTTTTATTAACTTTTAATATATAATATTTTATAAGATACGATGTGTTTATTTATACTTATGTTTACTTTAAACCGAGCCTTTCAAGCAGTCGACGAAAATATATGGCTCAAACATAATATAATATTAGTCTCTTTCATGACAATGTAATGATTATTGAAATCTGACTGTACCATGCCTACGTTCTTACTTATACTCATATTTATTCAAAATAGACATGCCGATCATACAGGCAAAACCTAGTAGTTTTCTTTAGGGTCCTAATAAAGGGACACCCTATGTTTTAAATCGACACCCACCTATACGTTGCGTATGGGTCCATACGCGGCGTATAGGTCCCCTCATTAATGTCAATTAATGCCAAGAATTTCACGTCACATCAGTGAGTCTATACGTCGCGTATGGACCCATACGCGGCGTATAGGCTTTTCAGAGACAAAACTGGCGAAGTCAAATCAGTCAGGTCTATACGCCGCGTATAGGCCCATACGGGGCGTATAGACCTGGGTCGTATGGAGTGGGACGCATCTCCACCGACACCTATACGCTGCATATGGATCCATACGCAGCGTATAGGTGTCGGTGGGGACGCGTACCACCCTATACGACCCAGGACTATACGCCGCGTATGGGTCCATACGCGGCGTATAGTCCCGCTGAATGACTGATTTGACTGATTTGACTAAAGCCTATACGCCGCGTATGGACCCATACGCGGCGTATAGGCTTTTTTTCGAATTGTAGTGACGCGACTTAAGATTCTTTCGATGATATATAAACGCATCGAATATCAAACGAATGCGTTCATATTTCGTTGTAGAAGATGGAAACGTTTGATCTTAACTGAAGGAAATTAGCGTTATGTGGTTCAACATTTTCTTCTGTCACATAATTACTTGGTAAACATTTGATTCTTATTTCATTAAGTATTTGCATACATATATACATATATTTGAATTGCATACTTAAAAAATCGTTTCAACTAACTCGGGTTCCATCGATGCTAGTCGGTTACGGTAAACTTAAATAAATTTTAAGCTTTTTTATCATAACCGACTAGTATCGTGGAACCCGAGTTATTTGAAATGATTATTAAGTAATCAAGACATTTATGTGTACGTAAGTATGTATATAAAAGAAATAAGAGTTATAGTTTTAGAGAAAAATTATTATTTTGAAGAAATAGTTGAACCACAAAACTCTATTTTCTTAAAAAATTTCATTTGTCTTATAGGGCTGCCACGGAACATTTAGCACGGTTGAATTTGAAGTGATCCAAGATTATTCTTTCGTTATGTCGTTTTGGGATAGTAACTATTTGTTTGGTGAATATTCAAGCGTTTCGTACGTGGCAGATAGTAATCAAGATGATTCGTACGTTCAATCTGCTTACGAATTGCCAGATTTAAACCAACCTTATGTTCCGATGATGAGTTCGAGTTTTGCCGAGAATCAAGTTATGACCCGCAACAAAGTAATATAAACTATCTCTCGAGTGCTGAAAATCAAAACACGAAAATATCGTTTGAAACATGTCAAGAATTTTTATCACTCGATGAGCTAGTCTGTTGGGTTGTTAATAGGGGACGTGATAATGGTTACGTTATTATTACATGAAGATTGAAGAAAAAGGAAGGTCAGGTCGTAAAGGTGTGGCTTATTTGTGATCGTGGTGGTGAACACAAAAGTAAAGCAACAATTAGACGATCTGGTAGCAAAAAAATCGGATGCCCTTTTAAATTAGTGGGGATATACGACAACAAAAGTCGTTCGTGGAAATTAGAGGTGAGAAATGACGAACATAACCATGATCCCGCTCAACATATGGAGGGGCACCCATTTGTAAGAAGGTTTTCTCAAAACGAATTCAATTTGGTGGAACAACTTACCGATCAGAACAGGGAGCCTCGTAACATCTTATCAGCTTTGAAAAAGCAAAATCCAAATAACGCATCCATAACCAGAGACGTATACAACGCTCAATATAAGATAAGAAGTGAAAAGAAAGTCGGTGAAACACCAATGCAAGTTTTAGAAAACCTTTTATCTTCTAAAAGGTATGTTAATTACACCCGAGAAGATCCCGATACATATACCGTAGAAGATATATATTTTTGTCATCCAAAATCATACGACACTTGGCGTGCATTCCCGCACGTGCTGATGATAGACACGACGTATAAAACAAACATGTACAAACTTCCGTTTATTCAGATTGTTGGTGTGACCTCGACACACAAGACATTTTGTGTTGCTCATGCATTTATTAGTAAAGAACGAGAAGATAATTTTGAGTGGGTGCTTAATAGATTGAAAGATACGTTAAACAGGTGTATGGAGCCGCGAGTCATAATAACAGACAGAGATCTTGCTTTAATGAACGCATGTGTTAAAGTATTTCTGAATGCTTCAAAGTATTTATGCAGGTGGCATATTAATGAGAATATCGCGAAACATTGTAAAGCAAGTTTTACGAAAGATGACTGGCGAAAGTTTAAATATGCATGGGCACGTTTGTGTGAGTCTCCCACGACGGAGATTTACGAGTATAACTATAACCTTCTTTACGAACAACTAGTTGAAGCGAAGCGAGAAAGTAAGTTTTTCATTACATACATACATACATACAATACTATTAAATATAATACTTAATTTGATTTTTTTAATATATTTTCAGGAGTATTGTCATATATAAACAAAAACTGGTTAGAGAATTACAAGAAAATGTTTGTATCAGCCTGGACTAACTCAAACCACAATTTTGGCCAACACACAACAAACAGAGTCGAGAGTCAACATGCAAATTTAAAAAGATATCTTAAATCAACAAATAGCTCACTGGATAGACTTGTGGAGTTTGTTGATCAATTGGTGAACGCACAAGAGGTAAATTTAAAAGTAAGTTTTGAGACAAGCAAAATTAAAATTATGATTCATCATAATCTCCCGTTGTTTGATTACCTATGAGGCAAAGTGTCACACAAAGCTCTTGATTTATTAGTTGCCAAAAACATTAAATTGCATGTGATGCGCTCAGCAAATGCAACGTATGGTTGTCAACTTTTCACTAGTTGTGGGTTGCCTTGTGCTTGTCGGCTGGAAAAATATGAACATTCTGGTAATAGTCGTTCCATATTTATCATTTTTTTGTTACAGTAATGATTTTATATAGATTTATAATTTATAATGCAGGCACTAAAATCCCATTAGATGCAATTGACGTGTTTTGGACGAAGCTTGATACAATTAAATTATCATTTATGGAGAATGAAGAAGTCGATTTTAAAAAAGAAATGGAATGGGTGAAACAACAACTAATGTCACAACCCGCTCCTGTAAAATTTAGTTTGGTGGAAAAAATAAAAAAAATGTGTATCCATGGAAAAATACCAAAAAATCGCCTGTTATTCAAACAGATATTTTTGGTCGTCCAACGTTAAAGGTTCAACAGCAAAAGCTAGACATTCAACATAGTACGTGTGACATACCAAGACATAGCTCATTTACCGGAAGAACAACTTCAGCAGTAAAGTCTCAGAAGCCTGTCATACAACGTAGACGTTCCACATCGTCTAAGGTGTCACAAAGTACCAATGACTTTTCATCAATTGTCGGAGATAGCAATTACACAATATAAACAGGTTAAAGAATTGGATTCCTTCAATCTTTCATCAGTATATTTCACGTATACGAGATGTTCGACACGATGGTAATTGTGGTTTTCGATCTATAGCTTTAGGGTTGGGGTTTAATGAAAATAAATGGATGTATGTGCGTCAATAACTTTTAGAGGAGTTGAACACATATGAATTGAGTTACAGAGAAGTTTTCGATACTTTGTACGCCGGACAGTATAATGAATTGCGTCACACAATAGATTGGCAACGTGTGGAACCTGTGCCAGAAGAACATTGGATGATAATGCCGTATACGGGAATAGTAATTGCTCAAAGGTTTGGTGTTATTCTTCATCTATTAAGCAATAACGATTGTCAAACATTTTTCCCCTTATGGGCTGATCCGAACAGTATGATGCCTCATCATGTCGTTTCGATTGTTCATGTCAACAATAATCATTTCGTCCACGTTAAATTAGAAGGAGATTATCCGGTGCCTACATTAAGTAATCTTTGGATTCTTAACCGAAACGTACGTGCTGCAGAATGGGAGATTATGTATAGGAGTCGTATCTCGGCATACAATACAATAATAGAAGCTAACCGAGGTCCCCCAACTTATATAAATTTATTTTAAAAAAAATTCCTATACGCCGCGTATAGACCCATACACGGTGTATAGCCTCCCGGACCCATTAAAGGGACATCTCCTCACAAACTCACCCCACCAAACTTTGCCAAACCAAAAAACTCTCTCGTATAGATCGATACTACACGTATTGTTCGTTGATTTCTCTACATTCACTAGTTCAGGTATGTATTATTGTTCTTATACCTTTGTTATGTTAATCGTACGCTAATTTAAACGTTAAACTATGCGCTAAAAAATAGATCTGCAAACTGTTTGAGGAACTATACGCGGCGTATAGGCCTATACGCAGCGTATAGTTCATAGGTTGAAGAAAACCAGTAGGTGGGTACCTATACGCGGCTTATAGGTCTATACGCGGCGTATAGGACCCATACGACACACACAATACCATACGTGGGTACCTATACGCGGCGTATAGGTCTATACGCGGCGTATAGGACACATACGACACACAATATCCATACGTAGGAACCCTATACGCGGCGTATAGGTACCCTATACCCAGGTCTTAAAAATTTTTCGTTTTCTTTTGCAGATATGTCTTCCGATTCTGACGTTGAGGTTGAGGTTGATGTTATTGCCAATCATCCATGGCTACAGTTTGAGCACGGTACTATTGAGCACGCAAAGTGCTCAAAATTCATTCTTATGAAGATCGGTCATCAAAAGGCAGTGGATTGGGAGGTGATGGTCGAACTTGGGGAGCGCGATAGACTCGCTGGGATTATTGGAGATAATACGCCATGGAGTCGATTATTTGAGTTGGCGTTCTTACCTTCATACCGAGAGCTGACGGTGGAGTTTTTATCCACCTTTATTTATGTTCGTCCTGATGAGATGGTGGAGGACGATGAGCGATCTGAGATTTCGTTTTGGCTATGTGGACGATTTCATCAGATGTCGATTGAGGAGTTTTCCGTTCTCTCGGGACTTTATTATGAGCCGGAGACCGTTAACCCTCTAGAGGGAATTACTGAGATGGAGGAGACCCGATTGAGAGATTGGTGGCCTCAAATTGCCGGAGGTCCGTTTCAGAGGACTAAGGGCAGGGTCACTGGCATTAGAGATCCTCTTATCCGTTACTTGCATCGGATGATCGCCACATCCATCACGAGACGTGGCAAGAGTCGGGAGTGGTGTACCATTCCCGACTTATTTTACCTATATTGTTTGCTTACGGGGACCAGGTGCAACCTGGCGAGATGTTTAGCTGAGTATTATGCTTCATATTATCATCGCCAGGAGCGAGGAGCGGTGTATGGCGGCGCGTACATTACGATGATTGCGCGTTGTCTTGGTTATTTTCCTGCCCATACTGCTGACGTATCCCCTCCGATCGAGCCGGAGAGATTAGATCGTCGTACGTTATACGACATGCGTATTATACGCCAGTTTCCGGGTGGCATACGATTCTCTCTTCGACCCGGTGAGATCTGGCATCCTGCACCTGTTCAGCAGGTCGGCGATGACCATCCACACCAGCAGCAGGAGCATATTCCGCATTTTCAGCCGCCACACGACCAGCCGCCTCCTCAGCCACAGTTCCCTCGGCATATTTATAGAGATGTAAGGGTGCCTGCACGTATTGAGACATTTATGCAGGAGATTAATACGAGATTACGGGATCAGGGTCGTCGCCTCGATTGAGTTGAGGATCTTATGGATTGGTACGTTCAGCTTGAGATTGCACGAGCCCGTGCTGCTGGTATTGATCCTCCAGACTTGCCACCGCCTCGACATTACCCAGATTCATTGTAGTTTTATTTTGTTAATTGTACTTTTATTTTGTTATGTATTTAAGAACTTCGTTATTTAATGTTTGTTTTGTTTTATATGTTTTATTTGTTAACTAAGATTAAAAATTATCGATTAATATGTTACAAAATATAACTTATACGCAAAGTGTCAACCAACCTTAACGTACAAAATAAGGACGACAAAAGTAACCCATACACGATATACTCCCTTCACAAATACATAGAAATGTTGCAGAAAAAATTGTTTGACCCTATACGCCGCGTATGGACCCATAAGCGGCGTATAGCCTCATCGACACTCGTGTGACACGCGTCTTGTCAGGGTCTTGTCAGAATATACCCTATACGCCGCGTATGGACCCATACGCGGCGCATAGGGTATATTTCGCAACCCTATACGCCGCGTATGGACCCATACGCGACGTATAGGGTCAAAGGGGTGTTGATTTAAAATAATAGGGTGTCCAAATAAAACCACCTTTTCTTTATCTAGAATCAGCAATAATTGCTGAAAGTCCATGTTGTATGACAAATATATATGATAAATACTAAAAGTAACAGCTCCGTTTAAATTATAATGACAACAACAAATAAATAAATCAGGTCATACATTTTATTGTTAATTGCGATCATATTCTTATAAAAAGTCCAGATAACGTTAGCATTGATACAATCATCATGGAAATTGGGGTATTCTAACACTACTTTTATTTGAAGGTAGACAAGAAAAACTGTAGTCAATAGATTGCTATTCATTTAAGAAAAGAATTACATACAAAAAAAGAATAAAGAATTATGAGTTTCACAGAAAGTGTGATGGCAATTGCTTTCATTTTCTAAGTATTCTTTCTGTAATGTTCATGTGATTTTTTAAGTTTTTTTTAAAGAATTTAAATGGTATTTGGTGTTAGTCTTAAATCTGTTAACATTTAGGCCTGATTTCAATTCCTTCAATGATAAGTCCTCCTTTTAGTTGATGACCTTTAACCTCCATTAAACTCATCTTCACCATCTCATTTTTCTCTCCTACAAAGAATTCTCCAAGTTCAACTTCCATCCATCCATCTCCTCTCTTGCTCGGGCGTCGGGCGTCTCCTTCCACCACCCTTTTCTCCATCATCCGTCTCCGGTTCATGAAAAACAAGGATTCAAACTGTTGTTTTTGGTGATCTAGAGGGCATAAATATGCGGTGTTGGTTACCAAGCTTTCGCCTTTTGAGATTGATGTCTCGGCTGGAATAGAGTCCAACCCGAATGCATGATCAGACACTTTGATTATGAGATAAGCACCGTATGTCGTGTTGGGAGATAAATCTTGAGTCTCTATTCTTCCTTCAATTTCCAAGCTGGATATTGTTTTTAGCTCAATCACCTCAGGGAATCTGCACATTTGAGAATCAAGTTCACTAAGTCAAATTCAAAAAAAGAAAGCCCAGTACACGACGCCCAGTATTGTGGGTCCAGGGTTTGTCGGGTCAACTTGGGCATGTTGTACCCTATAGTTCTACAAGAGACTGTTACCACGACTCGTGAGTTTCGAGTCGTATGATAGCAACCTTACTGTTGCTCCGAGACTCGCCCAACAACACATTTTTGACCAAAAGGGTAAGAATTTAACTAACCTTGATGTAGAATGGGTAATCCAGGTCCAATGATTAGGTTCATTGCTTAAAGAAATGGAAAGTGCTCTTGCAGATAAGACATAACTCTTCTTCCCACTAACTTTGTTTAGTGAAAATATCTGCATGGGTTAAACAAATTTAAAATTAATACTTTAATCAAAGAAACTAAAATGGATGATAACTTTTCAAAATGGGTAGAAAACTTTAATTATGAATTTGAGCATAAACTCACCCTGAGTCCACCATCTATGAGAACAGAATCACACAACTGGAAAAACAATTCTTTCTTCGACGAAAATGCGAGTCGAGTGTGTGTTCTTGAGAGCAACCCAGGGAGATCAGACGGCAAGAATCCACCCCAAACGATATCGGATTCAGCAGCCGATTGCAGCGAAGAAGACGTAAGCATGAATCTACATGCATCTGGTGGAGATGTGAGGGATAAAATTGTGGAAATACAGTCTTCTGACAACATGTTCAATGTGGTAGCCATTTTTTTAGGGATTAAGATTAGTTAAATTCTTCTGAGAATGATGAAATGGTGAATGGGTAGAGTTGTATTTGTGTGGTGTTTAAAGGTTGGATATATTAATTGTTATATATTGGTGGAACAATTGAGGGTGCATGGGGCCTGAGGGTGGTTTCTGAGAAACTCACTGAGTTTGGTCATAATAAGTCTAGGCAACTTGTGTGCTGATTAAAGCCGTATTTGTTTGAGTTTGACTGGGTTTGAATTGAGCATGTGGGTCATATATATATTTTATAATTTATACCAAAAAGCTATCAAGAATAAGTAACGAACAAGGGAGGATTCAAAGTAATCTAGATGAATGCCTTATAAAATTAGATTATTTTAGAGGTGATAAAATATGTGATACTTTGTTAATAGGAGTTCTAAAGGGACAGTTAGAATGATAAGGTATCATATATTTACGATAAATGTTAAGAGTTCAAATGTTAGAGACGAAAGATAATGAAGTATGTTAAGAGCTGATTAAAAAAACTTTACTAATATTACAAGGTCGTTTAAGTTTGATGTTTGTATATTTATTTTGCATATCTAAAGAAGATTATTTTCCCTACTCAAATATTTCACCACGAGATCACATGGGAGCAACCTTATCACTACTAAATACATCATGCAATTAGTACATGGTTATAATAGTAAAAGTAAACTTCACTTTTTTTCCGTGTGATTTGGTGCAAATAACTGTTTGCCTCCAAAGAATTCAAAATTACGGTTTTACTCCATGTGGTTTTTATTTTGTCTCGGTTAACGTCAACTCACTAACTCTGTTAAATATATCTGTTAAAAGTAAGGGCATTTTGGTCTATTTACAAATAATGGTTAATTATGTCATTACTCAAATTAATAAAGGACTACTTGTGTAATTTATTTATTTAAATTAATAAAACAATAATTTAATAATTAATAAAGGCTCGTGAACTGCACAAATTCACCAAACCACCACCACATCTTCCGGCGACCCCCACACCACCGTCGCCTTTTCCGGCGACGGCCCCCACACCACCGCCGCCTCTTCCGGCCACCCCCACACCACCACCGCCTCTACCAGCAATGCCCAGACCACCACCATCATCCTCCACCAGGAAAACGATAACACCCCTTTCATCTTCATCATCAATCAGCTACCACCAACGGTTAAAACCCTATCCCCCTAACCCAACTCATCTGCAACTTCTACTGGTCACCACCATAGGCTACTGTCACCATCATCCTCTACCATCTTTCTCTATATCGTCGCCACCACACGAAGAAGGGTGGTATCGAGCGGTCAATGGTGGTGGAGTGGCGGGGGTCTTCGATTTGGGACTGATTTGTCCTTTCTCGTCGTCTTCGATGGTGGTTTGGCGGTCTTCAATGGTGGAGTGGTGGTGCATTGGTGGTGGTGTGGTGAATGATGTTAGTGACGTATGGTAGTGGTGGTGCCTTGGTGGTGTGGTTATGATTTTGCAAGTGGTTGTGGTGGGTTGTGGGGGTGGTGGTTATGGTGGGTGGTGGTGGTAGATTCTGTGAAATATATGGGTGCAAGATGATGATGTGAATGATGATAATTGATCAACTGACACATAACTTTTAATTATTTACAAGATTAGTCCTTTTATATAAAAAGACCATTGCCCTTCTTTTTAACAGAAATATTTAATGGGTGTTAGTTTGTTGGCGTTAACTAAGACAAAATAAAAACCACAGGGAGTAAAATCGCGATTTTGAAACCTATGGAAACAAACCATTATTTGCATCAAACCACATGGAGCAAAAATGAAATTTACTCTAATAGTAAATGTATTAAAGAAACAAATTCGGGCATTATTAGTAGGAGTATCCTAAGACAAATAGTGTCCGACTTACTTAAGGGGGTATGAAAGTAATGGAGCACAGTTAATTGTAAACAACTTAGTACAACCCTAATCTACTCTTATCTTACTTCAAATTAAATTTACTTCAAATGCCTCAAGTGAGGATTGAACCCACCACCTCAAGAATGAGAGACATATACCTTTTACGACTACACTATGCTAGTGATTATCTACTTTGTTATAGTGTATCTAGCCTAGAAACTAGCTAGCTTCCATACTTCTTGTATCGAATAAAAGTACATGATGTTCAAAAGAAAAAGGGAAATACCATTTTCCTCCTAACACTTCGGTCACATTTGTCATTTTCATCCAAATTAACAAGAAAACATCTATTTTAATCACACTAATAGAAATGTTTCTTTACTATCTTTTTTAATCGCACTAATAGAGATGTTTCTTTACATCGTAATCAAAGTAACACAAGCAAACTTAAAACTAACATCATATCAAATTAAATCACACACTAGACAATGGATATGATTTAATGAGTAACATAAAAAAGTTACTTAAAAATGAATGTTTTCAAGTGCTTCATACATCTATGGTTTTGATATCACATTTAATGCATAACATTATATATGAGAAAATAAGAAAAGGGTGACTAAGAGCCGTAAGTATGAAAGGTTTATACTTCTCGATTAATCGTTGTTTCAATACACAAAAATGCATAAACCCACTACACTTAGGGTGATGGAGGAACCCATGGGTAGTGGGTAGCGGTATCATGGTACACCGCAGTCTATGCGGGTATGCTTAGTGGGTAGTGAGTGCGGGCATATGGAACCGCATCGGTTAATCCAAGTAACGTTGCGAACTATTACTGTTTGAGGCTTTAAAAATTATACTTTTACTGTTTAAATAACATATATCTCATACTTTTTATCACACAAAATTCAATTCTCCCCATTTTTTTCTACAAACTTTTTTCAGTTCAAATTTTTGCATTACTAGATGGATAGGAAATTCCACCAGATTTATAAGATGAGTACTTCTCGAACAATAGTCTCCAATTTCACACAGAAATTGTCGCTCAAGCTGAAAATGAAGACACACCAACACCTAAAAAAAGATGTATGACATGACCGGGAAAAAAGTCATGAAATTTGAATGGAATATTATTCACCGATTCACCAAAATACGATTAAGGGACATTTCGAGCAAAATATCGTATGTCGAAGCATTTGTTTTCAAAAATTGTTGGGGATATAAAATTGAGATTTGAATAGTTTCAAGAGGGCCTAGACGAGGAGGATAAAAAAGAGTTTCACATCATTACAAAAATGCACATCGAGCATGAAAAATTCGTTACTGATAATCCTCCCGATGGATACGACAAGTATTTATACATGGCTGCTAGGACTTTGTGTGAATGCCTAGAATATTTTTGTGATACCGTAAGTCAATTATACGGCAATGATTTCTTATATAGATTGACAACATTGCACTTTTGAATGAAACATATGACGATAAATGTCATCTTCCTGAGATGCTCGATAGTTGTAAACATCATATGGCAAATATGTCCTACCATCTTACGAGGGCAATATATGAGAGATGATCACCAGATGATTACGCTCAAAGTGGCGGCTTCAAAAGAAACGTGGAACTTTTCCTAAATGTTTATTAATGTAAATAGGCGAGAATACAAACATGGACACTATCTA
This sequence comes from Flaveria ramosissima, assembly GCA_025215565.1. NCBI lineage: Eukaryota > Viridiplantae > Streptophyta > Magnoliopsida > Asterales > Asteraceae > Flaveria > Flaveria ramosissima. The sequence continues at coordinate 70,042,575 of CM046039.1, forward strand.
ACAAATGAGATCTACCATACTTGCTTAACATTTGTGAAAGCAACTCCATATCCTATCGATCCAAATGAAAACAAGTTCAACAAGGTATAGGAGTTGGCTAGAAAAGATGTCGAGTGAGCTTTTGGTATTCTTAATACTAATTGGGATATGCTTTAGTGTTGGATCTAGAAAGGCTGGTGCAACCAAAACCAAGTCACTTAGAAGATTTTGGTACAACAAAACAAAGGACTTCCGAAGCTAAGTATGGAACTTCCGAAGGAAGAAGGAGCTCTCCGAAGACACAGTGTAAAACTCACTTCCGAAGGAAAACTCCAACTTCCGAAGACAAAGAACCTACTTCCGAAGATCAAGACTTAGAAAGAAAATCTGAAGTCAACTTTCGAAGTAAAGAAGTCCTCAAGCCTCGAAAGTATAAAAGCCTCTTCCGAAGTATAGTGGCTTCAAAAGAACTGTTCTTCCGAAGCCAACTAACCTTCGGAAGACACTCCTATTATCCAGTGGACATAAGTATGGTCTCTCTGACACTCCGCTACAAATCTCTGAGATACTGCATGGCGTTTTCTCAAAAAGCCATGTAGTTGACCATACTTTAATCCACTGTTTACCTTTTTATGTTAGTACAATTGCCATCTTAGTTGGTGAAAAAAGGTAAGTCAGGGACATGTCATTGACTACCATATCTTAGATAATACTTTAGTAAGATACCTTAACTTTAGCATTGTAGTAGATGCTTAGTCTTAGGTTTCCAGCTGGTATTAAGTATATCCGGCTGCTTTGAGGATCTAGTATATATAGTTTCTAATTATAACTCTTGTTTCATTCTATAAGAGTCTTGTAATATCTTGAGTTGAGAGTAGTAATATATACAAGTGCCTTGAAAATTTATTTCTGCGTGTTCCTTGGATTTGACTACTTATTATTATATCAACTCTTGTAAAAGACATTACTTTATCTATTTGAGTGTTTCATAAGTGAGTTTGAGAGAAATACAAGTGTTTAAGTGACAAATCCGATCCTGCATTGGTATCAGAGCTTTTTAGGCTCTTGATTGTGAGATCTTACCATCTTAATCAACCTGTTTTCACTCCTCCTTATACCTCACTCAAACTGCCCTCAACAAATCTGAAGTAGAGATGGGGACGATGACCAAAGCACCCATCATCACCCCTGAAAACTTCAGGTCTTGGAGTAGAAGAATGGAAGGCTTCATCAGGTATCGAGACAGCAAGATGTGGCAATCCATTGTCAATGGCTCGTATAAGCCAAAAGTAGCTGGTGGAAATGGTGCCATGATTGAGAAAGTCGTTGAAGATTATTCTGATGAAGACAGGAAGAAGCTTGACATAGACAACAATGCTATGACTGTTCTTATGACTGCAATTCCAAACTCTATCATGGTGGGGTTTGAGCATTGTAAGTCTGCCAAAAAACTCTTTGATGCGCTTGCTCAAATGTACTCAAGCTCAAATGACTCCAAGAAGGACTCACTGAAGCAGCAGTTTGAGAACTTCACCTATGTTGCTGGAGAGACTCTTAGCCAGCAATATTTCAGGTACATGGATCTTATTTCTTCCCTTCAATCTGTGGGAATTGCTCATGAATTCAGAGACCTTACAAGAAAGTTCATGAGTGCTCTACCCAATGAGTGGACATTCTACTGTGTCTCTATCAAGAGAACAGAGAATCTGAATACACTCACCATGACCGAACTCTATGGGATCCTTGATGGACACCGTTTGGAAATAGAAAGTAAGAGGGGTCATCAGACAAGCAGACCCTTGAGTCTTCCTGCTAGCAACACCTTGATGGTTATTGAAGGCTCAAGAATCTCCAAGTCTCAGCATACCTGACCTACACCCAGCAGCCATACTCCATTTCCTGAGAGTCTCAACAAGCTCAGCAAAGCTCCTTTCAGGACAGCTGTGCTTTTGTCTCAGGAAGTGGATACTCAAATGATTATCAATACTGCTTTGATGATCTAGAGTCTTTTAGCCCGGATGACGTAGAATACGTGGACATAGTCCAACAAATGGCTCTTCTAACCTACAGATTAAAGAAGTTCTTTAAGAGAACTGGAAGGCAGTTTCCTCAGAACCCAATCAACAACAAATTTGGGTTTGACAAAACCAAGGCCAGATGTTACAACTGTAACCAACTTGGTCATTTTGCAAGGGAATGCAAGGCTCCCATGTCACACACACCCCAACCTTGACGGCGGAAACGTCGAGGAGTGAGAGTTAAGATCGTTCATAGCCACATAACGCTATTAATAAACCAAATAAAGTTTAAACATAAATTTTAAATTGTCACATTACAATCATAAGTTTTCAAGGAAACAAAAACATAACGTAGAATGCAATGAATCATTCTATCTTATTTATTAGTCTAGGTCCATTCCTAGTTGCAAGCTTCAAATTGTAGAAAATCAAACTTGGGCATTTCCTGAAACATGTTAAAAATAAATGGTCAACAATAATGTTGGTGAGCATTCCATAGTTTTTATACTAAGTACATATAAAAGATGGCAATTCAAGTCATAAGTTAGTGAATATATTGTGATTAGGGATGCTATGAACAATGCAACAATCAAACCTTGACAATGTTTTACAAGTCTCAAACGTTAAAAGTATATACGATCAGCTAAGTGTACTTGGATCAACCAAGCAGGCTTGTCTTACCCATAGATCTATGACTTCGCTGGGCTAGCAATAGTTAATGATTGTACATATAACGCCATAACATGGTAACCACATAAATTCAACTAACCACAACTTAACATGATGAAATTGCCATAAAGTTTACAAGTCTCAAATAAGTTTACAATGCAAAGTATAGGTTAACATGTTTCACCCCAAAGTATGAAATAAAATGAAAAGGGGGTATGGAATACTCACTTGGCTAAAAGTATAAGTAATAAGATTGATAATAAACGTTGTTCCAAGATGAACGTCACAAGGCACCTAAATATATATATTCACAAGGTTAAAGTTAAATTATAATAAGTTTAACGTTTTAGTGGAAACTAAGGTTTTAATTGGATTTTGGGATGTTAATAATTATAACCCAACTAACATGATAAATTATGGTTATGCTTTGTGTCAATATATTATTTAATCGTTTTAATACTACGAAATAAAGAAAACATATTTAACAAAGTCTAAATATAATTTAAACAATCTTTTAAGATAACTCTTATTTTAAACAATAATATATATTTGTTATTTGAACAAATAATAATTAGATGAGTTATAACAATATTTAATGTCTATTTTATAAAAAAAAAGTTTAAACATATTATTTGAACAAACAACTATTTAGTAGATTAAAACTATATTTCAAGTTTAACTTATAAGAAATAATCTAAATATATCATTTGAACAATTAATAGTTTAAATAGTTAATCAACATTAAAAATCATTTTTTTATAAAAACTTAACTAATTATATCATTTGTTTTGTAAAAAATAAGAATATAAATTTCCAGAAAATAATTTAATGTATTTTAGAAAAAACATCCTTTGTAAAATGAGTTTTTTATAATTTTTAAAAAATATTACATTTGGTTAGAAGGCTAAAAGCCTAAAAAAAAGAAAATGGGAGGTGGCCCGGGGTCGAACCCGGGACCTCCAGGTTCACAAGGGGACAGTTTACCATTAGGCTGGGTCGCCTAGGCCTGTCAAAACCCGTTTCCTTTATCTTTTAAACCAAAACAAGAAAGACCCCCCAAATCCAAGAACCCTAGTTCGTTCTTGGATTAAATTGACCTCCAAATCAATGTTGAAAATCAAATTAATGTTAGGGCTATTGTTCCCCAACAAAAATCGAGCATGTATGTATGATTAATTACTTGAATTGCAAACGGAATGATGATGAACACTTGATGAACAGACCGCGACCTCGACAGAATCCAACAGGTATGAAAACGATGATGGCAATCAAATTAAACTCGTGGGTAGCTTTGTACAGAGATGAGGATTAAAAGCCCTCTAAAAGTTTCACGTTTTGAAGTCCCAACAATGGCCTTCGGTAGGTTGCAGGTCGCGATGTATGGTGTCGATGGAATTCGGTGGTTGGATTTGTTTCAGGTGCAATTGAGAGATGTAATCGATTAGGATTACTTAGATGATTGTTTTGGGTTGGTTTAATTAGGCTATAATTACAGTTAATTGCTCGAACGGATCTATGATTAAAGAGGTTTCGGTTATGCATTTGATTCAAGTTGTAACCGGCGTTTAAACACGTTTAAGATGCGTATTCAAGTTCGAAACATGTAATTGAAGCGATTAGAGTCGGTTTGAGTGTTGAAACCGACGATTTCGTGGGTTTATGGGGCTCGCCGGCGACTGGCCGGAGATAGCCGGAGGTTTGGCCGGAAAAACGGCCTAAGGGGGAAAAGAGGGAAACTTGTTTCAATTATTTACAACTTTGGTCCCTGAAATTTTTATTTTATCCTTTTATGTCTTAAACTTTGTTTTTAAAGTTTATGAAATAACATTAGGGCCCCCTTAACTTATTAAATCTAAGTTTTAAACATTTCAAGTCTAATATTTCTTACAAATTATTGTTATTATCATTATTATGCTTGGTTATTATTATTATTATTATTATTATTATTATTATTATTATTATTATTATTATTATTATTATTATTATTATTATTATTATTATTATTATTATTATTATTATTATTATTGTTATTATTATTATTATCTTTAATACCTTACAAATTAAAGACCAATTTAAGGTAAAATTCATAAACAACTCATAGGTTTCATGAATGACACCATTAGCCCATGCAAGAATTTAACAAAGTTAATTCTTAATTAACTAAAAAATACAGAATGTTACAGTCTTCCCAACTTAAAAGAATTTCGTCCCGAAATTAAGAATAAAGCTAAGAGAACAAGTGCGGGTATCTCTCCTTCATATGATCCTCACGCTCCCAAGTGAACTCAGCTCCACATTTGTTTTCCCAACGGACTTTGACAATAGGCGTGGTAGTTGTTCGGGTCTTCTTCAGGGTTTGATCCATAATCTCAACAGGCTTCTCAACGAAATGCAGTGACTCATCAATTTGAATTTCCTCTAGTGGAACATGCAAATTTTCATCAGCCAAGCACTTTCTCAAGTTTGAGACATGGAAGACAGGATGAACTCCGCTAAGTTCAGAAGGTAGCGCCAGTTTGTAAGCCACTTTACCAATTCTTTTTAGAATCTTAAAGGGTCCTACAAAACGTGGGGCTAGCTTACCCTTCTTCCCAAAACGTACAACACCCTTCCATGGAGAGACCTTAAGAAGAACCATATCATCGACTTGAAACTCCAACGGTTTGCGTCTTTTATCGGCATAACTCTTTTGGCGACTTCTAGCCACCTCAAGGTTATTTCGGATCTTGGAAACTTTGTCAGTCGTTTCTTGAATAAGTTCCGGACCGGTGATAAGATTTTCTCCAATGTCAGTCCAACAGATCGGAGAACGACATTTACGACCATACAAAGCCTCAAATGGTGCCATCTTGATACTTGAGTGATAACTATTGTTATACGAAAATTCCGCAAGCGGTAAGTGCGTATCCCAATCACCACCAAAATCAAGGACACAAAGACGCAGTAGATCCTCGAGAGTTTGGATTGTTCGTTCGGTTTGACCATCGGTTTGAGGATGGTAAGCCGTACTTAAATCCAATTGAGTACCCAAGAGTTCTTGCATCGAAGACCAAAAGTGTGATGTGAAACGAGCATCTCGATCGGAAATAATGTGTAAAGGCACGCCATGACGACTCACAATTTCGTCAATGTAGATTCGAGCCAACTTTGAAACCTTGTATGTATCTCGTATAGGTATGAAGTGTGCTGTCTTGGTCAAACGGTCAACGATGACCCAAATACTATCATGACCACGAGGTGTACGAGGTAACTTGGTTATGAAATCCATGGATATATGCTCCCATTTCCACATAGGGATTTCAGGTTGCTCAAGTAAACCACTTGGTCGTTGATGCTCGGCTTTGACCCTTGCACACGTGAGACACTTAGAAACATAAGACGCGATATCCTTCTTCATTCCAGGCCACCAATATTGACCACGCAGGTCCATGTACATCTTATCGGAGCCAGGATGAATGGAGTATCGGGTTTGATGAGCTTCGTTCATAATGAAGTGTCGAAGATTGTCACGATTCGGGATCCAAAGTCGATTCAAGAAATACCACATGCCATTCGGTTTTGTCTCCAGTTGCGACCGAACGTTAGACATCAAATCTTCATCCTTCCCATCGTCGGTTAGTGCCGCTTGTTGAGCCTCGCGAATGCATAACTCGAGGTCACTATCGATCCTTATGTTTTGGAGCATGATAGTAGCCTCGTTGACATCCACATGGATCTCGGTATCAAATTCTCCTAGCGTATCAAACCATTGCCTTCGATCTCGAATCTCTTGAAGCGAGACAGTCTTGTTGTGAACCTTACGACTTAGCGCGTCGGCTACAACATTCGCCTTGCCAGGATGGTAGCGAATGTCGCAGTCGTAGTCGCTAATTAGCTCGATCCATCGTCTTTGTCTCATATTGAGATCCTTTTGGTTAAACACGTGTTGGAGACTCTTATGATCGGTGTAGACTATACATTGCGTCCCATATAAATAGTGTCGCCAAATCTTCAATGCGAAAACCACAGCACCAAGTTCGAGATCATGAGTTGTGTAGTTCACTTCATGAACCTTTAATTGCCTCGACGCATATGCTATAACTTTGCCTCGTTGCATGAGAACACAACCAAGACCTTGATTAGAAGCATCGCAATATACGGTAAAGTCGTCGTTTCCATCGGGAAGTGTGAGAATAGGAGCGTTACACAACTTGCGTTTCAATGTCTCGAAAGCCTCTTCTTGCTCGGGTCCCCATTCAAAGAGTCGATTCTTTTGGGTTAGCGCCGTTAATGGTTTAGCAATCTTCGAGAAATTTGCTATGAACCTACGGTAATATCCCGCTAAACCCAGAAAAGAACGAACCTCGGTTGGGGTTGTGGGAGCACACCAATTCTTCACGGCTTCAATTTTAGCGGGATCAACGTGAATTCCTTGGCTATTCACCACATGTCCTAGGAATTGAACTTCTTCCAACCAAAATTCACACTTGGAAAACTTAGCGTACAATTTCTCCTTCTTCAAAAGTTCAAGAACTTGTCGCAAGTGTGTCTCGTGATCGACTTTCGTCTTGGAGTAGATAAGAATGTCATCAATGAACACGATTACGAACTTATCCAAATACGGTTTACATACTCGATTCATGAGATCCATGAACACGGCAGGCGCATTGGTCAAACCAAAAGGCATAACCATGAACTCGTAGTGTCCATATCGAGTACGAAAAGCGGTCTTTGGAATGTCATCATCGTGAACACGTAGTTGATGATACCCAGAACGTAGATCGATCTTTGAGAATTGAGTTGCTCCTTGAAGTTGGTCGAAAAGATCATCGATTCGAGGAAGAGGGTATCGGTTTTTGATAGTAAGCTTGTTGAGTTCCCGGTAGTCGATGCACATTCGAAATGAACCATCCTTCTTTTTCACAAACAGTACAGGTGCACCCCACGGTGATGAGCTAGGGCGAATGAAACCCTTATCGGTCAACTCTTGCAATTGACTAGCTAATTCTTGCATTTCAGACGGTGCAAGACGATAAGGTGATTTAGCCATAGGGTTTGCGCCAGGGATTAAATCAATCTTGAACTCAACTTCTCGCACGGGAGGTAACCCTTTAAGATCCTCGGGAAAGACCTCGGGAAAGTCTCGCACAACAGGGATGTCTTTCATCTCCTTACCCTTGGCTTTCGTATTAACTACATATGCCATGAAAGCCATGTAGTTTTTACTTAAGCACTTGCGAGCCTTGATGCAAGACATGAGTTTGAGTCTTTGGGATGATTTCTCCCCAAAGACCTTCAAAGTATCCCCAGACGGTAAAGGGATTCGGATACACTTCTCGAAACATAGAATTTCCGCACGATGCTTGGCTAACCAATCCATACCAATGATAACATCAAAGCTTCCCAATTGCATAGGAATAAGGTCAACGAAGAACTCGTGTTCGTTAAGGCTTAAAGTGCAGTCACGTATTACAACATCCACAACAATAGATTTTCCATCGGCGATTTCGACAGTGAAAGATCTTTCTAGATTGCCGCGCGGTTTAGAAAGTAAAGACTCAAATTCCAGGGACACGAAACTCCTATCGGCACCCGAATCAAACAATACAGATGCATAATGTTTATTTACAAGATACATACCTGTTTGGTAACAACCTATTATTGGTATGATGAACATAGATAGGAAATTTCACAAGACAAGAAAAGACTAAAAGAAATTCAATGGCGTACCATTCACCACGTCGTTGTTGGCTTGTGCTTGGTTGGCATTGATGTTGAAAGCCCTTCCACGAGCCGGTGGCACATTTCCCACGTTGCGAGGACATTGGGGACGAATATGGCCAGCCTCGCCACAGTTGTAGCAGGTTCGGTTGGTAAGCATGGCAGTGTTGTTTGGCGCACGAAGACAAGTAGCCACTAAATGACCATACTATCCACACAGAGAGCAGACTCGGCATGGAATGTTGTTTGCATGGTGGTACTTGCACGTGTTACACATAGGATGTGGACCAGCATAAGCCTTAGCCATGGGAGCTTGATTTGCAACCACCATTTGTTTTTGAGGAGCATTAGGGGTGGTCACGGCGTAGTTGCGTGTCGGGATGAACTTACGCTTTTTGTTTTGCGAAGATGGCTCGGCCCTTACCTCCTTTGTTGCCTCGGGTGTCACCTTCGTAACAGACTTGGAACCCTTTGCCGACATAGTGCCAGCTCTTATATGATTCTCGGTGAGCTGTGCAGTAATGGTAATTGCTTCCTCCAAAGTTGTGGGCCTACTACCCACCACGGCATCTTGAATTTGAGGTGGCACCCCCTTGATAAATTTCTCGATGTTACGGGGCACGGTGTCCACCATGTGTGGTAGAAGCATACTCAACTCATGATGCCGGGTGGAATAAGCCAAGTGATTCCCACCATCCTGTTTGAGGTTCCAGAATTCCTCCTCTAGCTTTTGCAACTCGCTCCTCGGACAAAACTTTTGGATCATGATCTCCTTAAATTCCTCCCAAGGTAAGGCCAAAGCAATCTCGGTTCCACGGTTTCTTTTTTCACTATTCCACCATGTGAGTGCTCGTTGTTGGAGAACACTTGTGGCATAGCGAACCTTGAACTCGTTGGGGCACTCACTAACAATGAACGTGTTCTCCATGCTTTCAAACCACTCGAGAAGTCCAGTGGCTCCTTCTTTTCCACTAAAGCTAGTGGGTTTGCACGAGTTGAAGTGTTTGAAGGTGCAAGTACGGTTGTTCTCTTGTTGATTGTTCCCATTTTGATTGTTGCTATTGTCTCCATTAGCACCACCATTGTTCCCATTGGTGTTGTTGTTGTTGCTATTAGCCATTAGTGTGCTATTGAGTTCAGCAACCATAGTCGGAAGAACGGCAGCCATTTGACGGGCAATCATGGCAGCCAGCTTACGGTCGGAACTTCCACGCTTCCCATGGTGACGAGACATGCTGGATATACAAAAATGAGTTAGTATAGGAGCGGGGATAACAATGGATAGTAGTTTAACAAAGATAAGCTAGGGGTTATAAGGTACACGGGATGTTTCCATTTGGTAATGCATTACCATTTGAAAACGTTGACACGCCAAGGTGAATTGACCCATTTACCTTAGAAACTTGTGTATGTTGACCATAGTTTATCACTCATCCCAGAAATCCCCAGGTAAGCATAACTAGTCCCGTAGGATTTATGCGATATGCTTGCCTTAGCCCGAGGGCCTTTTGCCAGGAAAACCAGGATACAGGTGTCTATGTGTCACACAATATTTCTTAGGTTCATGGAATCAAAACCTTGATGAGATTTATATAGATTAGACATAACGTCTAAAGATTCAAGTCATAACATAAGCATGAGATTCCACGTGTCGACGAGAATAAGATTAAGAGAGTTCATGTTCGGGGAGAGTCAAAGGGTCAAAGTTAAGTTTAGGGAGACAAGTAACAATGTTTAGGCAACCCTATGCTAAGGCATCAAATTGCACATAAGGGACATAGCATTATGTAGCATGAATAGTATATAATTTACAAGATAGGAATATAATTCTATAAGGTTCATGCATACTATAGCCTAGGTCACCATTTCTAATAACCTAGATCCCTATAGTTATGGGCTCTGATACCAATCTGTCACACCCCAACCTTGACGGCGGAAACGTCGAGGAGTGAGAGTTAAGATCGTTCATAGCCACATAACGCTATTAATAAACCAAATAAAGTTTAAACATAAATTTTAAATTGTCACATTACAATCATAAGTTTTCAAGGAAACAAAAACATAACGCAGAATGCAATGAATCATTCTATCTTATTTATTAGTCTAGGTCCATTCCTAGTTGCAAGCTTCAAATTGTAGAAAATCAAACTTGGGCATTTCCTGAAACATGTTAAAAATAAATGGTCAACAATAATGTTGGTGAGCATTCCATAGTTTTTATACATAAGTACATATAAAAGATGGCAATTCAAGTCATAAGTTAGTGAATATATTGTGATTAGGGATGCTATGAACAATGCAACAATCAAACCTTGACAATGTTTTACAAGTCTCAAACGTTAAAAGTATATACGATCAGCTAAGTGTACTTGGATCAACCAAGCAGGCTTGTCTTACCCATAGATCTATGACTTCGCTGGGCTAGCAATAGTTAATGATTGTACATATAACGCCATAACATGGTAACCACATAAATTCAACTAACCACAACTTAACATGATGAAATTGCCATAAAGTTTACAAGTCTCAAATAAGTTTACAATGCAAAGTATAGGTTAACATGTTTCACCCCAAAGTATGAAATAAAATGAAAAGGGGGTATGGAATACTCACTTGGCTAAAAGTATAAGTAATAAGATTGATAATAAACGTTGTTCCAAGATGAACGTCACAAGGCACCTAAATATATATATTCACAAGGTTAAAGTTAAATTATAATAAGTTTAACGTTTTAGTGGAAACTAAGGTTTTAATTGGATTTTGGGATGTTAATAATTATAACCCAACTAACATGATAAATTATGGTTATGCTTTGTGTCAATATATTATTTAATCGTTTTAATACTACGAAATAAAGAAAACATATTTAACAAAGTCTAAATATAATTTAAACAATCTTTTAAGATAACTCTTATTTTAAACAATAATATATATTTGTTATTTGAACAAATAATAATTAGATGAGTTATAACAATATTTAATGTCTATTTTATAAAAAAAAAGTTTAAACATATTATTTGAACAAACAACTATTTAGTAGATTAAAACTATATTTCAAGTTTAACTTATAAGAAATAATCTAAATATATCATTTGAACAATTAATAGTTTAAATAGTTAATCAACATTAAAAATCATTTTTTTATAAAAACTTAACTAATTATATCATTTGTTTTGTAAAAAATAAGAATATAAATTTCCAGAAAATAATTTAATGTATTTTAGAAAAAACATCCTTTGTAAAATGAGTTTTTTATAATTTTTAAAAAATATTACATTTGGTTAGAAGGCTAAAAGCCTAAAAAAAAGAAAATGGGAGGTGGCCCGGGGTCGAACCCGGGACCTCCAGGTTCACAAGGGGACAGTTTACCATTAGGCTGGGTCGCCTAGGCCTGTCAAAACCCGTTTCCTTTATCTTTTAAACCAAAACAAGAAAGACCCCCCAAATCCAAGAACCCTAGTTCGTTCTTGGATTAAATTGACCTCCAAATCAATGTTGAAAATCAAATTAATGTTAGGGCTATTGTTCCCCAACAAAAATCGAGCATGTATGTATGATTAATTACTTGAATTGCAAACGGAATGATGATGAACACTTGATGAACAGACCGCGACCTCGACAGAATCCAACAGGTATGAAAACGATGATGGCAATCAAATTAAACTCGTGGGTAGCTTTGTACAGAGATGAGGATTAAAAGCCCTCTAAAAGTTTCACGTTTTGAAGTCCCAACAATGGCCTTCGGTAGGTTGCAGGTCGCGATGTATGGTGTCGATGGAATTCGGTGGTTGGATTTGTTTCAGGTGCAATTGAGAGATGTAATCGATTAGGATTACTTAGATGATTGTTTTGGGTTGGTTTAATTAGGCTATAATTACAGTTAATTGCTCGAACGGATCTATGATTAAAGAGGTTTCGGTTATGCATTTGATTCAAGTTGTAACCGGCGTTTAAACACGTTTAAGATGCGTATTCAAGTTCGAAACATGTAATTGAAGCGATTAGAGTCGGTTTGAGTGTTGAAACCGACGATTTCGTGGGTTTATGGGGCTCGCCGGCGACTGGCCGGAGATAGCCGGAGGTTTGGCCGGAAAAACGGCCTAAGGGGGAAAAGAGGGAAACTTGTTTCAATTATTTACAACTTTGGTCCCTGAAATTTTTATTTTATCCTTTTATGTCTTAAACTTTGTTTTTAAAGTTTATGAAATAACATTAGGGCCCCCTTAACTTATTAAATCTAAGTTTTAAACATTTCAAGTCTAATATTTCTTACAAATTATTGTTATTATCATTATTATGCTTGGTTATTATTATTATTATTATTATTATTATTATTATTATTATTATTATTATTATTATTATTATTATTATTATTATTATTATTATTATTATTATTATTATTATTATTATTATTATTGTTATTATTATTATTATCTTTAATACCTTACAAATTAAAGACCAATTTAAGGTAAAATTCATAAACAACTCATAGGTTTCATGAATGACACCATTAGCCCATGCAAGAATTTAACAAAGTTAATTCTTAATTAACTAAAAAATACAGAATGTTACATCCCAAGTCCAACCTGGGAACCCCACAGGCCTCCACACATCCCTCCACACCAAAGCCCACCGGAAAGTCATCAGAAACAGCTATAATGGCTCAAGAAGTTGACTGGAGCTTCATGGTACAGGATGCGACTCCTGCTCAAGCACTCATGGCCGGAACAGATGAAAACAAGGTATATGAACATCTCTGTACTCCTGCTTGTATTGCTAAGGTTAAACTGTATCAGGACTATAATATGGAGATTAAATCTGATATTGAGTCTTTAAATGTTTTAAAATCTGACTTTAAAAGGGCTGAATCTGACTACCAAAAAAAATTGAGGAGTTAGAGAAACTGTGTCCCTATTAAAACATGAACATACAAAGGATTAAATATCCAAATTGACTGAGGCTCAAGCCCAGCTTGTCACTGTTGAGGCTCTAGCCAGGAAGTATGCTATTTCCGAGCAAAACTTCCAAGCCATTCTTGCATCATCCTCTCACTCAAAACTTTGTTACCAAAACAAAGGTGGGTTGGGAACCAATGAAATTGCTCCACCACACTCTTATGAGTCTATAAGACAACCAAGGTGTGGTACTGAAGAGCAAGAGGTTCCATCTGCTGACCCACCTTCTCAAGAGACAAAGAATGATGCAACTATGGAGACCATCACAGGGAAGAACCAGGTAATTATGCCCTCCCCTGCCAATGATGATCAAACCCTGACCACTAAAGCCAGAAGAAGCAGAGCTAAGGCAGCCAGAAAAACTACCAAGAAAGTGGCTGAGTCCAAGCTCAAGATAGACCCAAAGCAAAAGGGTGTATTCATCTCAGCTGGATTCCAGGTGGTTGGAAATTCTGATTCAGAAAAGGGGTGCAGTACCAGTACTCCTATCCTACCAAAGGATCAGAAATTAAAGGGAAAGGTTGCTGATGAAGAGAAAAAGAACAAGACACAGCAATCCTCACACTCCCAAAAGGTTAACATTGCATGCATAATGTGTGGTTTGCAAAACCACATGGCCAAAGATTGTTACTACAATCCTGCTAGCACACATTATGCAAATAATGTTAAAAAGGAAGGAGTCAGGGAAGGTTTCTCATTTGGACCATATCAAATGGTTCAAGTGATGAAAAAGGGAAAGCTTGTTTCCGAAGCCAGGCTTCTTTCGGAAGAAGATTCTTCTTCCGAAAGGAAAAAGGCTTCGGAAGCTAAAGCTGTAAAGAATCAGAAAAGCAAAAGAGTCCCCTTGAAACCATCCCAGAAGAAGACTGCTTCGGAAGAAAAGGTGATGAAGGCTTCTTCCGAAAAGAAAGAAGCTTCGGAAGAATGCCAAGCTACAAAAGCTTCAACAAGCTCATCCTCTATGATCAACCAAAGGATGGAATGGAAGATCAAGGAAGATGTTGTAGCCCAAACCTTTTCTTCAAAGACATCCATTGAACCCCCATGCATAACTTTTGGTTCAATTATGTCATTATCATTGGAAGAACCCAAGACCAATAAGGCTTGGGTTTCCAATCAAAACTAATTATCTCACCTTATGTGCAGGGACATCCATATGACAAGAATAACAACATTTGGATTGTAGATAGTGGATGCTCCAGGCACATGACAGGGAACAGATCTCTCCTTCAACAATTTCAACATTATGATGGAGGTCCTGTCCAGTTTGGAGGTGAGGCCGGAGGATATATTTCTGGCAGAGGAAGTATATCCAATGGAAAGTTAAAGGTTGACAAAGTTAACTTTGTCAAACAGCTTGAACACAACCTGTTACGTGTTTCTCAATTCTGTGATCAAAAGCATCAAATGCTCTTCACAGAACATGAGTGCATTATCCTTAAACCCAGGATGACAATTCCTCAGGAATTGGTGCTTCTTAGATCTCCCAGGAAAGAGGATATGTACAAGCTGGATATGAACAATGCTTCCCCAATGGGAGAAGTATCATGCTTTCTTTCCAAAGCTGATGGTGATGAGTCAACACTATGGCATAAACGAATGTGTCATGTAAATTTTAAGACAATGAATAAATTGGCTAAAAATAACTTGGTACATGGTTTGCCTAAAAAGGAATTTTTCTGCAAAGATAACTGTGTTGCTTGCCTGAAAGGGAAACAACACAGGGCATCTCATAAATCCAAAGTTGTTAACTCCATCACCACTCCATTACACTTATTGCACATGGATCTATTTGGTCCCACAAGTATAATGAGCATTGGAAGGAGATCATATTGCCTTGTGATTGTTGATGATTTTACTAGATTTACATGGGTATTCTTTTTAAGAACCAAAGATGAAACTGCTGAAACTTTGAAATCTTTTATTATTAAAATAGAAAATCAAGTTGATCATAAGGTTAAAATAATTAGAAGTGATCACGGGACTGAGTTTAAGAACCTAGTTCTTGACTCATTTTGTAACTCAAAAGGGATTGCCAGACAATATAGTGCTCCAGAACTCCTCAACAAAATGGTGTTGCTGAGAGGAGAAATAGGACACTTATTGAGGCTGCTCGGACTATATTAGCTGATTCAAAGCTGTCTCTAACATTCTGGGCAGAGGCAGTCAGCACTGCATGCTATGTGCAGAACAGAGTTCTTATAGTAAAGCCACATGGATTATGAGTTATGGAACAAGAGGCCACCGTTCATTGGCTTTCTAAGGTCCTTTGGCAGCAGGTGTACCATACTTAACACAAAAGACAATTTGGCAAAATTTGCTGAAAAGTCGGATGATGCTATCTTTGTTGGATATTCCTCTTACTCTAAAGCTTATAGGGTTTATAATATTAAAAATCAACAATTTGAGGAATCTTCCAACATTGTAGTTAATGAGCACACTCCTTGTGTTAGGGGGAATGACCCTGATCATATCTTTGATTTAGAATTGTTTCCAAACTATTCTAAACCATCTTGTGAGAATGTTTCAACTGGAACAGGTGCTCAAAGTGACTCTGATGAAGATCAACTGTTTGAGCTTCCCAGACCTATTCTAAGTTCTCCAAGAGCTGCAACAAATCAAGTTCCCACTATTAAAGATCTGACAGTATAACCATCTCAAGAGATAGTGGTACTTCAACAAGGGATTCACCTGCTGACTTTCAAACTTCTTCAGGTGACCCTGCACAACACCAGGCTGACGAAAGCACCATCTTGAAGGAACATGCAACTGTTAATATGCTTCACAGCAAACAAATGATGATGTTTCTCTTTCATTCAATCAGTCCTCATTGAATGAGTTTGAAACAAAAGCTGGACCAAGTATTCAAGCTCCTGAGCAAAATATGTCCAATTTGGATTTATCTTTGCAACTGGAGGTGATTTCTAGACTCAGGATTCATAACACTCATCCAGCTGAAAACATCATAGGGGAAGTCTCTAAAGGCGTGAGAACAAGAGGACAAACTCACAATGGGAATGTCTGCTTGTACTCATGCTTTTTATCCCAAATGGAACCCAAAAAGGTGGAAGATGCCTTAAAGATAGTAGTTGGGTTGAATCAATGCAAGAGGAGCTGCTTCAATTCAAAAGACAAAAGGTTTGGAACCTATGTCCGCTACCATCTGGTCAAGTACCTATAGGCACTAAATGGGTATTCAGAAACAAGAGAGATGATAGAGGCTTGATTATCAAGAACAAGGCAAGACTGGTGGTTCAAGGATACACTCAAGAGGAAGGAATCGATTATACTGATGTTTTTGCACCTGTTGCAAGACTTGAGGCAGTTAGGATCTTCCTTGCTTATGCTGCATCCAAGAATTTCACTGTCTACCAGCTTGATGTCAAGTGTGCCTTTCTATATGGGGATATAGATAGGGAAGTCTATGTATGCCAACCTCCAGGATTTGAAGATCCACAGCATCCCAACTATGTGTGCAAATTGGATAAAGCTCTATATGGGCTGCACCAAGCACCTAGGCTGTGGTATGAGACATTGTCTCAGTTTCTCCTGAAGAATGGTTACACTAGAGGTACCATTGATAAGACTCTTTTCATAAGAAAGTCTGGGAAAGACATCTTGCTCGTTCAAGTCTATGTTGATATATCATATTTGGTTCCTCAAATGACCAAATGTGTAAAGACTTTGAGAGCATTATGAAGAAGAAGTTCGAGATGAGTTCCATGGGAAAAATGGACTTTTTCCTTGGAATTCAGGTAAAGCAATTGAAGGAAGGGTTCTTTATCAATCAATCTAAGTATGTCAATGATATCTTAGAATGATGAAGGGTTCTTTATCAATCAATCTAAGTATGTCAATGATATCTTAGAACGATTTGATATGAAGGATTGTAAAGCAGCAAAAATACCTATACCCAGAAACCACAATCTCTGCCCTGATTCTGAGGGGAAGGATACTGATCAACATCAGTACAGAGCGATTATTGGTTCTCTGATGTATCTCACAGCAAGTAGACCTGATATCATGTTTGCAACTTGCATTTGTGCAAGATATCAGGCTGCTCCAAAGGTGTCTCACCTAATAGCTGCCAAGAGAATTCTTAGATACCTCAAAGGAGCACCTAAACTAGGTCTCTGGTATCCAAGAAATAGTGATTTCAATCTCTATGGTTACTCTGACAGTGATTATGGTGGCTGCAACATCAACAAGAAATCAACATCTGGTGGATGTCAATTTCTTGGTGGAAGGATCATCTCATGGCAATGCAAGAAGCAATCCTGTGTCTCTACATCAACTGCTGAAGCTGAATACATTGCTGTTGCTAGTTGCTGTGCTCAGCTGCTGTGGATTCAAAACCAGATGATAGACTACGGATTCAACTTCATGAGCACTCCTATCCACATTGACAACAACAGTGCTATATCCATTACTGAAAATCCAGTGAAGCACTCCAAGACTAAGCACATTGATATCAGGTATCATTTCATTAGAGATATTCATGAGAAAAATCTTATCAAACTAGTCAAAGTTGACTCAAATGAACAATATGCTGACTTGTTCACCAAAGCCTTTGATGAACAAAGATTTAAATATCTCATTACAGCTATTGGGATGATAAACATTGATTAGTTGATCTCATTTGAAAACCTTTTAATGTGTTAAGTCTCATGTCAAAACAATCTAAGCCCTGTTACAAAAGATCTTTTTCTAAATTTTATCTAAGTATGAATTCTTCCGAAGAGAAATTAACCCTCGGAAGATATTTTGCATATCTTCCGAAGCAAATTTCTCCCAGGATAATTTTCTTCTCGGAAGAGTGTTAAGTCTCGGAAGAAGCGATTGATTTCATATCAGATCTACTTCCGAAGCTTATAAACACTCCACTTGAAAAGCAACATATACTCTCGGAAGTAATCAATTTACCTTCGGAAGTAAATTTGCCTTCGGAAGAATATTACCTTCGGAAATGCTTTATACTCGGAAGAAAGATTTTACTGTGTAACGGAAATCTTTTGGGCCCCACTCTGTAAAAAGTAAAGATTTTGTTAATGATGTCGGACTATTTAAATGGACTAACCTTACCGCCCATGTCACATCATCCACTGAAACCTCACATTGTCTTATCCAAAACCCCTTTAAACCGCCATTCCACCCATTTAAATACTTCCGGTTAATCACTTACATCCTTTTTACCCAAATTACTGCCCTAAAAGCTTTCTTCATCTTCAATTTAACCTATTCCTAACTACTTTCTGTAATATTCTTCAATGGCACTAAACCCTCAGCACAACCAAGTTGCACTCCTTGATTCTTCAAGGGATGTTGACTTCTCAGACATCATCTCCTTTCTGACCCAATCTTCGTACTACACCGCTCTGACTGTAAACCCCACGATTTACTCAAATCAAATGTCTGAATTTTGGGCAAATGGTCAGATTGAAACCCTAAATGGGGTTCGTGTTATTCGATCGAGCATCTGTGGCCAGGAGTTGGTCATATCTGAACAGATCATCAGGGAGCATCTAGAGCTTCATGATGAGGGCGCTCCAACGGAATTCCCCAAAACAGATTTGGACAATTCTTATCTCCAAAGATATGTGGAGATGTCAGCAGGTCAACTGTCTAAAAATTCAACTTCTCTTACAAATGGAAGTTCCTGCTGCATGTGGTTCTTCACTGCCTGTCTAATAAATCTGGGGGATGGGATCAAATCCCATATGAACTTGGGTGCCTAGTTCATGGGTTGGTAAAAAGCCTCCGTTTCAACTATTCAAGGTTTGTGCTGACTAACCTAATGGGAAATCTTCAAAGGGACACATTCTTCATGTATCCCAGGTTTCTCCAGCACATAATCAACTGTGAGCTGGACCAGGGCAAGCTTGTCTGTGCAGCTGCTCTGACTGCTCCTCAAATGAGGCCGACCATCTTCAAGACTTTGAAGAGAGTGTCCACCAACTTCACCGGAAGAGATACTGCACTTCTTCCAGGTATGATTGAGCCAATGGCTCCTGGTGACATCCCTGTTAACCCCACAGGTGATGAACCCACACCAGCAACTACCCTCACTCTGCCAAATCTACCTTCTCCACCCATTACCTTTACTTATCAGAGACGTCAAAACGAACCCTTGTTCAATCTACTCTGATTGAACAAGCTCCTCATGTTCTACCCAAAAAGGCTAGAGTGGAACAAAGGGCTCCCACTCAGCCTGAGGTCCAACCATCCTTCACAATTGACCTCAATATGGGTCTTGAGTCTCCTCAGTCTCAGACCCATGAGCCCGAAACCCAAGCTGATAGCCCTCAGGGAGAGTCTCTATACTCCCCTGAGCAGCCAAAAAGGGACAGCCCTATCACAGGCTCAATGCCTTTAGACATTGATCAAAGTCCCGGGTCATTAGGTTTCACTTCCATATCCTTTACTGACCTTTTGATTGGAGCTGGTGAAGTTTATCCATAACACCCTCTCAAGGATCAACAGAGCCTAGAGAGACCTCTTATCTCTATCCCCCATCAGCAAACCTTTACTGAGGTGAGTCCCACTGATGTGGAGGGGACTCATGTAGATTCAGCTGCCACTACTGAAGGAGCCTCAATGGATCCTCAGGACAGTGGTAACATAACTGAGACTGAATCTACGGCAACCATGCCCTTTGATGACTCTGAAAGAGACATCATTGTGCAAGGGAAACCAGGGCGCCAAGAAACCACATCTGGTGGTGAGGATGAACATACAAGGTATGTTACCTCATCTCCCCATGATTCTTCAAAAGAAGATGAGGGAAGAATGCAACTCACTATTCAAGACCTACTTTCTAAAGTCTCAAATCTTGAATCTAAGGTTAGGACTTAGAGGATAGGTCTGCCACTCAACAACTTGAGATTGAAACTCTCAAGGCCAAACTAGCTGAGAAACAGATTGAGAGGTCTGTTAGGCATGTACCAACTCAGGTCTCCTTGACCTCTTCCTCTAGCTCATCAAGCTCTCAGGATGATGCTACCAAAAAGGGGGAGAGTGTTCAGAGACAAAGTCAAAGACAGGAGGAAACCCAAAGTCAAGCTCTCACTTCCTTGAGCTCAAAGTATCCTATGCAACAAGCTGCAATTTTCCCTGAGCCTCCTCCAGTTGTTTTTCAAGTGGATCAAAGGATGCTCCAAGATCTCAATAGGTTCTTTAACAAGTTCCTATTGGAATCTCTTATAGAACAGCCAAGCCCTGATATGTCTGTGATCTACTTCGGAGCTCAAGAGCTTCAGAGGTTAAATGCACCTTCTACCACTATTGAGGAAGTTGGTCAACCTAAGGTCCAAGTGGAACCTGAGATTAACTTCGAAGGGGAAACAAGGACTGATGGCCCAGCAACTGAAACAGTTGGGACAGATAGTGCATTTTCACAGACTTCCGAAGCACAATTCAAAGCCTCGGAAGAACAATTTCAAACTTCCGAAGCTGAGATTGCTGCTGCGGAAGGACTATTCTCATTTCCGATGATCTAATAGTCACAGATGCAATCCTGGAACTTGCATCTGAGGTTAAGGGAGGATTTCTCACCCAACCTTTAGCTCTGACATCAGCATTAACTCCAGCTCCCATCTCTACTACTCAACCTGAATCTTCCATCCAAGAACCCCCAAAGTCTAGTACTTCTGAAGACATCAAAGGAAAGAGGAAGATGACTTCGAAAGAGCTTCAGGAGGAAGAAAGGTTGGAAAAGCTCAAAAGAAAAGGTAGGCTTCCAACTGGAAAACTGCTAGCTGCAAGTACCAAAGCAGCTGCAGCCAACCAGGAGGCAGTTAACAACCGAAAAAGAGTAGAGATTATTGATAGACTTGTTAGTCTAGGAGCTGCAACTGAAGATGTACTCCTGCTACCATTAGAGGAGTTAATAGAGCTGGAAAAGGCAACCTTGCTGCTAAAACAACAAAAAAGAAGAAGCTGCAAGGTTGGCCTTAGAAGAAGAAAGGGAGAGGAAAGAAAGAGAAACTGATCTCAGCTCAGGAGGAAAGGATAACCTTCCTAACCTCCAGAGGTTTCTCTCAAGAAGAATTGTCTCCACATAACAATGATACGATCTTATGGCTCTTCAACAAAGAGCAAGATCAAATGGAGAAAGAGAGAAAGAGAGCTGCAAGGGAAAAGCTGTTGCAGAAGAAGAAGAAGGAAGAGGAAGCAGGACTGACTGCTGCCAAGAAGATAGGTGAGAAGGCCTGGATGAAGAGCTATCTCAAGGCTCATGGCTTCTCTGGCAGGCAGGTGGGTCCTATGTCAGAAAAGACTCTCCAGCGACATGTCAGTGACATTAAGGCTGACATTCGCGCGGGGAAGAGGAAGGAGATGTATAGAAGGGGACAGGGGATGACCTTCAAAGCAACCACTCAACCCAAACTCCAAACCCAACCTCAACCTGAACCTATACCCTTTTCATTCCCAATCAAAACCGAACCAACCTCTGAACCATATACCCCTGAACCTACACCATCACACCTACCAACCTCTTCACCTCAACCACCTAAACTACCTATCCTCCAACCCAAAACTCTAGCCAGAACCCAAACACCTCAACCTACCCATCAACCCATCAAACCATCCCCTCAGCCTTCTAAACATCTCTCCTTGGAAGAATTCAAGGCAGTCAAGACAAAGCTCATAAACTGCACAACACTGAGCGATATCTCCTGTGAGGAGGATTCAGTCAATTTGACCTATGTTGACGGATCCTCAAGTTCCCTCACTAGAGATCAATTTCTTGATCTGCCCAGAGGAACTTTGGACCAAGCTGCAAATCTCCTTGGCCTCAATTCAGACACTTTGAATGAGGAAGAAAAGAAGCTAAGGAGAAGGCTGGTGACTCTACTGGACACTAAGAAAGGAGACAGGGTGCCAAGACAACCTCTTGCACCTAGAAAGAAGATCATCCAGTGGAGGTTCGAAGACTCTTCTCACAACTTTGTTGTTGAAAGAGAGAATGGAGAGCTCAACAGGCTGAGTGCCTCATCTCTGCTACACTTGAGCAGGTTTGACATTGCTGAGTTAGCAGAGAAGCCATTCTCCAACCCTTCAAACTCTGATGTAGCTGCCCATATCAGAAATCATCTAGGCAGCCTTCATATGGCCGAGCTAACTGCTAGAAGCAAGGTTGAAGAAGAGTTGAAACTGAGAGAGGAGGAGGAAAGGAAGGGATCAGCAACCAAAGGCAAAGCCTTTCTACAAATGTTGAAGGTCCTGAACTTGAGTCCATAGTTAGATGGGAGTATGACTATAACTCCCATCAACTAACTCTCTTCAGGGGACACAACAGAGGGTACATGTCATTCAGAGTGATAGACTGGATCTCCTATCCACCAATGACTTGTACAAGCTTCTCAGCACCACTTCAGGGAAGAACAAAGAGACAGACAAATACCTTTTGTCCCTGGTGCTGAAGGCTTTGAGAAGCAGAAATAAGTGAGGTTTTGATAGCATCAACCTAGGGGAGTTTGTTGGATCTAGAAAGGCTGGTGCAACCAAAACCAAGTCACTTAGAAGATTTTGGTACAACAAACAAAGGACTTCCGAAGCTAAGTATGGAACTTCCAAAGGAAGAAGGAGCTCTTCCGAAGACAAAGTGTAAAACTCACTTCCGAAGGAAAACTCCAAC
Organism: Flaveria ramosissima; assembly: GCA_025215565.1. Lineage (NCBI taxonomy): Eukaryota > Viridiplantae > Streptophyta > Magnoliopsida > Asterales > Asteraceae > Flaveria > Flaveria ramosissima. The sequence goes on from CM046039.1 coordinate 70,065,533, forward strand.
TTCCGAAGACAAAGAACCTACTTCCGAAGATCAAGACTTAGAAAGAAAGATCTGAAATCAACTTCCGAAGTACAGAAGTCCTCAAGCCTCGGAAGTATAAAAGCCTCTTCCGAAGTATAAGTGGCTTCGGAAGAACTTGTTCTTCCGAAGCCAACTAACCTTTAGAAGACATTCCTACTATCCAGTGGACATAAGTATGGTCTCTCTGACACTCCGCTGCAAATCTCTGAGATACTGCATGGCGTTTTCTCAAAAGCCATGCAGTTGACCATACTTTAATCCACTGTTGTTAGACCAAAAGAACCAATGAGCCAGATCAGAAAAACCTTTAAGTCCTACAGACATCATAACAACTGAAGTGGTCTACAACAGCTGAAGACAAAGTCTGAAGACAACAGCTGAAGACAAAGTCTGAAGATAAAGTCTGAAGACATCTGCTGAAGACAAAGTCTAAAGACCAAGTTCTCAGAAGTTGTCACAACAGCTGAAGTAGTTCTTTTCAGTAGTTGTGATGGTTTACTTTTCAGTAGTTTGTAATCAGTAGTTTATTTTAGCTTGTACTTAGCTTTTTGTGAAGGTGTCCTCAGTTGTTGTGAACATCTTCAGTAGTTTAGTCTACTTTCAGTTGTTTGTATAAATCAGTTAGATGTCACTATCAAGTGACATCAGCTGACGTCACATTCCTTTATAAAAGGAATGCTGACCTAATTGTTTTGTTAGAGAAGCTTATGCGTGAATGAAAATATTCTATTTGTAGAAAACTCTCTCTCTATAATCGTCACTGTTTGATTGAATATTCATATTATTCTTGCTTAAATTTCGTCTAATTCTTGTTCTATTCCGCTGCAAATCTTAATCTAATTGATCAAACTAGATCCCGGTCCTTTCAAATGGTATTAGAGCTGGTTAATCATTGATCGATTTAACAATTGATCATTGAAACTGCTCTTTTGATATCTAAGTTTGATCGAATTAGCAAATTTGCAAGAATTGGTTATAGAGTTTGATTTTCTGTTGCTTCTGGTGAATTAATTTGAGATTCGTCTTGTTTCAAACTGAGTTGTTGAGTTTTTGAGCTAGATTTGTTAAAATTTCATTGAACCTGTTTGAATCGGTGCAAATGGCTACATCAATCAATGATCCTCACAATACTGGCTCCTCAACAAAGCCTCCGATGCTTGTTAGGAGTGAGTAAAACATATGGCAACGCCGAATGCTCCATCACCTGTCTGTTAACAGTTCAGGTTGTTGGAAATCTGTGGTTCATGGACCATATAAGCCTATGGTGAGTAATCCGAAAACCAATGAGATGGTTCCGAAGAAGAAAGAGCAATACTCAGATGAAGATCTGAAACTGTTTGAAATTGATGCTAAAGCCCATGGAATTCTGGCCATGGCACTGCCTAATGAAATCTATTCTGGTCTTATGCATCATGAAACTGCTCATGATCTCCGGGTTGCTCTGAAAGAACAATTTGGAGGAACTGATGTGGTCTTGGCAAAAAAAAAAAAAGAGATCCTTGCCCAGCAATATGAGACATTCTCTCATAGAAAGGGTGAGTCACTGACTCAACAGTTTGAGCGATTTTCCTGTTTGATATCTAAGCTGAAAATAGTTCAACATGAATATACAAACAGTCAGATGAACAACAGATTCCTCAGATCCCTGCCTGAGAGATGGGACACATATACTATTGTCCTACGCTCCAGTGCAAATCTGGACAATCTATCTCTCACCCAACTTCATGGGAAACTGTTAACATTTGAAAGAGAGATAGAACAGAAAAGGAAACTGGCTTCATCTGAGAAGCTCACTGATGATTTTATACCAGGGAATACTGCTCTGGTTGGTCATGAGTCAGAATATGCTGCATCAGAAAGTTCTTATGATGAGCATATAGATTTCTCTTCAAACAGTGGAGATCATGCTTTTGTTGGTGTTGATAGTAATTCAGGGTGTAGTAGTGATAATTTGTGCTTTTTGATGGATGATTTGAAAGGAATTGCTGATGATGATCTGGAAGAGATGGATATTTTGAGCCAAATGGCATTAATCAATATCAGATCTCAAAAATTTTACAAAGGACATGTAGAAATTTTCTGGTCTCTCTGGAAAAACCCAAGTTGGTTTTGACAAGAGCAAGTTGAGGTGTCACAAGTGCCATAGACTTGGACATTTTGCAAGAGAGTGTAGATCATCTGGATCTAACTCTTCTGCACCCTTTGTGACCTTTCCATGCAATAGCTCACAAAACAAAGGGCAACATTCTACCAGTTCTGATCATCATTCACAAATTCAATCATCTCCTGCATTTTTTGTCCCTCAAGGTCCAATGCCATATCCTTATCCCTATTTTTACATGCCTCAGTCCAGTCAGGTTCCAGTACCCATAGCTCAACAACCACATGCCCTACCTGATCCTCAACCATCTCAATCAAATCAACAATCTCAATCTCAATCACATCAAAGCTTTTTCACACCTGAGGTTGTTGACTAGAGTAGCTTACCAGATGATCTTTCTGGTTATCCTGAACAATTGTTTTCTGGTGCTGGTCAACATGGTGGTGAAAATCCTTTTGGAAATCTTGCTCTTATGGCCCTGGAGTCTACTGATGGTTCATGCTCAAATGCTTCATCATCACAGGTACCACAGGTATCTTCTGAGGCTAAGGCCCAGTTGTGTTCTGAGTCATGCATAGCTGCTTTTGTCTCAATTAGAGAAGAAAATGTAGCTTTAATTAATCAAAATCTTGACCTAGAGGAAGTGATTTCCAAAAGAAAAGCTGAGTTTGAGTCTGTCTTAAATGAAAAAGATGATGAGATTTACAAATTAAAATGCCAAATCACTGATGAAAAGGCAAAGGTAGAGGTCATTTTAGAGAATCATAAGAATCTCAAAGAAACACTTGCAGCTACTCAAGTAAATTGTGAACGCTGGGTAACATCCTGCAAGGGGTTTGAAATGCTTCTCAACAAGCAAACAACTTCAAATGTGAAGTTTGGGATTGGGTATAATCACACTGTACCTCCTACAGATTTTACTCCCAAGATAGAAGTAAAATCTGAAGGTGAAAGCAATTCCCAAACCACATCATCATGTGTCTCATCCTCAAGTGATAATCCAAAATCAGAGGATGAAGTCAGTATCAGTACCTCAGCTAATCAATCTGCTGATGGTCTCACTGCTGATAAACACATGATCAAAGAAAAACTGAGCACTTCAGGTGTTGTCCCACAAAGTATTCAAAGTACTGAAGGGCAAGTAACAACACCTGAAGAGCATTTCAAACTAAATGAAAACAAACATGGTTTGACAATGCTGAAGAGTCTATCAGGAAATCCAAAAGTACTGATAGAAAACTTCCTGAAGAACAAATCTTCAGTTGTTACAAATCCTTTAGTACTTAACATAAGTACTGAGAGGAAGAAAGTACTGAAGAACAGACCTTCAGTAGTTTCATCTTCTTCAGTAGTTGATCAACAGAAGATGAAGAAAAAGCCATGTGAAATATGTGGTCTATTCAATCATCTTACTGATGAATGTTGGTACAAAAAGGGTTCCAAATTCAACAAAGATAAAATCATTAAAAAGAAAATTAATAGATGAAAGATGAATTTAAAACCAAGTTTGTACCACAAACATCTCAATCTGATAACCCAAAGTTCTTACAAAAATCTAAAAAGAAGGAAGGGGTTTATCATAAAACAGCTGAAAGTATTTCTCATGGAATATCAAAACACCAGACTAAGTCTGTGTCTTTCAAAAGGAGGACATGGTGAGTCACATGAACAAATCAAAAATAGGTACTGATGTGTCTGCTGAACTGAAGGCTTTAACAACCAATCAGACACAACTTGTTATGATTGTTCAACATCTGTTGGGGAGAGTTAACCAAATAGATGTACATGTGATTAAACCATTGAAAAGGAAAACTAAGCCAAAATCAAAGGAATCCTTTTCAGCACCATCTCCACCTTCAAAGGCTGTTAATCATGACAAATCAGTTAGTATAAAATCTGTTGATGAGAACAGACCCAAAACCAAAATGGTTTGGGTCTTAAAAGCTAACTAGTTTTTGTGAAAATGCAGGGTTCTTCAGCATGCCATAGAAGCATCTGGTATGTGGACAGTGGAGGATCTATGCATATGACAGGGAGCAGTTCTCTTTTTCATGACTACTCTCAAGGAAAGAAGGGATTTGTATCTTTTGGTAATGATGCTAAGGGTTACATCATCGGCAAAGGCTTTGTGTCAATGGCGAGATAAGATTTGATGATGTTAACCATGTGGAGAATCTCAAGTACAACTTGTTGAGTGTCAGTCAAATGTGTGATAAAGGGCATGTTGCACTTTCACCAGCCAGAACTGTCGGATTCTGTCTTCCTATGCTTTGAGAACGATTGACAAGATATTGGATGAATATACTCTCCTGAGGCCAACAGGTAGCCTTATCAAAGAAAATTGATCTAAAAGGCCATCCATGTCTGTTCTCCAAGGCCTCTCCTCAGGAATCTGAACTATGGCATAGAAGGCTTGGTCATGTGAATCTTAAAAACATGAACCAGCTTATCCATCATGGTTAGTGAGAGGTCTGCCATTAAAGGAGTTCAAATGTGATGATAACTGTTCGCTTGTTTAAAAGGAAAGCAACACAAAGTATCATTCCCTCCAATAGAAGAACCAAAGTCCACTGCGTGCTTGCAATTACTGCATATGGATCTTTTTGGTTCAGTAAGAGTGATGAGCATGGCAAAGAAAAATACTGTCTGGAAATTGTGGATGATTATTCCAGATTTGTATGGACCTTCTTCTTACATTCAAAAGATGAGGCTGTTCAAATCATCATCTACTTTGTGTTGTATGTGGAAAAGCAGTATTGCCTTCCAGTCAAGTGTGTGAGGAGTGATAATGGCACAGAATTTAGAAACCACACACTTGATGAATTCTATTTATCTAAGGGAATCAAGAGGCAGTATAGCATTCAAAGAACTCCTGAACAAAATGGAGTGGTGGAGAGAAAGAACAGGACCCTTATTGAAGCCGCCAGGACAATGTTGGCTGATTCTGGTTTGCCACTAACCTTTTAGGCTGAAGCTGTCAACACAGCTTGCTATGTGCAAAATAGAGTGTTAGTAAATCAGAGGTTGATGAAGACTCCTTATGAGGTGTTACATCATTTGGCCCCTCTGATTTATTTTTTAGAGCATTTGGGTGTCCCTGTTACATTCTTAACACAAAGAATCCACTTCAGAAGTTTGAATCAAAGGTGGATGCAGGGTTTGGGTATTTATCTACTTGTAAGGCTACAAAGTTTTTAATTGCAGAACAAGATAGTTGAAGAAACCTTGCATGTAAAGTTTAATGAATCTCTAAAGGACAAAATCCCACAAAACCCTGTGGAGTTATTTGATTTGGACATACTGCAATATGTTCCTTATCAGTCTCCAGCTGTTGCAGATTCTGAGGATCCATCATCTCCTCTCCTGCAACTAGTCATCCATCTGGTGGTATAAATGCAAGTTTTGTGATCACCTGCCTGAGTCTACTAAACTTGATGTTCCTGTGTAGCTTCAGTAGTTCCATCCACAACAAATGCTGATGAGATTTCTGAATCCTCTACTTCATTTGAATTGCCATCTCATTCTAGTTTCAAGAGTCTGAATCAACATCTGTTGCTGCTGAATCTCCTACAAACACCTTGCACAGATATTATTGAGTACCAGAACTGAAGAATCACCCCATGTCTCAGATCATTGGTGACATCAATGCTGGTGTTTCAACTAGACGTCAATTGTCCAATTTCTACTTTTATGCTCTCTTCATCATCAGCAAGAGCCAAAGAACTATCATATTGCATTAAGAGACATGGATGGGTTGAAGCCATGCAACTTGAGCTTCAGTTTCAAAAGCAGCAAGTGTGGGAACTGGTTCCTCTACCCCAAGGTAAGTGTGCAATAGGCACTAAATGGGTGTTTAGGAATAAAACTGATGAAAAAGGTCAAATTGTCAAGAACAAGGCCAGACTGGTTGTACAGGGGTTTTTACAAGAAGAAGGTATTGGTTATGAAAAACCTTTGCCCCTGTAGCCAGACTGGAGGCAATCAGATTGTTCTTAGCTTATGCTGCTTTCCATAATCTTAAAGTTTTTCAAATGGATGTCAAAAGTGCATTCTTATATGGTAAAATAAAAGAAGAAGTTTATGTGTGTCAACCACCAGGTTTTGAAGATCATAAACATCCAGATTGGGTGTATAAGCTTATAAGGCTCTTTATGGGTTAAAACAAGCTCCCAGAGCCTGGTATGATACACTGTCTAACTTTCTTTTCAAAACAATTTCACTAGAGGCTCCATAGATAAAACTTTGTTCATTAAGAAGTAGGCATGCATAAGCTCCTGTTCAAATTTATGTAGATGATATTATTTTTGCATCTTCTGATCCACAGTTGTCTGATGCCTTTACTAAGTTGATGCAACAAAAGTTTAAAATGAGTGCCATGGGAGAATTACAGTTCTTTCTGGGTTTTGCAAATCAAACAAATGGCTGATGGAACTTTCATTCATCAGTCAAAATATACAAGGATTTGTTCAAAAGTTTGATTTACAATTGTAAGCCCTGTTCTATTCACATGTGCAGCACCACACAACTGGATGCTGATCAGAAAGGTAAAGCAGTTGATGAAACTCTTTACAGATGTATGATTGGTTCCTTGATGTACCTTACAGCTTCTAGACCAGACATTATGTTTGCAACTTGTGTCTGTGCTAGATTTCAGGCTGCACCTAAAGAATCCCATATGATTGCAGTCAAAAGGATCTTTAGATACTTGCAAGGAACTCAAGCTCTAGGACTTTGGTATTCCACTGGGCACTCTTGCAAATTAGTTGCTTTCTCTGATAGTGACTATGCAGGGTGTAAATTAACCAGAAAATCAACCTCTAGTGGATGCCAATTTTAGGCAATTGTTTAGTTTCTTGGCAGAGTAAGACACAAACATCAGTTGCCTGCTGCAAGTTGTACATCTCAGGTACTCTGGCTTCAGAATCAATTATGGATTATGACATTACAGAGACTAAGACTCCTTTACTGATGGACATGCTTCAGCTCTTTGTATTGTTAGAATCTGTCCAGCATTCTAGGACCAAACATATTGAGATCAGACATCATTTTATCAGGGATTGTTATGAAAAAGTTTGATTGATCCAAAGTTTGTTCCTAGTGCTGATGAGCTTGCAGATATATTTACTAAGCCTTTGGACAGTGCAACTTTCCAAAATCTAGTGCTAAGGCTTGGTATGCTGCAGCTAGAATGATTTGACAACTACTGATGATCTCAGTTCACAAGTACTGATGAGCATTAGTATACAGCTGTCAAAAATAAGTACTGATAAGTTATTTTATCTTCAGCAGTTTTCATAACTACTGAAGACTAAATTACTTAAAAGTACTGAAGTACTTTATTTGTTGAAAAGTACTGATGTAGTTACAACTACTGATTGGTTACAACTACTGATGTCTGTTCTAACAGATAAGTACTGATGACCAATGAAACATCTGAAAATCAGATATTCTGAGTAGGTAAGTGTTAAGGTCAATGAAACAACTGAGATCTGTGAATTGACGACAACAACTGATGAGAAATTTACTCTTCAATTGTTTCAAACAACTGCTGTTTCATTTCAAAACAACTGAAGCCAAAACCAATCTTCAGTAGTTTCAAACTACTGATGACTAACACCAAGTCTTCAGTTGTTTACAACATTTGAAAGTTAAAACCATGTCTTCAACGTTTTCCCAACTGAGACTAACACCAAAACTTTCAGTTGTTTTCTTTCAGCCGTTTCAACCTATAAATACCTAAACTATCTTCAAATTTCATAAGTCGTTTTCTGTTTCATCTTCCATTAATGGCGACCATGCAAATCAAACCACGACACAGCTGTGTTGCCTACCTCACAAAATCGGCCTTTTGGACTAAGTTTGATGCTGCCATTGATCTGATGGTTGATTCCACGTATCAAACAGCTTTTCTTCTGAATCCAACCATCTATCCCGTTACCCTTCGCCAATTCTGGACAAATGTCACTGTCCATACTGGTGAGAATGATGTCGCGATCACTCTCCAGTCGTTTGTAAACCAGAAGAAGGTAGTCATCACTCCTGCTATCATTCGCCAAACCCTAGATCTGAATGATGCCACCTTTGTCACCAAATACCCGAAAGGCACCACTGATCTATCATTCATCAACCATGGGTATGAGGGCGACCTAAGTGCTACCACCATTCTGAAGAAGCACTTCCATGATGCTAAACGCCTAATCTTTCATATGATCAATGTCTGCCTTGCCCCCAAAACCTCTTCATGGGATCAAATGTCATCCAGGTGGCAGCAGGTATTGTATTCTATCCTTGAACGCCAAAGCTTAAATTTTTCTGAAATTATATTTTTGGAATTAAAAGATCTGGCAATGAAACCTGTGGCTAACAGATGGATATTATATCAAGGTTTCTTATGGCCATAATCATCAATCAATTAAAATCTGATGGCCTTGTTGGCCTTGGAGTCCCTGCTATGGTAGTTTTGCCTGAGGTATACTCCAGGCAAACTCTGACCCACAACTCAAAGAGGCTGCCAAACTGCTAAAACCCAAGCAGAGGGAACCCACAGCCTCAACCTCCAGATCCAAAGTCCCCTCCAAACCACAATCCAAAAAAATCAAAAGGCTACTCAGGAGTTGAGTCCCCTGATGATGCCCCTGCAACACAAAGGCAGGATGAAACTACTGGTAGTAATCCCCTTGTAGTTTCCAAGACTCTACCAGCTGAAACCGCTCAGGTATCCTCTCAACAGGATCCTGATGCAACCAAAAATGGGGAAACCACATTACTGGAATCTCTCTCACTTGAGAAGATTGCCATTGAAGAGCAACATTCACCCCAGGTGCAATCTTCTTCACACTTATCTCCCACTAAAACCACCCTTACAAGCCCAACTGCGGTTATTGCACAAGTGCTGACTCAACTACATCCTCTACCCGTCCCCAGAGAAACCTATTACCACTGGGAAAACCTCAACAGTTGAGGGAGAGGATTATAATATGGCTGATAACCACAGCACAGGGATTACAAAGTTCAATCTCCTGTGTAGAGGAGGAGATTCGAACATCTGGTGAGGCTGCCTCTTCTCCTGTTTCAGCACATGAACAGGATGACGGTGGTATCATCTCTAAGACCTCACCAGAGGAAACTGCCAATGAAGGACATAATCCTGAGGCAGGAGTCCCCAGTTCCAAGAAATAAGGGCACATGTGAATACTGATCTACACTCAGCACATGTTCATCCTGATTTAATCAGGAGGTCAGATGATTCAGCAAAGACTGATGATGACCTGGGCTTTTTCTTTGATGTTCTAGCCCATAAACCATTCTTGAGGGCTGAGGTATGCAGACTACAAGAAATGCTTGCCAAATTGTCTCAAGAATCAAGTCCATCTGCCCAAATTCACCCACAGATGGCAGCTTCTTCTGAAGCTCTCCCAAACACGAGCCACTCCCAAAACTGTACCACCTGCCTCTATTTTAGGCCCATTTCTCAGGGACAGAACCCCTCTGAGCAAATGGTTGCTGCCTTTCAATCCTCCTCCTTTTCTCATCATCCTAACATTGTGCATCAAGCTATTGATGAGAGGCTTTCCTCAAATTTTCAAACCTTAGTTGATGATGCAGTTTCTAAGAGACTTTCTGACATTCAAACCCCTGAACCCAATGCACCCAAAAAGGGGGAGTCTAAGTCAGTGAAAGCAGACAAAAAGAAAGAGAGAAGGAAGAGAAGAAGAAAAAGAGAAGAAAGAAAAGGAGATGATCACATACATGAGAAAGAAGAGTGCTGAACAGACTGAAGATGAGAAAAAGTTAGAAGAACTGATCAAAGAAGCTGATGAGCAACATAGCAGATCTATGAATAAGATCATGATCAACTCTTCAAACAAGGTTTTGACATAGCCAAACTTGACTCTGAAATTAAAGGCTAGAGATTCAAGAGATTGAGCATAGATGGGCAAGTTGTAATGAGAAAGAAAGGGAAAGGCTGGAAGCTATGATAAGATTCATATCAAGCCATTGGGAAGATCAATCATTGAAGTGAAGTCATGGTCCAGAGACAGTATTTTGGAGATAACCACCAAAATTGTTCTTCTGAAGATTCAACAAGGATGGATCATAGAAGTCTTGATTAAGCTGGTGCTGGGAAAAGGTCTGATATGACAAAGTTATCCAAAGCCTCACTCAAACCAAGATGCTAGAGCAGCCTGTACAATCTCTCACACCAAAACAACCACTTCACAACCCTCAACCAACTCCTTTACCAAGATACTTACTCAAACAACTACCAATGATGCACCCAAGAGGAAGAGAAGGGTTGTGGGATGGAAGAAGAAGAAGAAGCGATGAGGATGATAGTCTGCCAATCTTGCTGTTCTTAAAACAAAGATGCCTGAGCCAAGAGTCAACCAACCAACAATACAACTGACATACAAAGGCAAATGGTAAAAGTGAAACTTGAAGAAGAAGAACAGCAAAAACAACATGATGAGCAGCTGTAAAGGATGGTTGATAAAGAGTTTCCTAAGTCTTCATCCATACAAGCTATGAAGAAACATGCTCAGAGGTTGTATACTCTCAGATTCACATTTCAATATCAGAAAGAGAAAGTGAGAATTTGGCCTGACCCCAGAGTAAGTGACAGAATTCATAAAAAGAATATTCCAAGTCGATACAATGGCCAAGTAAAGAAGAATGTAGATGCTGTGATAATGCTGGCCATTATAGTGTCACCCTGGGAAATCCTTGATGACTTCAAGAGAGCTTACAAGTCTAAGATGAATCCACAAACTTTACTAGAAAACAAAATGGTGAAGAAGGGGTTGATCTACAAGAAGCTTGAAGAAATAAGAAGAAATGAGCTCCAGTTGTTACTTGAAGGTACTCATCCTGATGAGTTTGCATACAGAGAAATAACTACTGTGGAGCTAAAGAATGGAAAGAATGTTAAATACTTATCAGAGTACTATGGGCCTGAGTTCTTCTTTGAAAGTGAAGCTGAAGAACTCACAATGGAAGAAAAAGTTGTATTACTTGAGGCCTATGTTAGAGAGTCTTACAGACTCATTATTGGGAAGTAGGTCTCATGAATGGGGTAACAGCTCTGTGTCCAATTCCCCAAGACAGAGTTCCCATTCATCCTTTGCCAATCAAACTTTCTGAAACCTCTTCCCTGGCCTGAGCTTAATTTGGTGATTTCTGAGCTGATCCAGAAAATGTTTCTGCTAATAAGTGGAACTTCAATAATCTTAAAGGTTTTGGCTGTATTGGTTCAGGGGGAGTTTGTTGGACCAAAAGAACCAATGAGCCAGATCAGAAAAACCTTTAAGTCCCACAGACATCATAACAACTGAAGTGGTCTACAACAGCTGAAGACAAAGTCTGAAGACAACAGCTGAAGACAAAGTCTGAAGATAAAGTCTGAAGACATCTGCTGAAGACAAAGTCTAAAGACCAAGTTCTCAGAAGTTGTCACAACAGCTGAAGTAGTTCTTTTCAGTAGTTGTGATGGTTTACTTTTCAGTAGTTTGTAATCAGTAGTTTTATTTTAGCTTGTACTTAGCTTTTTCTGAAGGTGTCCTCAGTTGTTGTGAACATCTTCAGTAGTTTAGTCTACTTTCAGTTGTTTGTATAAATTAGTTAGATGTCACTATCAAGTGACATCAGCTGACGTCACATTCCTTTATAAAAGGAATGTTGACCTAATTGTTTTGTGAGAGAAGCTTATGCGTGAATGAAAATATTCTATTTGCAGAAAACTCTCTCTCTATAATCGTCACTGTTTGATTGAATATTCATATTATTCTTGCTTAAATTTCGTCTAATTCTTGTTCTATTCTGCTGCAAGTCTTAATCTAATTGATCAAACTAGATCCCGATCCTTTCAACTGTTTACCTTTTTATGTTAGTTCAGTTGCCATCTTTAGTTGGTGACAAAAGGTAAGTCATGGACATGTCATGACTATCATATCTTAGATACTACTTTATCTAAGATACCTTAACTTTAGCATTGTAGTATATTCTTTAGTCTTAGGTTTCCAGCTGGTATCAAAGTATATCCGGCTGTAGGATCTATTATATATAGTTTCTCATTGTAACTCTTGTTTCATGCTTGTAAGAGTCTTGTAATATCTTGAGTTGAGAAGTAATATATACAAGTGCCTTGAAAATTTATTTCTGCGTGTTCCTTTGCTACTTATTATATTATTATCAACTCTTGTAAAAGACATTACTTCATCTGATTTGAGTGTTTCCATAAGTGAGTTTGAGAGAAATACAAGTGTTTAAGTGACAAATCCGATCCTGCATTTAGTGACCCGCCCCTGTGCGAGTCTACAAGAAAGGATTTGGAGCAACTTTTAGTATTCTAGAAACTCTAGATTAAGACTACATCTAGTCGGACGAGGAGTGGTTTAATTTAGTATCTATGTTTTTCTAAATTCTTGTTTATTATAAATATTATGTTCCAAATTAATATATTTATGTTTGTAAATACTTAATTTATTTTTAACTAGAAAGAAAAAGAAAAATAGATTATGGTAGTTGAGGGTTACGATGCTAACAATTAGGGTAGTTCAGGGAAAATTTGATGTGGCAGAATTTTATTAGCTGAATTTTAGGGTATTGAAGGGAAATGAAAGGAACACCCCCACTAACCTTATATGTATGTGAGTGCATGCATGCATACATGCATCCATCCATGGATGCATCCATCCATACATGCATAGATACATACATGCATACATGCATACATGCATGCATGCATGCATGCATGCATGCATGCATACATACACACACACATACATACATACACACATACATACATACACACATACAGACATACAGACAGACATACAGACAGACAGACAGACATACATACAGACAGACAGACAGACAGACATACAGACATACAGACAGACATACAGACAGACAGACACAGACATACATACATACGGACAGACAGACAGACAGACATACAGACATACAGACAGACAGACAGACATACATACAGACATACATACAGACAGACATACATACATACAGACATACAGACATACATACATACATACAGACAGACATACATACATACATACATACAGACATACATACATACAGACATACATACAGACATACACATACACAGACACACATACAGACAGACATACATACATACATACATACAGACATACATACATACATACATACATACATACATACATACATACATACATACATACATACATACATACATACATACATACATACATACATACATACATACACTCATACATGCATACGGTAACGCCCGAAATAAAGTCAAAACGAGCCAAATAATAATAATGGGCTTAGACGGGATTATTATAGACCGAGTTTACCTTTCGGGTTACGGGTTGGACGAGTTTAAGGTCCCGGGAACACCTGGTATATATAAACGGATTAGCTAGAGCCACTCTCATTTGCAACTCAAACACTCAACTTCTATAGAGAGAATGTAGAGAGAGAAAGTAGAGAGGAGGTGAAGATTCAAGGCTCGGTTGATCAATAGATTGAAGGTCGGTGTTTGTGGACATCCAAACAACAAGAAAAGACCAAGAATCCAGGTAAGAAACATCATTTAATCGTTTCTTTAAAGTATACCTGAATTCTAGGGTTTGGGGTTTTTGAAAGTAGCAAAGATTCGTCCAAAACACACGTTTTTGTGTAAAAAAACATGTAAAAAGCTTAGATATAGCTTCATGGATGATAAACCAAGGTTTTGGGTGTAAAAGATTGAAGTTTTGGGTTAAAAATGGGCTGGTCCGTAATTTCAGCCCGTTCTGCGAAATTGGGTGTTCATTTAGCGAAATTATGCAGTCGTCCAGCGAAACTATGGAGTTCTCCTGTGAACCTATAGTTTCGTAGGTAGTTTCGCAGACATGGATTTCCAATGAAAGTTAGGCGAGCGAAACTGCCAGCTAAGGTGGCAGCAAAACTGCTGGCAAAACTAGCAGCGAATCTGCTGATCTTGCAACGAAATTAGCAGCAAAATTAGGCAGAAATTAACCCCTTTGAGTGTTAACTTATCTGCAGGATGCGTAGTGTGACCCTTGCTTAGAAAGCTTGATTGAGAAGCTACTCACTGAGTCCAGGTGAGTTCTAGATCCCCTGTTTTAAAGGTTTTAAACTCGTTTGGGGCTGGAAATGCATGTTTAAACGTTTTTATATGTTTAGGGTGTGTGCCCGTATGTTCATATGTAAAGTGATGCATGATGATGTGTGATGCGTGTATGAGGATGTATGATGCTGTATGTGGTGTTTATGTTGATATTATGCATGTATGTTTATGATGTGTTGTCTTTGTGTTCCTATTACGTATTATTCCGTGGCTTTACGTGGTGTGATTATAATAATGAACGTAAAGTATAATGTAATGAAAAACGGAAGTTAATGAAAATGAAAAGAGAAACGTAAAGAAAGAAAGAATGAATGAAAAGTCTTGCAAGCAAATGAAAGGAGGTGCACGACTCTGAAATGTCGTTAGCTCAACTGTGTACGGGTTAGCTACCCCATAGGCTGCACACATGGGTCTAATCCATGTGATTGACCATATGTATGGAACCCTTGTCGCTTACCCCGGTACTGTGGTCAGGCCACCGGGCACAATGTATGGGAGTCTATTTATAGATTTCGGCCCGGTACCCGCTTTATGCATGACGGTGGGGTGTAGCACATGGCATTGGTCCAGATGAAAGTGAAAGATAATGATGAATGTACTAACCCCGATACTGTGGTCAGGCCACCGGGCACAATGTATGGGAGTCTATTTATAGACTTCGGCCTAGTACCAGCCTTGTGCATGATGTTTGGGGTATAGGACATGACATCGAAAGATAATGACGAATGTACGAAATGTAAGAAATGTACGATAAGAATGAGAATGAATGAATGAATGTTAACGAATGATGATGAAAGTGATAACTATTACCTATTTGTACGTATGATTCATGATCGCAAATGAAGTAAAGGAACGGTTTTAAACGGAAGTAAAGTATTATATATTTTATAAAACTAGAACTCACTCAGCAACGCTGACTTTTATGTATTTTCCTGTTGGCAGGTGAATGTTGCTGAGGATGGAACGGGGCAACTACTTGGCATTTTGGATGGCATCCATTTGTATAACTATGAAGTTTTTGTGATGTAATGCAAACGATAATATTTTGTAACTGTTAACAATGATGTATTATTTTGCAAAAGCAGTCATTAATATATGGAATGGTTTATTAAGTATTCCGCTGCGATATTTTTAGTTAATTTAAATGTATGTTTTATGTTTTATGTGCGATGATTGTCCAACTCTGAGCGTCCCGGGAACGGGGCCTTACACATACATACATACACACATACACACACCTACACAAACAAACACATACACATATATATACATACATACAAACATACACACACGAGCATACATATATACACATATGCGTACGTACAAACCTACGTACATACGCACGTACATACTAACCTTATATGTGTGAGAGGAACACCCCCACTAACCTTATATGTGTGTGTATACACACAAACACACATACACATACACACATACACACATACATATATCGTCACACCCTCAAATTCCACCTATGTGGTTCTACCACGAGGCGTGTGACAAACTAAGATCTCAGGGCCATATAAATATTTTCTCAACACTCATAGTAAAATTCTATTTTCAATATAATCAATACAGAAGCGTAAATGTATACTTAAACCATAATAGTAAATGCGCAAAAAAACGACGCTCATTGAAAGTATTAAATGTAATATTAAAATTTTGAAATGTTATAATGCATGAACCTCATAGGTGCAATCCTAGCCTTAAGTAAGCCGACGACATGATAAAACATGCTAAAGGGTATCAACACATGTTTTGTGAGCTCACAGGTTTAAATAACAGATAATAGGTTTGAAAGTGATTGTATGGTAAAGTAAACAAAGCAAAGCGGTAGGTAGCTAGTCTATAAGCTATAGTCAAATTACTTAACGTTTCGAAACCAAGACTTATTGTTTGTAAGTTGTTTGTCTTTACACCACGTCTATCATAAATAGTGGCAATTTTTAGGTCAACTAAACACCCATTCAACCTCCATTTAAGTTAGTGTGGGTAACGTAGGTGGAGTTTGTCAAACCCAGAAGTACCACTTAGAATTAACTCGTTAGCTCATAATCAACGGTTCGAGAACGTAAGAACTTTTAAGGTATGTTTGCACTATAGTAACAAGTGATATTGCAATAATACTAAAACCAACTAAAATAATATTTGCATGTTTCTCTCTCAAAAGAAAAGTATGTAAAACATGGGCTATGAAAACTCACCTTATATTGTATAGAAAAATAAAGTGAATGCCAAGTGTTAAATGCTACCTAACAAATATAGGTCTATGGGTGTGTGTACGTAATGGTCTATATAAACATTCTTGTATAACATAAATTGTTAGTGTGTTTGTGAAAAGCTTAACATATTTTTTTTACCAAAATTGACTTTTGTTCACCAAAGTTGACAAGTTTGACCCGACGACACGCTGGTGACTCAATTAAGTGAAAAAATGTTTAGTTATACCCGAATAGTCCAAATAAGATTGCACATTAAGTTTCTTGTCGGGAATCTATTTTTGGAAAGTATGGCCTCATTACACATGTGTAATCCATAATCACAAATAAGTAGCAAACACAACAAACATCCCAGTTACATAAGTAATCCACCTTAAATTCACGCATAACATGTCAACATAACATTGGAAATCATATGCAAAGTGTTTTAGTTTCGAATCGTAGAACACAAATTTCACATTTTGCATCTTCATCATCCGTCATGTTCCTATGATCATTCTAATACAATCCCAAGTCAATATACATCTTCATACACATGCCACATACATCATACATAACAAAATTGCACTAAACTTTCTGTAAAGAGCAAGTATGAGCATACGAGACATTTTTCACAATCCAACAATTCCCAATCCATTCTTAGAATTGACATTTTGCACATTTTTAATAATTTAACATTTTTCACCATTTTTCACATAACATAAATTTTCATCCACTGTCATCAACTAATATCCTAGAATCAACAATTTAATTCAATTTTATCAAATTCAAACAATTTCTACAAAAACCCCAAAATAAAGTTTCTTTTATAGGCAAGTGCCGGTTTTTGACCTAAACACTATAATTTCATAAAAACTAATCCGTACATACATCATAGTATTGCATACTAACACTATATCAATAATTAATTTCAAGTTTTGATTCATGTTTGGATAAGTAGGATACATGTTCATCATGATAATTGAAGTGTATGAAAGTGAATATAAAAACTTACTTGAATCTTGTTTTGGATGCTAGTAACACGTGTATGATGTAAGAACAAGTAAATTTTGCAAATGCAAGAAATCAAAGTAGATGTGTGTGACTGTGTTGTTTTTTTACAAGAAGGATCACCGTCAATTTATAAAATTATTTTTAATGCCACATGAATGCGTTTTTCTGAACCAATATCATGGAATGATCAAATAATATCAAATAAATACTAATAGCATAAAATAATGTTTACTTTATTAGTTTGAAGCTATTTTCATAACATTTAAGCTTTAGAAGCTGAAACGCGTGCAAACGCGTAAATACTCAAAATTCCTAATTTTCACAATCAAGCTAAACATTTAATCACACATTGACATAACATATACTTTCCCATCAGTTATATTGTTTTGGAATCCATATTGATAAATCACCAATGTTCGGGTACAGACTCGTGTGTGATCCAGAAATTCTCCGAATTACCAATACGTGAAGGTTTGTAAATGCTCGTGCAATAACTGACACATTTAACTAATCATCAATAAATGCATGTATGTATGATTGAAAAATAATGTTCATGATAATCGATAAATGACCTGAAAATGTCGGATGTCACATCATCCCCTTGTTAAAAAAACTTCATCCTGAAATTTAGCCAACTCTAGTAGAATACGGATAAAAATTCCCAATTATCACATTATCCCCTTGTTGGAGGAATTTTCTCCAAAATTCTCAACTGTATTCTCGGCTTTGGTTGGTGCATCCTTGGACAATTGGAGATACTTACTCCTTATTTGATCCTCACATTCCCATTTGAATTCCGCCGCGCTTGAAGTTCCGACTATAACAATGAACCCATTTTGTAATGTAAATCTGAACTCATTTAGATCGTCAATGTAACTGAAATTCATTATTTAATTATTCTATGTATTATGATGTTAAAATACATTAATTACATCATTTATTCTTTTTAAAATAATTTTATAATCTATAAAAATAATTTTTAATAAATTAATAGGGTTTTATTATTAATTATGAGATTTTAAGTATTTAATTAAAATAAACTAATGGTTACCCACCCGCGCTTTGTGGCGTTGACCGACCGATATAGAGCGTTTGATGTAGAGGGCGTATAACCAAAGGATTTGAAACCTTACAAGATTATGCTCACACTTGTAAGATCAAGAAACTTATAGTAGGGGCTTCATAGTTTTCAGTCATTACACAATTTTTAGCATGTGTACCATCTTCTTCTCTTTTCAACTATATACATTAAAGCTCATATTTGAAAAACTAAGATAGAACTATTAATGAGGATGTCTCTAACATTTGAATACTTAGACAACACATTTAATATCTACTTACAATATATACATATACACATGATACTAAAGCAATAATGAAATGCTAATGTTACATATATATAATGTATTTCTACTTGCCTTATAATGTATAAAATAATCTTGTCATCTGCTAAAACAATTGATTGCTTCTGTTCTTTTAAAGACCTAGCCTTTATAGATTACAATATTAAGTGAAAAGCATAAACTCAAATCATGAGAGATATACAAGGATGTGAGAACGCCAAGATGATGTATACAAATCCTATCACGCGAGAACTTAAAGTTGTCGTGCGACAACCTCATGTTGTCGCACAAGAAAATTTATTAATATAAATAAATGTTTTTCCTTTATATTTCGTTATGTGTGTTATATTTGTAAAAGTGCTCTGAGAGTGACAGAGTAGAAGGTTGTGTAATAGGACGCCCGATGGGAGCTCACCTTGGGTGGATCGAGCTTAAATGATGTAAACTCATTTGCTATTGTATCGTTTGATTAGTAATATCCTTTGAGTTTGTTTAATGTTCGTGGATATCACACACGCACACATCCGTCTTAATTTGATTATCAAGTGCAACAATATGTGGAATTGATCAATATGAGGACTTTACATTTGGTATCAAAGCAATGTGTTGCTCTTGATACACAGATTTTCATTCCACAATCATCCTTGTTAATACGTTAAACATGGAGGTTGAAGATCTAAAGGTTTTTGATCGAGTTTGGACCGGTTTCGAATGAGAAGAAGGTGAAACCGAGGGTGAACACATGAAATCGACTTTGTTACATGCTATATTGATTATCTACATCATTATACGTTTCGAGTTTAAATGATGGAAAACGAAGATTTGAGACCGTAGTAGTGATTCAAACTCATAAAATCAATTTTGGTTGAACTTTTCGCGGGAGTAACTACATTATGCGAGAACTTTGCAAAAATACCCGTATTTTGCGAGAACCTTTTTCATGAGAGAACTTTTCATAAGAAAATCTTTCCATGCAAAAAATTTGCCATGCGAGAATATTTCCATGAGAAAACTTTTGATGAGAAAACTTTTCATAAGAAAACTTTTTATGAGAAAACTTTTCATGAGAAAACTTTTTCATGAGAAAAATTTTCATTAAAAAACTTTTCATGAGAAAACTTTATAATGCAAAAACTTCACTATACGAGAACCTCTACATCCACATGAGAATTTTGATTCATCATCCTGTTTATGCAAGAACCCGTCCAGATGCGAAAACTTGTTAGTATTTGAAATCTTTTAATAAGTGTTTCTGACCAAATGTGAAAGATACTCGATCATTTGAAGTTTGATACTTAAACAGAGGTATTTTTGATGTTTGATCAAGTTCAAAAATCTATATTAACAACATTTGATTCGAATCGTTCGTGAATTGAAACTTAACAATATGGGCTTATCTAATCTGATTGATGGGAAAAATGATCAAATGGTTTAATTAAGTGAAGAATCAAGATTGTTTAGTATTCTTGCTCTGAAAATATAGGCTTATTATATATTACATAGGGGGGAAAATGTCTTAAACAATATGGCTTGATATCATAGAATCTTTTCATCACATTGAATAACCGGGTGGTCCGGGAATCCGAAATGGAAGTTGGATCTCTCTGTCATATGCCTAATATATCTTAAGTTGTAAGTAATCAAGATAAAATGGTTTTATCTTGATTCATATGTGATATCCTTTGTGAAGCTATACACTAGGAGGAGGTTACAGTTGAGAGGGAAGAGTGAAGTGAAAGATATCCGAGGATCAGATAATTCATGAATATGTGTGATCGAAGTCAGACATAGCCTGATATCATAATCCATAGGGGGAAATTATAAGGACCTAACCTTAATGGATTACAATATCAAGTGAAAAGCATAAATTAAAATTATACGAGAAATACAAGGATGCGAGAACTCCAAGATAATGGATTCAACTCCTATCACGCGAGAACTTGAAGTTGCTATGCGATAACCTCATGTTGTCGCACAAGAATATTTATTAGTATAAATAGATGTTTTCCTTTGTATTTCGTTATGTGTGTTTCATTTGTAAAAGTGCTCTGAGAGTGAGAGTGAGAGTGCAGAAGGTTGTGTAATAGGCCACCCAAAGGGAGCTCACCTCTGGTGGAGTTTGTTTAATATTCGTGCTTATTACACACGCACACATCCGTTTTATTTTGATTATCAAGTGCAACAATATGTGGAATCAATCGGTATGAAGACTTTACCATTCTAAATTAAGCAAACGGTTCTTCAAAATTTTTGAACTGGATTTAACAAAAATCCAAATAAAAAAATTTCATACGATTTCAAAACTTACTTATGATGATAGACGATGTTACTTGGGTATCCTTTAGTGGTAAGGATATTGTCCGTCAAATGATTAGTATCATTAATAAATCATTGTAAATCATAAGTTGATATTTAATAGTTGCACCAATTTTATAAAATTATCAAAATATTACACAACATTATGTATAAAATCCTAAACAGTGAATATCAAATGCAAAAATAAAAATAAGTACCAATATTTAGGACATTTCATAAAAATTATTCATTGTGCAGCTTGTAGAGTGTGGTTTTCTTTGCTGCATGTAAGAAAAAAACAAATAAGAGGAATTTAATTAATAAAAGATAGGATCTTACAAATATAAAGTCCCTAAAGACAAAAAAGAAGTCAAGGTTTGAAAGCATCTCATGCATTAATATGTAGGATTTATACTACCCTAAATTATGGTTTTAAGACAGTTGAGAAACAGTGTAAAAGGGAAGTTCGAAGCTCAAGAATGGTTGCTTGAGGCCTCGCTCTCAATAACTTGAATCGAACAAAACCCTAATCGAAAATCATCAAGTAACATAAAACATATAAAAATTAAATAAAAATTGTATGATGTGTGTGCTATTATTCAAATGGAATAGAGTCCCGAACCTTCTTTACTTTGGTTAAGTGTGACGTGTCAATCATTCCGCAAAAGTTTTATTTTTCTTCAATGTTCTCGTCTTTAACTTGACTATAATATATACATAAACAAGTTTGGTCGGTGACTAAATTCACCCTTTGTGATCGACAGAAAGCAAGAATGTTAAATGCCAAAGTAAAAATTGTCACACCCCAACCTTGACGGCGGAAACGTCAAGATGTGAGGGTTACGATTGTTCACAGCCACATAACGCTATTTATTAATTCCAAATATATTGTTCATAAGTTTCAATTGTCACATTACAAACATAAGTCTCAATGAAAATAAAAGCATAACCTAGAATGTAACAAGTCATTCCATTCTATTTATTTATCTAGGTCCATTTCTAGATGTGCAAGCTTCAAAGAGTAGATCACATACTTGAGGTATTCCTGAAACATGTTAAAAATAAAAGGTCAACATAAGAATGTTGGTGAGCATTCCATAGTTTTCAATACAAAAGTTTTACAAGTCTCGACAAAAGATGGCAATTCAAGTCAAGTCATAAGTCAAGTCAAGTCATAGTTTTCAATACAAAGGTATTCCTGAAACATGTTGGTGAGTATATAAAAGATGGCAATTCAAGTCATAAGTTAGTGAATAAAGTGATTAGGGATGTTATGAACAATGCAACAATCAAACCTCGACAAAAGTTTTACAAGTCTCAAACGTTAAAAGTATATACGATCAGCTAAGTGTGCTTGGATCAACCAAGCAGGCTTGTCTTACCCATAGATCTATGACTTCGCTGGGCTAGCAATAGTTAATGATTGTACATATAACGCCATAACATGGTAACCACAAAAGTTCAACTAACCATAACTTTACAAGATGAATTGCCATAGGTTTACAAGCCTCAAATAAGTTTACAAGTGCAATAGTATAAGTTAACATGTTTCACCCCAAAGTGTGAAAATAAGAAAAAAAGGGTATGGAAATACTCACATGGAAAACTCACAAGTATAGTGATGATTGTAGAGTACATAAGAAAGCTTGGATGTCAAGAGTCAAAGGTGATCTCCTAAATGATAGAAAAACAATAACTTGATGTTGGAATTCATTACAAGAAGTTAGAACGTTTAGAGAATGCTAAAAAGCGAAAGGTAGATTGAAAAAGGATTATTGCATCAATTTTAGATTCTGGACAGAATGTTTGGTATGTGTTTGAATAGGTTTTAAAAATAGCAAACGGTTTCATAAAATTATAAAAATTTATACATGACTAGTTCAAAGTCTCCCGGACAACTTTCATTCAGAAACATTTCTATGAAAAGATCTTTAAATCGGTCAAACAAGCATCACAAGACAGAAGGTGCTGAAATGCGCAATTATTTTGTGAAGGCTATTGTTGAGTCGTTCGATTGAGTTTGAAGACGTATAAACTGTCGTTGAAAAGGTAATTCAATGAAATTAACATTGGAGTCTGAGTTTACCCAAATTTATTTTGTTATGATCAAGTTATGGTCGGTTGAAGTAAGACTATATTCTGCCAGAATTGTAGTAAGGTACTTATGTGCACTTTTAAAATTGTTAATACATGAAACGGGTTTAAAACCATTTATTATGTTAATATATGGTATATTAGTCTTCATTTGAGTTATAAAAATATTCTAAGACTTTGGCATAGCTATCATTTAGAACAATAATCTTGCAGAATAATCGAATGCGGCGGCATAGCCGTCCATATGCAAACGGGATTTTTTGTTTATTATAAGATTAGTGATTATTAAAATTTTAATGATCAAATGATAATTATTAAAATAAAAAAAGGTTTGATAGAAGAAAGAATAATAGTAAGAACATAAAGTCATGAGAACAATTGAATATTAGGATGATTAAAATGTATAATATAAAAACAATAAAGGATTACCTTAGTATTAAGAATTCTTGAAATTTCTTGTAAAATAAAATTCTTCAAATTCATCATAACCAATGGGTGAAGAAAGATATGAGAGTGAGGTTTTTAGAGAATGAGCAAATGAAAAGTGAGGCCTAAGCCTTGCTTTTATACTTGAGGTTAGGAGGAGGTTATGAATGGTGTTAATGGTGATTTATAAGTCTTTTAAAAGGGGTTATGATTGGAATTTGAAATAAATATAAAATTAAATAATTTAAATAAATAAAAGAATAATTATAATTTAAAATTTAAATTCTTGAAGACTATAATTTTAACAACTTTTTTATAAAATATTTATAGACTTTATAAAACTAATTTGAATAATCAATCAAATTATTTATTTGTTAATCTTTATAACTTTTATAAAACTTGTAACTTTATAATTTGATTACTTATTTTCAATATTTAAAATTCATAATTACTTATAAAACTTTATAAGTATAATAAAATTCATTTTATAACTTTATAAGTTTTAATAAGTCTTTCCATTTAGTTATTTGTTGTAGCATGATTAATAAAGTTTATAATTTTATGAAACAGAATTATTTATAAATCAACAAGTTATTATAAGTTGTTTAAATGATAAATTTAATAAATCAATTTAAACTACACGTCTAATCTATATAATTCATTAATATAAATAAAATAAGTTAAATAAAGAAATTCATATTGTAAGATAGTTCGATTTTAGTTCGGGTTCGGGTTTATAACTTGAAAATGCCGGATGTTACAGTCTCTCCTACTTTAAGAAATTTCGTCCCGAAATTTAATCACAAGAAGACTAATTTCAAGGATGTGAGGAGACTTGGATTTCATGACACATTCGCAAGTGACACTTGGAACGTTTAAATTCAAATGAGTTTAATTATGATGGGATGGTATGCTTAAGTTTGTTAAGTTCATTATTTATGATTTCATGTGCTCCTTGACAAAGGTTACAAGATTGTTAATCTAAAATTTTTAATTAATAAATGTTTGTACCTTAAATGGTTCAAGACATTCGGGAAGGTTTTGTCACGTGAAAAACACTAAGTATTAGTGTGACACGAGACTCGGAGATAAGTTTAGGATGTTTTTGGATGGAATATAAAAGCTTCTCAAGTAATAACTTTAACATAGATCTTAGATGATTGATTCTTGTCTACTTATGCCATTAAGGTTTCAAGCTTAACTAGTGTAACGCTGAAATAAGGATTGTGTTCGTTAAGGTTAGAGATTCAATTCAGAATGAGGACATCATTGTAATAGATCTTCAGGATAAGTGTGGATTTGAGGGGAAGTCATTTGGAAAAGATTATTAAGGGTCGTTAAGAGATTTGGGATAATGTGTTTAAGATTTAGGAGGCCAAAATCAATGAAGAAACAAGCCAATAGGTCAATAATGCACCAAAGGACATCAAGAAGTACAAGGCAATTTGAACATATACCCAGCTACGTCATCATTTCCTTTATGCCAAACCATGAATACCAATCGCGGAAATTCATGATCATCTTTGTCCCCATCAGAATGAATAACAAGTCTTGTGAGTCGCAGTCAAGATAGAGATTTAAAGATTTTTAAAATTATGTGTTCAAAGTTATCCAAAATAATGGGAATTGTATTTTTAATTATGGGTAAAGAGTTAAACAAAAACGTCGTTCATGATCGGATTGGAATTTAAACAATTCAGAATATCAACGACAAAGGCAACAGCAAATAGTTTTCTAAGTACGGCTTGCACACGCGGTTCATCATACCCATAAGCACAGTTGAGAACATTTATGTGTCTAGAAGGACATGAACACAAGTTGATAATGCCCTTATTTAGTAGAAAGATTGTTTAAGAAGGCTACCATCACACAATCATATGTTGATGATAACTCAAAGTGAAAGTTGATAAGTAAGAAATAAATGGTTCGATGTAGCTAGATCGAGTCAAAACATGAAGATAAAGGGAAAGAAATCGATTTAAGAATTCAAATGCTCCAAGCTCGGGTCTCCTTTCAAGTTCAGAAATCATGCTTTGGCTTGATAGGTCCAAACACTAACATTGGTTCACCCTTCAAGTTACTACATGTTTCTTGTCACTTGATTAAAACCTTGGTAAGTTGGAGATCAAAAAAATGAGAATAGTCATCAAGGTGTGGTTTTCACTCCTAACTTGATGGTGTATTCCCAAGGTATGACCACTAACTTACCAATCAAAAAGTTCGATCCCAACTCCTTGTTGAGGATCCACAAAAATAAGACGAGGTAACTCACCGTTAAGGTAAGGGAAATCACTCCTATCTTAACGGTGAAGTTTTACAAAAACAAAATATAACAAGATGAACTTCTTCATCAAAATCCAGAATTCACTCCTACTTTGATGAAGACGTCTCATTTGAACAAAAACAATTCTTAAAGATGATATTATCATCAAGGTATGGAATTTACGCCTATCTTGATGATTGAATTTCATAATAGCAAGAAAACAATCGAAGATTGACATTTGTCACCAAAGTACGGGTTTCAATCCTATTTTGGTGAGATCATGTCATTTGCGAAATGCCATTCCAACGAAAATAATTGAAGTCAATCCTCGGGATAAGGAAATCACCCCGATCCAGCGGATGAAATTTTATAAATCACAATTGGAAACCATTTATCGAAACGAATAGAAAATCATCAAAATAAAGGAATCACCCCTGTTTTGATGAGTTAGAATCATTTAGGAGATACGAGTGTTCTTAGTCATAAGTTGGCTTGCAAACACTTGCATCTCTCACGCTGCAGACGGTACGGAGTTTGACTTAACGACGAAAGGAAAATAGTATCAATTAGAAATTCGGAAAATTTCAAGTTTCATCAATGTAACAAAAGGAAAAATCATGCTTACAACTTAAGATCAAAGTTCGAGATAGCAGAATTTGTTATGATGGTGTAAAAATCTTGAATAATTTAAATCAGGAAGGCAAAATCAAGGACAAGAATGATTCGACATCATAATGAGATGTGAACATTCGATTCACAATCGAAGGGAATACATGGACTTCTCAAGATACGAGATCAGCCATAACCTTATTAAAGACATGCGTACTTATAAGTGACCACTCATCTCAAGGGTTTCGAGTCCAGTAAATGGATTCAATGATCGAGTCAAATCACCATTTACACTTTGCGTAGACAAAGTATCTCGAGATGTAGGAATTCCACCTATAGCATTGCATGTTCTTAGTTATGGGACACATCCTTAAGAAGACTTGAGAACCATAAGTAACGGTTTAAAGTTTTTGAGGACCATTTGGTTTAGATTCCCAATATCTTTGGGTATATTAAGATCCATGTTCACGTTGGTCAAGATATGGAAATAGTTACATGAAACGCTCAACGTATAACGGTGTTTAAAAGTAAGAGTTGAAATGTAGGTTAGGTTCAATATTAACAGGAACATTATGCGTGATAAGAATGAAGAGATGCCAGTTCAAGGAATTAAAGATTTTTAAGATACAAAGAGGATGGTTCCATTTGGTAACGCATTACCATTTGGAATCGTTGACACGTCAAGGTAAATTGACCCATTTGCCATAGAGACTTGTGTATGTTGACCATAGTTTATCACTCATCCCAGAAATCCCCAGGTAAGCATAACTGGTCTCACAATGAGATTTATACGATATGCTTGCCTTAGCCCGAAGGCCTTTTGCCAGGAAGTCCAGAATACAGGTGTCTATGTGTCACACAAATTTCTTTGGTTTATGAAATCAAAACCTTGATGAGATTTTCATAAATTAGACATAGAGTCTAAGGAATTAAACCCACGATGATAAGTGTAGATTCCACATGTTGCCGAGAATAGGTTTAAGAAGTTCATTTGTCGGGGAGGGTCAAAGAGTCAAAGTTAAGTTTAGGGAGACAAGTAACTAAGTTTAAGCATACATAAGGCAATCCTATGGTAAGACATCAAGTTGCACAAAAGGCATAGCATTATGTAGCATGCAAACAACATGTAAGCACAAAGGTATAAGGATCTTTCTATGAGGTTCATGCAACTATAGTCTAGGTCACCATTTCTAATAACCTAATTCCATGTAGTTATGGGCTCTGATACCAATCTGTCACACCCCAACCTTGACGGCGGAAACGTCGAGATGTGAGGGTTACGATTGTTCACAGCCACATAACGCTATTTATTAATTCCAAATATATTGTTCATAAGTTTCAATTGTCACATTACAAACATAAGTCTCAATGAAAATAAAAGCATAACATAGAATGTAACAAGTCATTCCATTCTATTTATTTATCTAGGTCCATTCCTAGATGTGCAAGCTTCAAAGAGTAGATCACATACTTGAGGTATTCCTGAAACATGTTAAAAATAAAAGGTCAACATAAGAATGTTGGTGAGCATTCCATAGTTTTCAATACATAAGTATATAAAAGATGGCAATTCAAGTCATAAGTTAGTGAATAAAGTGATTAGGGATGTTATGAACAATGCAACAATCAAACCTCGACAAAATTTTTACAAGTCTCAAACGTTAAAAGTATATACGATCAGCTAAGTGTGCTTGGATCAACCAAGCAGGCTTGTCTTACACATAGATCTATGACTTCGCTGGGCTTGCAATAGTTAATGATTGTACATGTAACGCCATAACATGGTAACCACAAAAGTTCAACTAACCATAACTTTACAAGATGAATTGCCATAGGTTTACAAGCCTCAAATAAGTTTACAAGTGCAATAGTATAAGTTAACATGTTTCACCCCAAAGTGTGAAAATAAGAAAAAAAGGGTATGGAAATACTCACATGGAAAACTCACAAGTATAGTGATGATTGTAGAGTACATAAGAAAGCTTGGATGTCAAGAGTCAAAGGTGATCTCCTAAATGATAGAAAAACAATAACTTGACGTTGGAATTCATTACAAGAAGTTAGAACGTTTAGAGAATGCTAAAAAGCGAAAGGTAGATTGAAAAAGGATTATTGCATCAATTTTAGATTCTGGACAGAATGTTTGGTATGTGTTTGAATAGGTTTTAAAAATAGCAAACGGTTTCATAAAATTATAAAAATTTATACTTGACTAGTTCAAAGTCTCCCGGACAACTTTCATTCAGAAACATTTCTATGAAAAGATCTTTAAATCGGTCAAACAAGCATCACAAGACAGAAGGTGCTGAAATGCGCACTTATTTTGTGAAGGCTATTGTTGAGTCGTTCGATTGAGTTTGAAGACGTATAAACTGTCGTTGAAAAGGTAATTCAATGAAATTAACATTGGAGTCTGAGTTTACCCAAATTTAGTTTGTTATGATCAAGTTATGGTCGGTTGAAGTAAGACTATATTCTGCCAGAATTGTAGTAAGGTACTTATGTGCACTTTTAAAATTGTTAATACATGAAACGGGTTAAAACAATTTATTATGTTAATATATGGTATATTAGTCTTCATTTGAGTTATAAAAATATTCTAAGACTTTGGCATAGCTATCATTTAGAACAATAATCTTGCAGAATAATCGAATGCGGCGGCATAGCCGTCCATATGCAAACGGGATTCTTTGTTTATGTTAGTGTGTTGTTAGCTTAATTTAGGAATGTTAGTGATTATTATAAGATTAGTGATTATTAAAATGTTAATGATCAAATGATAATTATTAAAATAAAAAGAGGTTTGATAGAAGAAAGAATAATAGTAAGAACATAAAGTCATGAGAACAATTGAATGTTAGGATGATTAAAATGTATAATATAAAAACAATAAAGGATTACCTTAGTATTAAGAATTCTTGAAATTTCTTGTAAAATAAAATTCTTCAAATTCATCATAACCAATGGGTGAAAGAAAGATATGAGAGTGAGGTTTTTAGAGAATGAGCAAATGAAAAGTGAGGCCTAAGCCTTGCTTTTATACTTGAGGTTAGGAGGAGGTTATGAATGGTGTTAATGGTGATTTATAAGTCTTTTAAAAGGGGGTTATGATTGGAATTTGAAATAAATATAAAATTAAATAATTTAAATAAATAAAAGAATAATTATAATTTAAAATTTAAATTCTTGAAGACTATAATTTTAACAACTTTTTTATAAAATATTTATAGACTTTATAAAACTAATTTGAATAATCAATCAAATTATTTATTTGTTAATCTTTATAACTTTTATAAAACTTGTAACTTTATAACTTGATTACTTATTTTCAATATTTAAAATTCATAATTACTTATAAAACTTTATAAGTATAATAAAATTCATTTTATAACTTTATAAGTTTTAATAAGTCTTTCCATTTAGTTATTTGTTGTAGCATGATTAATAAAGTTTATAATTTTATGAAACAAAATTATTTATAAATCAACAAGTTATTATAAGTTGTTTAAATGATAAATTGAATAAATCAATTTAAACTACACGTCTAATCTATATAATTCATTAATATAAATAAAATAAGTTAAATAAAGAAATTCATATTGTAAGATAGTTCGATTTTAGTTCGGGTTCGGGTTTATAACTTGAAAATGCCGGATGTTACAAAAATCATAGTGAAAGTTAGGAACAAAATGCTAACCTTAGTAGTCCACGAGAATCGAACATCTACCACAAAGTATGATAACTTAATTAATATAAAACATATGCCCAAATCATATGTTGTTGAGTTGTTCCAATCAACATAAGCAAAATAGTTAAAAAGTAAGATCAAGACCTCACCCCAAAATCCAATGGATTCTTTGCCGATCGAAGTAAACCCTAATTTAATACAAACCCACAAAAATCCCCAAAGCAAGATTGTTGTAATTAGAGCTACAACAGTTATACATAACTGATTCAATCTAAATACAAAGGGTACAATAATCACAATGGACATTGGGTTACCTGTGTTGTTGAGACCTACCAATGACTTGTACTATCGCCTTGGAACCAAAAACCGATAGTCAACTGTGGACTTGAATAGGTCTACATCACTGATTACATAACTACATACGCAATACGAAACCTTATAAAAATCAAATTGCACCCCATCACGAAGATCCGAACCCCTTCAGGCCCAAACCCACCGGTAAACATAATTGTGAAGCATCGCTGTCAAAGTCGTGACACACCCCCAACCTAAGATTCGATACCACCGACTACTACAACCTCCGCTCACGACCACTGCTCCTCCGTCAGAGTAGTCAAAGACAAGTCAAGAGGCTCCTTTACAGCCTAGCCAATATAGGTGACGACGAACGTCGATGGAAACGTTGAACCAAAAGTGTCTTCTAATATTCTCTCATCTCCATCAGTCTCTCTCTAAACCAACGCCAGCACTGATTGTATTCCTTCACAACCATAAAAACCACCATCATGATCCTCATCACTGACAACATCTTAGACCACCTCATGATCCTTCCCGTCGACAAGCCGAATCATCATCATGATCCTTTGTCGGAACCAAAAGCGTAAGAAAGGAGAGTGAGATGGTGAGAGTCATTTTCTCTCTCTCTTTACTCTTCATTACACGTGTAATATTCATAAAGACATGGTAGACCAAGAGAATGCAATTTTTTGATAGTCGTAGATTAAAACAACAAACGGCCAAGATTTAATATGCTACTATTCATTATGTTGGCTTTTTAACATTATATAATAATTAAATTACAAAGTATACAAAATTTATAAAGTTTATAAAGTTTCATAAATTAATAATTTGATAAATTAATAAAAGTAGGGTTTTAATAAGTTAGGGTTTAAATTGTAATTTTTAAAAGTTTAAATTAAAAGTTTTAGCATGAAATAACAAAAAATATAAACAAGAGGGACCAAAACAGTAATTATTTAAACCAACCCTTTTCCACCCCTATTCTTCCTGATCATATCCCTCGACACCTTTCCAGCCATCTCTGGCAACTCCAAAGTAGCTATGTGTTTCTTCATGTCCAAATCAAAACCGAAAATCTCATTCAAATAGAAGTTGTTCCAACACAAAATTCAAACAATTGATTCAAATAATAAACTTGAAACATAAATACAATCATTGTAACCATGATATTCAAATCCATTTAGTCAACAAACACTCGGATCATTCTAAATTCAAATTGAACCCCCTGAATCAAAGCATTGAACTCGTCCATTATGAAACTATTTAAGCCGATGCTATATAATCGAGACAAACCTTATATTTGACTCCTTGAACTCTCTGAACTCGCAATTTCACTTGTAACACACACACACACACATCGCATTCGACATCGTGTTCTTATCAAACCTACATCAATCGTGTTCATCATCTTCTAAGCATCTTAAACGAGAAATGGTTGAGGGTTTTCAATCCTCACCTCATCTGGAAGCTATACAAATTGTTAAATTGATAAAATCATCATTAACTCTTAAAATCGAACCTCATTTTAGTCGTGATTCTTCTTCTTTTAATCATCAATCCACCTTCTAAACATGTAAATGATCGCACACACTCGTATTATCAAAATCAAAAGCCCTATGATCAATTTCGTTAACATAATCAATTTGGTGGTCAATTTAGATCAATTTGAACTTAGAATTTATGAAGATTTCTTTAATTAATACATTTTTATTTCAGTTATCATGTTTGAACCAGATTCAAGGCTTTAGCCCACTAGTTAACACACACAACAAATTTAGGGGAGACTCAAGTTTGACCCCAAGCACCTCCATGTCATTTTTAAATTCACTTTTAAACCCTTCTAAATTCTAGAAAATATTATTACATTATTAAATTAATATAAAAATTATTTTGTAAAATAATAATTACCTTAAATTTATTATTTAATTTTTGAAAAACTTTTAAAATCTATAATTTTCACATCCTTTTAAATTTAAAATTTACAAAATTAAAAAAAAATATCAAAAATTTGTTTTTTTAAGTTTTTAAATTTACAAAAACTCTTCCAAAAACAAAATATATTATTTCCAATCATTCTAAATCAAGATCTATTATAATACAATTTAATTACGTAATTAATTATGAAATTAATTATTTTGAGAAAAATTACTTAAAATAATTAATTATTTTTCACACTTTAATATTCAAAACCTATTTATTAGCATCATTATAGATTAATCATTTAATTATATTATTCAAACAAAATAAAATTATTTTATTTATTTATTATTAATCTTTAATTTTGAAATCCTATTATTTAATTAATTTATTTCATTTTATTTAACCATTTTTAAAACCCAAATCCCAAATGAAAACTCTTGTTTCTCAAACCAATATTTAAACTTTAAATATGCTGATATTCTAACTTAAGATATCGATCATTAGGTTGACTCGTGAGAAAATCCCTCGGTGTCTATTCTTGTACCTGATTTCACTTGCAATTAACAAGTGAGTATCCATATCTCTTTTTTCTTGTGTTTATTATTTGAGAAAAACCATGTGATACATATACAATTAGCTGTTATTTATTTTATTCTATTTAATTCAATTTATGTATGTGTTATTACTTGTATTTATGTGTTTATAGCTTGACAAACAATTATTCTAGCATAATCATTTATTTATTCAAACCATGATAACAATAATAGATCTATTGGCTTGGAAAATCTACTCCATTTTATTATTCGAGGGTGATTGAAACCAAATTCTTACGTTTGCTTTAATCATAAGGTTTTATTTACGGATCGACTCAATTTAGTCACTAGGTTTGATTGTGGAATGTTTGTCTTGTATGCTACATTTTTTGCATTATAACTCTTGACATAACATGAGAATTGAATCTTTCAATCGCTTAATCAAAATATCTATGTATGAAAACCTATGTTCACTCACTAGCTAGTTCTGTAATTGAATTTATTATTTTCCACATGATTTCAGAAAATACAGCTTAGTTGGACATCATTCATTCTTACATCTAGGATTTGGATCTAGATAATAAAGAAATTTGTTTTATGTTTTATTTGAACTATGTATGTTTGTTAAACAATTATTGGAATGTTTGCTTTAATGATATATGCTTTTAATACAATTTAACGCTTTATATACCATGTGCTATGAGCAATCGATTTAGCTTCGTAAACCCGGAATAGATTCCTCCACCGGTTGGGTTGTGACACCAACAAACTTTGATAATAGGAATACAATTGTGGTTGAGCGTCTTAACCTCTCAATCCATGATTCCCATTTGTTCCTTAATGAAACATAATTGTTGATCCATATATATCTCGTCAAGTGGAACGATGAGTGTCTAATTAGATAGACATGTCTTCTGATTCGAAACATTAATACGTTATGCACATCATTAAGTTCCTTAGACATATTCAGTTAATAAGCTACTGGACCAACCCTTAGACAATCTCAAAAGATCAAACGTAGCATGGGTTTAACTTTTCTCGTTTCCCAAAAAGAATTACACCTATAAAAGGTCACACTTTCATAAGCACTTTGTTATCGATCTAAAATTCTAAAGGCTTTTAACATTTATCAGCATAGCTCTTTTAATGTTCACGTGCAACTACCATGCAGTTACGAATTTGCATGATATTTTCGGTCGTCTCATACAAAAGTTTAGGACGAGTAAGTGGACTTTCTCCAACTTTTTCCTAACAGATAGGTGATCGACCATTGCGTCCATAGGGTGCCTAAAACGATGCAGCTTTGATAGAGGTGTGATAACTGTTATTGTAAGAAAAGTCAACCAAAGTTAAGTGAGTTTCCCAACTGCAGCCAACATTAATCACACGAGCTTATAATATGCATTTTAAACGTACACTCATTCTGACCATCGGTTTGCGGATGATATGTTGAGCGCATATCCAAATGCATTCCCAATGATCGTTGCAATGACTGCAAGAAATAAGAAGTGAATCGAGCGTTACAATCAAAGATAATAGATATTAGCACATCATGCCAAGAGACTAGTTCCCTTAGATAGAGGCGAGTTAACTTCTCCATCCTATAATTCTCTCTAATTTCCTGAAAATGTGCAGATTTCGTCAAACGATATACCATTACCCAAATGGTATTGCATCCGCTAGGAGTTCGAGATAACGATGTGATGAAATCCATTGAAATCTTCTCCCATTTCCAGACCAGAATCTCTGGTTGTTGAAGTAACCCAGATGGTGTTTGATACTCCAGCTTAAACTTTGAACAAGTCAAACACTTGGTCACATAAGTGGCAAATATCAGCTTTCATGTTTGGCCACCAATAGAGAACCTTCAGATCATGATACATCTTTTGCGAACCTGGATGAATGGAATATCGAGACTTTTGAGCTTCATCCATTTCAAGATATTGAAGATTTTCATAGTAAGGAACCCATATTCGTTCCATGAAATACCGAATTCCATCTGTTAACCTCAAGTTGTTTCTCCATGGCCCCCATGGGCCCCGCTTTCAGGTTCTCGCCTTTCTGAGACTCAAGTTGAGCATCACGAATTCAAGAACGTAAACCGGTGTGAATGGGATGCTTTAATGCTTAAAATCATTTTGGCTTAGGAGTTTCCATTCGAATTAAAGCATCAGTTATGACGTTAGATTTACCCGGACGATACATGATTACGTAATCATAATCGTTCAACAGCTCGACTCAGCGATGTTGTCTAATGCTCAGAGCCTTCTACTCAAAGATATGAAGAATACTCTTGTGATCTTTGTAGATGGTGAACATGGTATTGTACAAATAATGTCTGCATATCTTGAGTGCAAACACTATGGCTCCCAATTCTAAGTCGCATATCGTGTAGTTCTTCTCATGAATTTTTAACTAGCGGGAAGCATACACGATGACCTTCTCGCGTTGCGTTAAAACACAACTGAGACCTTGGATAGAGGCAACACAATACACTATAAAATCATTTGTTCCTTCTTGTAGAGATAAAATCAAAGCTGTACACTGTTTTCACTTTAAAATCTAGAACATAAACTCTTGCTTGTCACCTCAATTAGATGTTGTGCCTTATGCGTTATAGCAGTCAACGGTTAAGCGATTTTTTAGAACCCTTTAATAAATCTCCTATAACATCGGGTCTATCCTGGAAACTCTTTCACTTCAGTTAGAGTCTTAGGTGCTGCTCAGCTCTTGATAGTGTTTACTTTGACTGGATTGATATGTATTCCCTTCTCGTTGACTACATGTCCAATGAATTAAGCTTCAGGAATATAGAAGTCATACTTTAAAAACTTGGCATACAAAGGCACATGCTTCAGTAGTTCTAATATTAATCCCAGATTATCCTTATGTTCCTCCATGATCTTTGAATATATGAGAATGTATTCTATGAACACGATCACAAAATTATCCAGATAGGGTTTGCACACTTGGTTCATAAGGTCCATGAAAACTGTTGGTGCGTTGGTAAACCCAAATGGCATGACAAGAAACTCATAGTGGTTGTACCAAGTTCTGAATGCAGTCTTCGATATGTCCTTATCCCGGACTCTCAGTTGATGATATACCAACCTTAGATCTATCTTGGAATTGATATTCGACCCTTGAAGCTAATAGTAAAGATCTTCGATACATGGAAGCAGATAATGTTTCTTAATTTTAACTTTATTCAGCTCATGATAGTTGATGCACATACGAAAAGTCTCATCCTTATTCTTGACAAAGAGGATCGCGGGTACCCACAGTAATGGGCTAGGTCTAGTAAACCCATTATGTTGAACCCTAAAAAAACTCATGTATGCCAATTCAAGAGGTGGTTGGATAGTTATTCTACATGGATGAATTTTTTATAAGTATTAAAGACTAATGCGGCTGTGTAAAAATAATGCACATGTGAAGAATGACTAAATCTTGGTCATTCGCATGTGCCATATGCGGATGAACAAACAAATGCGGCTAAGGAATTTTTCATCTGTATATACTAATGTGGATGAACAACAAACAAATGCTTAGAAGAAAAAGTAATACAGCTGAAGAAAGAAGATATGCAGCCAAGTGTTTTGACATCAGCATTAATCAATGCGGATGAACAAAACAAATACGGGTGAAAACATAAAGAAAAGGTTATCTTTTTTGTACGTTTTGACGTATTTAATGTACTAGAATTAGTCAGGGTATATTCGTCAATTGTACTGGTCATATGTTAGGCCTATAAATAGAAATTAACATTTAGTTTTGTAACATTGAACCCTACAACCAATCCTTGTATTTTGATAAAAAGCATATCAATATACAAAATTATGAGTATTATCGTGTGTTTGATCTTTGTTGATTGTATTTACGCTGAAATTTATCATTAAAATCAATTAGCTTATTTGATACATTATAAAAATCATCCGGTCACTTTATCCAAAAGCTCTTGCAGTTGCGTAGGCTGTTCTTGTAGTTCATTTAGAGCTAATATGTATGGAGCCCTGGTAGTAGGTGCTCGTCCAAGTGTCAAATCAATCTGAAACTCAACATGATGAGGCGGTGGAAGACTAGGAAAGTCTTTGGGAAATACCTTGGAAAAGTCATGAACAACAGCAATGGCTTTGATCTTCTTTTCCTTAGTTGATTTCTTTTTTATTATAGCCAAGATGGCGGTATGACCCTTTCATGAGCACTTCTGGGCCTTCATGTAAGAAATGTTTCCTAAGACTACACCACTCTTCTCGCCCTAAAAAGGTAAGACTTCACCACTATAAGTGGTACACGGTCGATCTTTTTGCGGCAGACAATCTTTGCTTGGTTCTTAGACAACCAATCAATGCCGAAAACCACCTTAAAACTACCAAGTGTAATAGGCATAAGGTCTATATCTATCTTATGTCCATATAATCCCAACTTACATCCTTTAAGTATGCGAGTCACCTTAATTAGCTTACTATCGGCTAATTCTACGATGTAACTAGGTTCCATTTTAGTTAAGGTAACATCTAATAGTTTGCTAAATTTCGTAGAAATAAAGCTCCTAATAGCACCAATATCAAACAATACATAAGCAAAATAGTCAATCAGAGGAAATTTACTAGTAACCATATTCCGATCATTTCTTACCTCACCTGACCCAATGACAAAGGCTCTTCCCTTGACATCATTTCCATTGTTGTAATTCTCATTGTTGCCCTTATTTCCATTTTTCAGTTATGCATCATCCCTTATGAAATGCCCATCCTTGCCACATTCAAAGCAACCCTTCAGTGCTTTGGCCGGTTGTTGCTGCTTGGTCTCTTACTCCTCCAACAATCTTTGTGACAACCCCGGTTTTTGGGCCTGGAAAATTTTTCTAGAAACCTTATTGGGCCACACTTTGACACCAAACCCTGTCTGAGAGGTAGTAAATTAGGCCCAACAGTTTTGGGCTTAAGCCCACACCAAAACACCCGCCCAAATGGGCTTGGGCCCATTAAACCCTAACTGGTCCATTGGGCCACATAACTAAACGGGCATCGACCCACATAACTAATATGGGCCAACGGGCCATCATTTGATTATAGGGCATGTTGAATCGACCATATGGGCCTCGGGCCAAGCACCTTAGAGAACAAAAATTTACTAAACGAACTTTGACCAAAGAAAAGAATTAAGCACGTAAAAATTCTAACAAATATTAAAATTCTAAAACTATTATCACTGGTACGTCGGAACAAAACAGTTAAGCGAGACCATAACAACTAATACCACCTAAGATCATTTACAAATCATAATAACTGTAACCTTAAGAGTTATAAAATATTAGACATTTAAATTAAATAATACTTTATTATCTCCTAAGTTCTAAAAACATGTAAATCAAAAGACCTAAACTTTTATATAAACATCTTGCACCAACTAAGTATTAAATAATATGTCCTTAATAAATAGATAAAACACAATTAAGTAAAATATATGGTAAGTCACATTAGCCTAGATGGGAAATTTTACATTATCCTACCAAACCCTCTAATAAGACAAAAGATTATATTATTACTTGTGAAGTTTCTAATAAACTCATAAAATTAATAACACAACATACACATATACCCGACACACATGCACACACCCTCGCCCCTTTCGTTAAATTAAAACTCCATCATCCATGACCAATAAATTATATAAATTTCTATAAAACCACCTACCATGATTTATAAAACTTGTTAATATTTTTATAAAAATACATGATTTGTCTTGTCCACCTCTACTCCACCCAATCCCCATTCACCCAACACATGCAAGGATCAAATCCTTGGTTTCTTGAAAATCTAGCTAAGACTCAACTTCCAACTCAAATCTCCCCAAAACCAAGACTTATGGAGCCCACTCTTCCCCTTTCCCTCCCTACTTCGGGCGAGACCACCACCCACACCCTCACACTTGATCAATTTCTCATCCTAACTCTCTCTACACACTCTCTTTGGCATTTCTCTCATCTAATCCATCATCAACCACCTCCTTTACACTCAAGAACAATAAATCTTCAGGCCATTTTGGTAGCTCCCTTGACACAAGCACTAGCAACATCAACCTCACAAAGTTAAGGTAATCATACAATATACACACTTGTACACCATCAAGTTCTATCTTCCATTTCTTCCTATATGAAGACCCAATCTAATCTCTTCTTTTGAATAGCTTTTCATTGTCATTTCAAGTCTTCACTCCAGCCCTTGAACCCCCCCCCCCCCCCAACGATCACCCAAGCACCAAGGTAACTTGTTACTAACCGTAAACACGTAAAACATCGCGTTTCGTCACGTTAGTGACACAACTAACCCCACGACACCCCCAACTTCTTATGAAATCTTAAAACACAACACTTTTAGGTAACAAAATGATACTCAAGCCTTACCAAAACTCTATGTAACACCTTCTTTGAAGCCGACGAAAGAAGAAAAAGAAATAAAGTCCAAAGTTGGGGGATCAAACTTGCCAAAACGGGAAAAGGTTGAATGGGTGGGAGTATAAAAGGAGGAGGGCAGCCCACACCCTCCCCCACACTCACACATTCGAGCGTGAATGTTGAAGTGTAGCGGGTTGAATCAAAGCTCTCTTTATCGGGATCGTTTGTATGAGTTCTAGGACCCCTCATTTGCATGTTTTCAAACGATTTTGGGGCTGGAAACACATCAAAACCCGTTTTTGAAAACGTTGGGTGTTGACCCATTTTTATGCATATGTGTATGTGTTAGATGTGTTTGGGGTTGGATTTTGGGCTTGTGAATGCTTGAATAATGTTGTGGTAGGTGTTTCTAAGGTTTAGGATGGTTGATTTGTGCTAAAATTGAGTTTGGAAGAGCTTGGAGGCCAAAAAGGGCAGTTTGCGTTCCATTGGAACTGCATTCTGCATCAGCTAGGGCTAGGCGACCGACTGGAGTGCGATTGGAGACCATACGGTCGATTGGCGTGCGATTGAGGTCCATGCGCACGATTGCCATGCGACTGAAGTCCATACGCATGATAGTCATGCGACTGAAGTTCATGTGCCTGTAAGGTATGCGATTGAAGGATCATGCAACTGAGGTTCATTCGCACGAAGGGTATGGGACTGAAGTCCATGCGCCTGGATGCCATGCGGTTGAGGTTCATTCGCACGAAGAGTATGTGACTGAAGCCCATGCGCCTGAAGTCATGCGACTGAAGGCCATACGCATGAAAGCTATGCGACTGAGAGTCCATACGCATATATGTCCATTCGCCCATAGGTCCATTCGCATAGGGTCCATTCGCATGATGTCCATTCGCCTAAGTGTTCAGTCGCCTGGAAGGCCATGCGACTGGAGGGTGTCCAAACGCCCAAAAGAACAACGGTTTATTTTATGACTTTCGAGGGAAAGTGCAGTTGAGGGTTTTGACTAGGGAGGTTAGGTTGACTTGGAGGTCATAGATGCTATGATGGGTATGTGCGATGTATGATTGATGATGATGTGATGGTGTGTGTGATGTATGATGTTGCATGATTATGCATGATGCATGTTATGTATGTATGATGATGCCCTGTATGATGATGCTGTATGTTTATGGTTATGTTTCTTATTATGCATGTTTATTTTCCCTTGGTTTTACGTGGAATGTTAATGAAGACATGAAAGTATTATGTAACGTAAAGTGGAAGATAATGAAAGGGGAACATGATAAATGAATGCATGCATTAATAATCGATGGAATGTAACAAAAGTCTTGCAAGCATTGAACATCGGGACACGCCATTAAAAGGTGTTAGCCTAACGGTGTGTGGGTTCGCGACCCCGGGAGGATGCACATCGGGGTCTTTCTTTGTGATTGACCATTTGTATAGAACCATTGCTGCATACCTTAGGTGCTGTGACCATGAGGTGTTGTGCACCGTTATAGAAGGTCTATGATAGGCCTAGGTCCAGAACCATGAACAGAAAGGTATTGCCTATGGCAATGGTACACCCAAACTATACCTTAGGTACTGTGACCATGAGGTGCGGTGCACCATTATAGAAGGTCTATGATAGGCCTAGGTCCAGGACCATGAACAGAAAGGTATTGCATAGTACACCTAAGCTCTACCTTAGGTGTTGTGACCATGAGGTGCTGTGCACCGTTATAGAAGGTCTATTATAGGCTTAGGTCCAGTACCATGAACAGAAGGGTGAAGTTTATGATTTGACGAGAAGGAAAAGATGTAATGATGAAGATAATAAATATTATCTATGTGTACGTATGATATATGATCGCATAAAAGAAATGGACGGTTTTAATGAAAGTACAGTATGTTTTATTATAAAACTAGAACTCACTCAGCAACGCTGACTTTTATGTGTTTCCAGTTGGCAGGTAAGGTTGCTGAGAATGGCACGGGGTGGCTACTCAGCTTATTGTGGTTGGCATCCATATTTATAATGCTTTTGTAATAAAAAGAAACATGTATTTGGTAATGGGAAGACGATGTATTAAATTGCAAAAGCCTTTATTATTACATGGAATGTTTGGTTTAATGTTTCCACTGCAACTTTTTTATGAAAGTTAAATGTAATTATATGTTTTATGTGCGATGATGATCCAACTGTAAGCGTCCCGGGAACGGGGCCTTACAAGTTGGTATCAGAGCCAAACTTTAAGTGAAATGGGTAAATTTTCAAAATAAACCTTAACTTAAACTGAGAATGGGACGGAAAGGGAATGGGATGCCAACCTGAGTAGCTGCGTGCCATCAGGTAATTTTCGTAATGTTAACCGGTATTACGTGCGCATGTTATATGGTTTATGTGTTGCTGGTAGATTTAGATACTGATTTAGTCAGGACAGGTAATGCTTGGGGTATGAAGAGTAAAGTAAGTGGCTAATCACAACTGGCCACTATAATTAGGGACTTACTATACTTGGCATAAACTGAGTTGTTCCTTGAATGATCGTGTTAGTGTTTGAATCTTTTAGTGTGTTTAGAGAATGGCCGGTGGTAGATCATCTAAAGCTTCTCATGGTGGAGGCGGTGGTGGACGTGGTGCTGGATCGCGTGTCACGAGGAGCATGGTAAGGGCTGCTAAAATGGCACCCGAAGAGCCTGAAATCCATCACTGGGAAGGCGGTGATGATAATGCTAACCTGAGGACCGCAATGAAAGAGGTTGTGGTTGCGGGAGTTCAACATGCGATGCATACGATTCTGCCGTTTATGGTGACTGAGGTAATTAGGGCGATGAAGGAGACGACCGTGATTGAAGTAAACAAGGATGGTGGCAGCGACAAGAATTGGAAAGGAAAACAGGTTGAACGTGAGAGTTTCACCCCAAACAACAAGGCTGCGAGGGTGGATGACCGACGTGTGGTCACATCCAATATGGGGGTGAAGAGTTGTGGTAAGTGTGGACGAGAACACCCCGGGGAATGTAGATTGGGGACCAATGTATGTTTATGTTGTGGAAGGACCGGTCATGTGGCAAGAGAGTGTGGGGTGGTACGGTGCTATAACTGCAGTGGAAGGGGTCACATAAGCAGGGACTGCAAGGCACCAAGGGCAGAGAGTTCTGGAGCAAGGAAGACGACCAGAACTGGAGGGCAGGGGGCGAGCGCCGAGCTTCCGTGATGACTTAGGAGAAGGCTAGTACGGACCCCGGTGTTGTGTCAGGTACGTTTCTAGTAAACCAAACTCTAACTTCGGTGTTAGTTGATTTTGGTGCGAGTAAGAGTTTCATTTCTGCTGCCTTTTGTGCTAAGTTGCCCATTAGGGGTAGAAGTATTGATAAGCCCTTCGATGTAGAAACTGCCATAGGTAAGTCTACCAGAATTATGATGCGATAGATGGTCGTGACGTGGAATTAGAAGGCCATAAATTTCCAGTTAGACCATCCGTGATGACCTTAGGTGGTTTCGATTTGGTTCTTGGAATGGATCGGTTAGCAGACTTCGAGGCGAATATTGTGTGTCGCAAGAAGATGATTAGTTTGATAGCGCCCGACGGGAGTTCGATAACAGTTTAAGGTGATCGAGTCACGACGGTCCCGAAAGTGATTTCAATGGCGGTGGCGGGAAGGTATATGAGGCATGGATGTAGTGCCTATTTGGCCTGCGTAAAGGATGTGGATGCGCCGACACCACAACTGTCCGATGTATCGGTTGTGCGTGACTTTCCGGATGTGTTTCCCGAAGACCTACCAGGAGTGTCACGGGACCGTGAGATTGAGTTTCAGATTGACTTGATACCAGGTGCCCAACCTGTTAAAAAGGCACCGTATCGGTTAGCTCCGACAGAGATGAAGGAGTTGATGGAACAACTACAGGAGTTGCTCGACAAGGGGTTTATTAGGCCGAGTATCTCTCCTTGGGGTGCTCCGGTCCTATTTGTGAAGAATAAAGACGGTAGTATGAGGATGTGTATAGACTACCGTGAGTTGAATAAGCTGATAGTGAAGAATCGGTACCCCTACCGAGAATCGATGATCTGTTTGAAATAGCCCTAGGGTGCCAGTTGGTTTTCAAGGATAGACCTTCGATCTGGTTATCATATGTTGAAGGTGAAGGAGCAGGATAATCCTAAAACAGCTCTTCGCACGCATTATGGACACTACGAGTTTGTCGTTATGTATTTTGTATTGACCAATGCGCCAGCTGCTTTTA
The DNA here is from genome assembly GCA_025215565.1 of Flaveria ramosissima. NCBI lineage: Eukaryota > Viridiplantae > Streptophyta > Magnoliopsida > Asterales > Asteraceae > Flaveria > Flaveria ramosissima. Next base: position 70,109,114 of record CM046039.1, read on the forward strand.
TGGATTGGATGAATCGAGTGTGTCGGCCGATGTTAGATAAATCAGTGATTGTGTTTATTGAGGATATCCTGATTTATTTGAAGAGCGAAGAGGAGCATGCCGATCACATTCGAGAGGTGTTGGAGACGCTGAGAGGGGAGAAGTTGTATGTCAAAGTTCTCCAAGTGCGAATTCGGGTTGCGCGAGGTTCAGTTTTGGGTCATGTAGTAAACCCCGACGAGATTATGGTGGAACCGGCAAGGGTGGAGGCAGTGATGCAATGGAAGTCTTCTAAGACACCATCCGAGATTCATAGCTTCTTGGGTTTGGCGGGCTACTACAGAATACTCATTCAAGATTCCTCCAAGATCACCTCCCCACTAACTAAGTTGACCCTGGAAGATGTGAAACTTGTATGGGGTCAAGCTCAAGAGAAGGCGTTCAATGAATTGAAGGCAAGACTGACTCAAGCTCTTGTTCTGTCATTACCCGATGGAAGTGAGGATCTGGTGTTTTATTCTGATGCCTCCTAATCGGGGTTGGGGTGTGTGTTAATGTAGAAGGAAAGGTTATAGCTTATGCACCCGACAGTTGAAGGTTCACGAGGTAGAAAGCCTAAAGATAGGCAGAAGTCGTATGCCAATAAGAGACGTTGACCGATTGAATTCCAGGTGGGTGATAGAGTTATGCTGGGAAGTCTCACCTTGGAAAGGTATCATTCGGTTCAGAAATCGGGGCAAGTTGAGCCCGAGATACAGAGGGCCTTTCCGAATCATTGCTCGAGTAGGAGAGGTGGCCTATAGATTGGAGTTACCAGATGAGTTAAGTGGGATTCACCCGACATTCCACGTATCTTATCTGAGGAAAATGTTCATCGGACGAGGATATGAGTGTTCCAATGAATGATATCAAGGTAGATGAACGGCTCAATTATGTGGAGTAACCAGTGGCAATAATTGATCGAAAAGAGAATAGGCTGAGGAATAGAGTGCTTCCACTTGTGCGCGTACAGTGGAAGCACAGAAAGGGATCTGAGCGTACGTGGGAGACTGGAGAAGAGATGATACGGCATTGTCCACGTTAGTTCGAGGAATAGCAGGTTTCGGGGACGAAACCTAAATAAGGGGGTGGACTTGTAACACCCGGAAATTTTCTTTGAAGCCGACGAAAGAAGAAAAAGAAATAAAGTCCAAAGTCAGGGGACCAAACTTGCCAAAACGGGAAAAGGTTGAATGGGTGGGAGTATAAAAGGAGGAGGGCAGCCCACACCCTCCCCCACACTCACACATTTCAGCCATAGAGAGAAAGGGGAAGAAAAAGTGGTCTCGAGCTCGGTTCGTGGGGATTCGAGCGTGAAAGTTGAAGTGTAGCGGGTTGAATCAAAGCTCTCTTTATCGGGATCGTTTGTGTGAGTTCTAGGACCCCTCATTTGCATGTTTTCAAACGATTTTGGGGCTGGAAACACATCAAAACCCGTTTTTGAAAAAGTTGGGTGTTGACCCGTTTTTATGCATATGTGTATGTGTTAGATGCGTTTGGGGTTGGATTTTGGGCTTGTGAATGCTTGAATAATGTTGTGGTAGGAGTTTCTAATGTTTAGGATGGTTGATTTGTGCTAAAATCGAGTTTGGAAGAGCTTGGAGGCCAAAAAGGGCAGTTTGCGTTCGATTGGAACTGCATTCTGCATCAGCTAGGGCTAGGCGACCGACTGGAGTGCGATTGGAGTCCATACGGCCGATTGGCGTGCGACTGAGGTCCATGCGCACGATTGCCATGCGACTGAAGTCCATACGCATGATAGTCATGCGACTGAAGTTCATGTGCCTGTAAGGCATGCGATTGAAGGATCATGCGACTGAGGTTCATTCGCACGAAGGGTATGCAACTGAAGTCCATGCGCCTGGAGGCCATGCGGCTGAGGTTCATTCGCACGAAGAGTATGCGACTGAAGCCCATGCGCCTGAAGTCATGCGACTGAAGGCCATACGCATGAAAGCTATGCGACTGAGAGTCCATACGCATATATGTGTCCATTCGCCCATAGGTCCATTCGCATAGGGTCCATTCGCATGATGTCCATTCGCCTAAGTGTTCAGTCGCCTGGAAGGCCATGCGACTGGAGGGTGTCCAAACGCCCAAGTAGGGCTCATACGCCCGAAAGAACAACGGTTTATTTTATGACTTTCGAGGGAAAGTGCAGTTGAGGGTTTTGACTAGGGAGGTTCCCGGAAGTTCGTGTCGGTTGACTTGGAGGTCATAGATGCTATGATGGGTATGTGCGATGTATGATTGATGATGATGTGATGGTGTGTGTGATGTATGATGTTGCATGATTATGCATGATGCATGTTATGTATGTATGATGATGCCCTGTATGATGATGTTGTATGTTTATGGTTATGTTTCTTATTATGCATGTTTATTTTCCCTTGGCTTTACGTAGAATGTTAATGAATGACATGAAAGTATTATGTAACGTAAAGTGGAAGATAATGAAAGGGGAACATGATAAATGAATGCATGCATTAATAATCGATGGAATGTAACAAAAGTCTTGCAAGCATTGAACATCGGGACACGCCATTAAAAGGTGTTAGCCCAACGGTGTGTGGGTTCGCGACCCCGGGAGGATGCACATCGGGGTCTTTCTTTGTGATTGACCATTTGTATAGAACCATTGCTGCATACCTTAGGTGCTGTGACCATGAGGTGTTGTGCACCGTTATAGAAGGTCTATGATAGGCCTAGGTCCAGAACCATGAACAGAAAGGTATTGCCTATGGCAATGGTACACCCAAACTATACCTTAGGTACTGTGACCATGAGGTGCGGTGCACCGTTATAGAAGGTCTATGATAGGCCTAGGTCCAGGACCATGAACAGAAAGGTATTGCATAGTACACCTAAGCTCTACCTTAGGTGCTGTGACCATGAGGTGTTGTGCACCGTTATAGAAGGTCTATTATAGGCCTAGGTCCAGTACCATGAACAGAAGGGTAAAGTTTATGGTTTGACAAAAAGGAAAAGATGTAATGATGAAGATAATAAATATTATCTATGTGTACGTATGATGTATGATCGCATAAAAGAAATGGACGGTTTTAATGAAAGTACAGTATGTTTTATTATAAAACTAGAACTCACTCAGCAACGCTGACTTTTATGTGTTTCCAGTTGGCAGGTAAGGTTGCTGAGGATGGCACGGGGTGGCTACTCAGCTTATTTTGGATGGCATCCATATTTATAATGCTTTTGTAATAAAAAGGAACATGTATTTGGTAATGGGAAGACGATGTATTAAATTGCAAAAGCCTTTATTATTACATGGAATGTTTGGTTTAATCTTTCCGCTGCAACTTTTTTATGAAAGTTAATTGTAATTATATGTTTTATGTGCGATGATGATCCAACTGTAAGCGTCCCGAGAACGGGGCCTTACACTCTATTTGACCCCAAGTACGGATTTGTTAAGTTTAACATACCCGAATAGTACAAAACTGCAAAACATGTATTTTTGAGGAAAAATAAAAGAAAATAGAAAGGGGGCCTAAGTACTGAAATTAAGGGGTTATTTAGGAGGTATTTATATTATAGAATATATGGGAAGGGATAAATCAGGTTAAAAATCTTAGTAAATTCAAGACCGAGACTTAACGGACACTTAACGAAACTAACCGAGCTAGATAACGAAAATGGTAAATCCATGAAATTTTGGTTATATAAAAATTTTGGTTATACAAAAGCCTGAAAATGTAATTTTATAATTTTTAGAATTTATTTCATTAGTAAACAAAAATACAAAAGATATTCACTATAAAATAAAGAAAATTGTTAAAAACGGACTTAAGAGCTATATTAGTGAAAAATATAGAACTTAAGAATTATTATTAATATATTAAAGCCATTTATGATAAAAATTTTACCAAAGTCAACCAAAACCCGAAAACCCATTAAAAACACAAACCAATAACGTTTAAATCCCAAAACCGACACAACAAGTTAAAGACCCAAATTTCCAGTAACTAATAGTTTAATAAAGACTAAGATAAGTTAAAAACTAAATGTTTTTAAATTTTTAGAATATTACAAAAGGTTTTACAAGATTTTACATTTATATTAAATAACTACCGGTTTAATAATTCGAAAAATCATAAAATATATAAATAACCCTTAACCTTGAAATTAATAATTTTCTGGTAGAATATAACTTAAAACTAAGTCATAAATAAAAATTAATATAAAAACCAAATATTAATCTCACAATTACCAACATACCAAAATCGCGATACGATACACATTTAAGAACACGATAAGTAACTCATCAATCCTAGAGCCATACCATTAATCCTCCAGAGACCAATTATTATTTAAATGATTTATATCTAAGGCAAAACCTTCATTTGGGCCATCCAATGACCTCAAATAAGAAAGTAACTAAGTATAACTTCATAAAACGCTTAAATCGAAAACAAGCTCTTGAAACCGTTAAGAAAGATCAAATATCATTAAAACCCACTTATTACAATAGCCTAATCCACTAAAAACTATAAAAACCATTATAAGTAATTATAATGCAAAAATCCCAAATTTAGGGTCAAAAACGTAAATCTAGCAAAGTTGAGGGACCAATCTTGCCAATTGTTGAAACCTTGTTGTTTTGGGACTCTACCACACCTATAAGAACAAAAATAATCAGAACTTATAAGATAAAGGCCTAACATTAAGCAAACTAAAGATACTAACCAAAACCTAACCTAATATAAGATTACACATGTGTAATATAACACCCACTAAGCTACAAATCATAAGGGTTGGGCTCCTTTAATTATAGTACTAGTTAATAAACATAGGAACCCTCACGGTCGGTAGCATCCAAACCTTACAAACAACCACGTGATCAACCACAAGTGAGTCTCATGAACCCCTTTTTTACTTGAAAACTTTTGGGGTGGAATACATACTCATTGGTGTAACACCCGGAAATTTATTATTTTGAAGCCGGTGAAGAAAGAAAAGAAATAAAGTTCAAAGTCGAGGGACCAAACTCGCCAACGAAGAAAAGTTGGGTAATGTGGTGATATGTGTAGGGAGAGGGCAGCCCACTCTCCCCACACTTCACATATTTTCAGATTTCAAAGGAAGAGAAGAGAGAAAGAGGAGAAAAAAGAGAAAAGGGGGTGTTTCGGGTGATTCGGGTGTCCAAATTCGTCGTGTAGCAAGCCAAATCGAAGCTCTTGTCTTTGTGCTCGATTGTGTGAGTTCTAGGACCCCACTTTTACTTGGTTTCAACTGATTTTAAGGCTGGAAAATGTTCAAAACCCATTTTTACAAGTTTGTGTGTTTGACCCATTTGGGTGTGATGTGTATAATGTGTTTAGAGTATGATTCCGGGCTTGTGTGTGCTTGTATGGTGTTATGGTATGCATTCCTAAGGTCCAGGAGGGTTGATTTAGGCTTAGAATGGGTTTGGATGAGCTTGGAGGCCGAAAATGGCAGATTGGGTTCAGGATGAACTCCATTCTGCATCAGCTAGGGCTAGGCGACCGAATGAAGGCCATACGGCCGAATGAGGGCGATTGAGGGTCATTCGCACGATTGGGATTCATTCGCACGATTGAGGGTTCAATCGCACGACTAAGGTTTCAGTCGCACGACTGGGAGTCCAGTCGCATAAGGATTGCACGACTGAGGGTTCAGTCGCATAGATGCTTAGTCGCATGAGTCCATTCGCATTAGGTGCCCATTCGTAGTAATCCCATTCGCACAAGGTTCATACGCACGATTGGATGTTCATTCGCATAGATGTCCATCCGCATGAGTCCAGTCGCATGATGCTCAATTGCATGGAGGCCATGCGACTGAAAAGTGTTCATACGCCCGAATAGGGCTGTTGCACTCGAAGGAATGTGTAGTTTGACTTCTGGCCTTCGGGGAAAGGTGCAGATGTAAGTTTGATGTAAAGTAACCCATAAGAGCATGTAAGAGAACGGTTATGGCCTTAGTGAGCATGTAGGGCATGATGATGATGATGATGATGTTGCATGTTTATGCATATTATGAATGTATGATGTTGCCCTGTATGATGTTGATAAATGTGTATGATATGTTCCTTATTATGATGTATGCTTATCTTTCTTGTGGCTTTACATGTCATGCTAATGAATGAATGAATGAATGAATGAAGTATTATGTAATGTAAAGCGAAAGATAATGAAAGAGGAACATGAAGTAAGAATGCATGCATTAATGAATGATGAATGAACGAAAGAAAGGCTTGCAAGCATATATATTGGGGTGAGCGACTTTGTGTTGCAAAAGACTCGGATGAAGTGCAATCATTTAGATTGCCTATGAGGTGAGCAACCTTGTCGTTGCAAAAGACTCGAGTAAAGTGCTATCGTGACGTTGCCTTGGGGTGAGCAACCTTGTTGTTGCAAAAGACTCGGATAGCTTGCTATCGTGATGGGCAATTGGGGTGAGCAACCCTAGGGGTGCAAAAGACTCGGATAGCGAGCAATCATTGAGATTGCCATTGAGGTGAGCGACCATGTTGTCGCAAAAGACTCGGAAGAAAGAATGAACGAAAAGAATGGAAGATAATGAATGAGATGAAAGATAATAATGACATTATCTGTGTATACGTATGTTGAATGATCGTATGATAAAAGGAATAGTTTTAATGAAAGTAAAGAATGTTTTATTATTAAAACTAGAACTCACTCAGCAACGCTGACTTTTATTACATTTTCCAGTTGGCAGGTAAATGTTGCTGAGGATGGCACGGCAAGGCTACTCGGCTCTTTTGGGATGGCATCCAATTATATAGCTTTTGTGATGTAATGCAAACATGAATTTTGTAACCGGATAATGATGTATTATTTGGCAAAAGTAATTATAATGAAATGTGATGTCATTTTGAATGTTTCCGCTGCAATGATTTCCTAATGTAATTATATATTTTATGTGCGATGAATGACCAACTGTAAGCGTCCCGGGAACGGGGCCTTACAAGTTGGTATCAGAGCCAAAGTTTAAGTGAAATGGGTAAATTTTCAAAATAAACCTTAACTTAAACTGAGAATGGGACGGAAAGGGAATGGGATGCCAAACTGAGTAGCTGCGTGCCATCAGGTATTTTCTTAAAGTTAACCGGTTTATGTGCGCATGGTATATGTTATGTGTTGTATGTAGATTTGAATACTGATGTAGTCAGGACAGGTAATACTTGGGGTATGAAGAGTACAGTAAGTGGCTAATCACAACTGGCCACTGTAATTAGGGACTTACTATACTTGACATAAACTGAGTTGTTTCCTTGAATGACCGTGTTGGTGTTTGAATCTTTCAGTGTGTTAGAGAATAGCGGTGGTAGATCTTCTAGAGCTTCTAGGGGTGGAGGCCGTGATGGCCCTGTTGCTGAACCACGCCCTAGAAGAGGAAGGCCTAGAGCTGAGAAAGAGGTTCCTGCAGAACCTGAGACTCCTCATCCAGAAGCTGGGGATGAGAGTGCGAACTTAAGGGCCTCGGTAAAGGAGGCTGTTGTCGAGGAGGTACATCAGGTCATGCAGACAATCTTACCGTCTGTGGTGACCGAAGTCATCAAAGCTGTGAAGGAGGGAGAAAGGAAGGAGAGAAACCGGGCCTCGGGGGAGCAACCGGAGCCTGAAACGATTTTCTCTGATAATGAGGAGGAAGAGGAAGAGGAGCCTGTGCGGGAGGTGGCACGAGGCTGCAACTACGGGGTGTTTATGAGATGCAAGCCCCCTACTTTCGACGGTAATGGTAATGCTGCCGCTGCTCACCGATGGGTGAGAGAAATGGAGGCTGTTCTCGACATCAGCGAGTGCCGAGAAGATCAGAAAGTCAAGTTTGCCACCCACTCCTTCGTGGACTCGGCACTATGCTGGTGGGACAACATTGTCCAAGCAGAGGGTAATCGGGCGATCGGAAGAATGAGGTGGCCCGAACTGAAGAAGATGGTGATCGAGGAGTTTTGTCCTCATCGGGAAATGGATAAGGTTGAAAGGGAGTTTCTGCAACTGGAGGCGGGAACCATGACACACCAACAGTACACCACAAAATTCAACGAGATGGCACGTCTGGTGGCGGATCAAGTGACGCCTCTGTCCCGAAAGATCAAGAGGTATATACAGGGTTTGCCGGCGGATATTCGCAGGCACATGATCGCATTGGTGGTGGTGACTGATGGTGGCAGGAAGAGCGGTGGTGATCGGAACTGGCAGGGAAAGAGGTTTGGTCGGGGTAATGCCTCGACGGGTAATAAGAAGGCACGGGTGGATGATCGCCGTGTGGTCATGTCAGGTGCGGGATCGAGAAGGTGTGGCAAATGTGGACGGGAGCATAGCGGGGAGTGCAGGTTTGGGTCAAACTTGTGCTTCAAGTGTGGAAAGGCGGGGCACATGGCAAAGGACTGTCGTACAGTCCGGTGCTTTAACTGTGGTGAAGAGGGTCACATGCTCAAAGATTGTAAGAAGCCGAGGGCTGAGAGTTCAGGGGCAAAGAGGACGAGAGGTGATGGACCGAGGGCGAGCGCCAGGGCATTCACCATGACACAGAGGAAGCTAGAACGGACCCTGATGTCGTGTCCGGTACGTTTCTGGTGAACCAAACTTTAGCTTCTGTGTTATTTGATTCGGGTGCTAGTAAGAGTTTTATTTCTGCTGCTTTCTGTGCTAAGCTGCCTGTTAGTAGTAGATGTGTTGATGCGCCCTTCGATGTAGAAACTGCCATAGGTAAGTCTACCAGGGTTTCTGAGATGATAGAGAACTGTGATGTGGAACTCGAGGGTCATAAGTTTCCTGTTAGACCGTTTGTGATGACCTTAGGTGGTTTTGACTTGGTTCTTGGGATGGATTGGTTAGCGGACTTCGAGGCGAACATTGTGTGTCGCAAGAAGATGATTCGGTTGTTGGCGCCTGACGGTAGTTCAGTGACAGTGTATGGTGATCGGGTTACTACGATTCCGAAAGTGATCTCGATGGCGGTGGCGGGAAAGTGTATGAGGCGTGGATGTAGTGCCTACTTGGCCTATGTAAAGGATGTGGATACGCCAACACCACAACTAGCCGATGTCCGGTTGTGTGTGACTTTCCAGATGTGTTTCCAGAAGATTTATCAGGAGTGCCACCTGACAGAGAGATCGAGTTTCAGATTGATCTGATACCGGGTGCCCAACCTGTCGCCAAGGCACCGTATCGGTTGGCTCCGACCGAGATGAAAGAATTGATGGAGCAGTTGCAAGAGCTGCTTGATAAGGGGTTCATTAGACCGAGTATCTCTCCTTGGGGTGCTCCGGTCCTGTTCGTAAAGAAGAAGGACGGTAGTATGAGGATGTGCATCGACTACCGCGAGCTGAACAAGTTGACAGTGAAGAACCGATACCCCTTACCGAGGATAGATGATTTGTTCGATCAGCTTCAGGGTGCCAGTTGGTTTTCAAGGATAGATCTTCGATCTGGTTACCATCAGTTGAAGGTGAAGGAGCAAGAATTCCTAAAACAGCTTTCCGTACGCGCTATGGTCACTACGAGTTTCTTGTCATGTCTTTTGGCTTGACCAACGCGCCAGCTGCTTTTATGGATTTGATGAACCGTGTGTGTCGGCCTATGTTGGATAAATCAGTGATTGTGTTTATTGATGATATCCTGATTTACTCGAGGAGCGAAGCAGAGCATGCCGGTCACATTCGGGAGGTTCTAGAGACGTTGAGAAGGGAGAAGTTGTATGCTAAATTCTCCAAGTGCGCGTTCTGGTTGCGCGAAGTTCAGTTCTTGGGTCACGTGGTGAATCCCGACGGGATATGGTGGACCCGGCGAAAGTGGAGGCGGTTATGCAATGGAAGTCACCAAAGACGCCATCCGAGATTCGTAGCTTCTTGGGTTTGGCGGGCTACTATAGAAGATTCATCCAAGACTTCTCTAAGATTGCTTCTCCACTGACTAAGTTGACCCGAAAAGATGTGAAGTTCGTATGGGGTCAAGCTCAAGAGAAGGCGTTTGAAGAATTGAAGGCGAGATTGACTCAAGCTCCTGTTCTGTCGTTACCCGATGGAAGTGAAGATCTGGTGGTTTATTCCGATGCTTCTTACTCGGGATTGGGTGTGTGTTATTGCAGAGAGGAAAGGTTATAGCCTATGCATCCCGACAGTTGAAGGTTCATGAGGTCAATTATCCTACTCATGACTTGGAGCTAGCAGCCGTGGTCTTTGCATTAAAAATTTGGAGGCACTACCTCTACGGGACGAGTGCACCATATTCACTGACCACAAGAGTCTGAAGTACTTCTTTGAGCAGAAGGATTTGAACATGAGGCAGAGACGGTGGTTGGAACTTATAAAGGATTATGATTGTGAGATCCACTACCATCCGGGCAAGGCCAACGTGGTGGCTGATGCCCTTAGCCGGAAGGAGAGGCCCGAGCCGATTCGGGTGAAAGCCTATCAGTTGATCATGACCTCTGATGTAATGAAGCAGGTTAAAGAGTTTTAAGATGAGGCACTGAAAGAAGATCATCTTAACTCTGAAAGAATGAGAGGTCTGGTTGGAGAATTGGGTGAAAACACGCTCGGTGTTAGAACCCGATTCGATCGTGTGTGGATTCCTCGTTTTGGGGATCTACGGGTGAAGATAATGGATGAAGCTCACAAGACTCGGTACTCCATTCATCCTGGTGCCACGAAAATGTACCATGATATGAAGAAAGATTATTGGTGGCCGGGTATGAAGCGCGATGTGGTGGAGTATGTGAGTAAGTGCCTTACTTGCTTACAGGTGAAGGCCGAGCACCAAAAGCCGTATGGGAAGATACAACCTTTGGATATACCGGAATGGAAGTGGGAGCACATCACCATGGATTTCATTACAAAGCTGCCGCGTACCCCGAAAGGGTATGATGCCATATGGGTGATAGTTGATCGTTGACGAAGAGTGCTCACTTCCTACCGATTCGCGAGACATATTCATCTGAGAGGTTGGCTGATCTGTTCATCAAGGAGATTGTGACTCGTCATGGTGTGCCGGTGTCTATTGTGTCGGATCGCGACACCCGGTTTAAATCTAAATTTTGGAAGAAATTCCACGATGCTTGGGGACGAGGTTACATATTAGCACGGCTTATCATCCCCAGACTGATGGTCAGTCAGAAAGGACCATTCAACACTGGAAGACATGCTTCGGGCATGTGTGATTGATTTTGGTGGAAGTTGGGATGACCACCTACCGTTAGCCGAATTCTCATACAACAACAGCTATCATGCCAGCATTGGTATGCCCCCATATGAGATGCTATACGGTAGGAGATGCAGAACGCCTGTTTGTTGGGGTGATATTGGTCAGAATGAATTGGGGAGCGTCGAGGTAATCGAGGCTACGACTGAGAAGCTTGAGAAGATCAAGGCCTTCATGAAGGCAGCCAAAGATAGACAGAAGTCGTATGCTGATAAACGACGCAGGCCGATTGAGTTCCAGGTGGGTGACCGGGTTATGTTTAAGGTCTCACCTTGGAAGGGTATCATTCGCTTCCGAAAGCGGGGCAAGTTGAGCCCAAGGTATATAGGCCCTTTCCGAATCATTGCTCGAGTAGGGAGGTGGCCTATAGACTGAAGTTACCAGATGAGTTAAGTGGAATTCACCCGACATTCCATGTATCTCATCTAAGGAAGTGCTTAGCAGATGAAGATATGATTGTCCCATTGGAAGATATCGAGGTAGACGAACGGCTCAATTATGTGGAGCAACCAGTGGCAATCATCGATCGCAAGGAGAAAAGGCTAAGAATAAAGTGGTTCCTCTTGTGCGCGTACAGTGGAAGCACAGGAAGGGATCCGAGTCAACGTGGGAGACTGAGGAAGAAATGAGACAACATTATCCACGTTTGTTCGAAGAATAACAGGTTTCGGGGACGAAACCTATTTAAGGGGGGTGGACTTGTAACACCCGGAAATTTATTATTTTGAAGCCGGTGAAGAAAGAAAAGAAATAAAGTTCAAAGTCGAGGGACCAAACTCGCCAACGAAGAAAAGTTGGGTAATGTGGTGATATGTGTAGGGAGAGGGCAGCCCACTCTCCCCACACTTCACATATTTTCAGATTTTAAGGAAGAGAAGAGAGAAAGAGGAGAAAAAGAGAAAAGGGGGTGTTTCGGGTGATTCGGGTGTCCAAATCGTCGTGTAGCAAGCCAAATCGAAGCTCTTGTCTTTGTGCTCGATTGTGTGAGTTCTAGGACCCCACTTTTACTTGTTTTCAACTGATTTTGGGGCTGGAAAATGTTCAAAACCCATTTTTACAAGTTTGTGTGTTTGACCCATTTGGGTGTGATGTGTATAATGTGTTTAGAGTATGATTCCGGGCTTGTGTGTGCTTGTATGGTGTTATGGTATGCATTCCTAAGGTCCAGGAGGGTTGATTTAGGCTTAGAAAGGGGTTTGGATGAGCTTGGAGGCCGAAAATGGCAGATTGGGTTCGGGATGAACTCCATTCTGCATCAGCTAGGGCTAGGCGACCGAATGAAGGCCATACGGCCGAATGAGGGCGATTGAGGGTCATTCGCACGATTGGGATTCATTCGCACGATTGAGGGTTCAATCGCGCGACTAAGGTTTCAGTCGCACGACTGGGAGTCCAGTCGCATAAGGATTGCACGACTGAGGGTTCAGTCGCATAGATGCTTAGTCGCATGAGTCCATTCGCATGAGGTCAGTCGCATAGGTGCCCATTCGTAGTAATCCCATTCGCACAAGGTTCATACGCACGATTGGATGTTCATTCGCATAGATGTCCATCCGCATGAGTCCAGTCGCATGATGTTCAATCGCATGGAGGCCATGCGACTGAAAATGTTCATACGCCCGAATAGGGCTGTTGCACTCGAAGGAATGTGTAGTTTTACTTCTGGCCTTCGGGGAAAGGTGCAGATGTAAGTTTGATGTAAAGTAACCCATAAGAGCATGTAAGAGAACGGTTATGGCCTTAGTGAGCATGTAGGGCATGATGATGATGATGATGTTGCATGTTTATGCATATTATGAATGTATGATGTTGCCCTGTATGATGTGATAAATGTGTATGATATGTTTCTTATTATGATGTATGCTTATCTTTCTTGTGGCTTTACATGTCATGCTAATGAATGAATGAATGAATGAATGAAGTATTATGTAATGTAAAGCGAAAGATAATGAAAGAGGAACATGAAGTAAGAATGCATGCATTAATGAATGATGAATGAACGAAAGAAAGGCTTGCAAGCGTATATATTGGGGTGAGCGACTTTGTGTTGCAAAAGACTCGGATGAAGTGCAATCATTTAGATTGCCTATGAGGTGAGCAACCTTGTCGTTGCAAAAGACTCGAGTAAAGTGCTATCGTGACGTTGCCTTGGGGTGAGCAACCTTGTTGTTGCAAAAGACTCGGATAGCTTGCTATCGTGATGGGCAATTGGGGTGAGCAACCCTAGGGGTGCAAAAGACTCGGATAGCGAGCAATCATTGAGATTGCCATTGAGGTGAGCGACCATGTTGTCGCAAAAGACTCGGAAGAAAGAATGAACGAAAAGAATGGAAGATAATGAATGAGATGAAAGATAATAATGACATTATCTGTGTATACGTATGTTGAATGATCGCATGATAAAAGGAATAGTTTTAATGAAAGTAAAGTATGTTTTATTATTAAAACTAGAATTCACTCAGCAACGCTGACTTTTATTACATTTTCCAGTTGGCAGGTAAATGATTGCTGAGGATGGCACGGCGAGGCTACTCGGCTCTTTTGGGATGGCATCCAATTATATAGCTTTTGTGATGTAATGCAAACATGAATTTTGTAACCGGATAATGATGTATTATTTGGCAAAAGTAATTATAATGAAATGTGATGTCATTTCTGAATGTTTCCGCTGCAATGATTTCCTAATGTAATGTAATTATATGTTTTATGTGCGATGAATGACCAACTGTAAGCGTCCCGGGAACGGGGCCTTACAATTGGTTATTATATTATCATGGTGAAATACTACCTGCTCTTGTCCCTGAACAGAGCACAATCATTAACTTCATTAGGAGCCGCGTGATTTGTGGATAATACTATTTGGGGTATCCCTCACATATAATGGGCCCTTTATGGAGGGAAACCCTCCATTGAGATTCAATAATCATTGTGTCACAAATTAGTGCCTTTTAACCATGCTTAGCAGGACACGTTGAAACCCAACAATCTAGCGGTAACGGGTTAGGGGATATTTTAGTACTCGGGCGGGAAAGTCCGGGTCAGGTTTGATTGTAATACATTCTATAGTGCATCATGGTATTTATATTATGGTTGTTGTCATCATTAATTTTATTGAATATTAAATCTGTCATGAACGGTAACGTGTCTTAAACTCATGGGCTCACCAACATTATGTTGACGTATTTTGGGTGTGTATTTCAGGTGAAGTGTAATTGATAGGTGTCAAATGGATAGGTGCTGCCTTAGATGGAGACTTAGCCACCACCATATCCACCTTATTATCTATGAACAATTAAATAAATATGTGATATTTGGATCCTTTAGACAACTTAATTTATTGAATATTTGAAATGATGTAATGTTTAAGTTTGGAATTATTTATTTCGGCTGCATTGTGATGATATTAGTTGGTCATGGCTAGACCCGATCAACGGGGTGTGACAATCTTTCACTGCATGACTATCAGGCCACACTTTAAGCAATAGAATCAGTCACATTAAACATAATGATGAAAATTTCATTTGCTACACTTTGGGTAATTGCTAGCATAACTACCTGAACTCTAGCTCATTATTCTGATTAGTATGAGTGAAGTATCTGGTTGAATCAAACTTCATGACCTGTTGTTGCTGAGAGGTGTTTGAGTTTTAGGACTTTCTAGTGCGCCATCCTATTTCTTCTTATAGTCAGATGAACCAGTTGTAGCCCCGTGGAAGAGTGCCATACGTCACTGTCTTGTTAGTGAGCTTATAAGCCAACCGAATAGCTTATTGAATTGTCATGGGATCAGAGGCTATGACACTTTCTTGAATATGAGGAACTAATTTGTCGTTATACTTCTCGATGCGCTTATAGGCGGTCACCATCTGGGAACATAAGGTAACCAAATCGTGAGAACGAGTCGTATACTCCTCAATATCTGACCAAACCATCTTGAGATTCCAAAATTCCCTTTCTAGCTTTTAGACTTCATTCTGACGGAAGTAATCATCCTTCATCGGGATTTTGAAATCATCATATGGCATATTATTTGCAGCTACAAGTCCTAAAGTCAAGATTTGTGAGTTCCCCCAAGTCAATGCTGGTTCTTCCAGCATGCTAGATGCGTACGTGACACGACTTTCCACCGGGCAATTGCACATTCTAAAAGTTGACTAACTCTTCTCCATCCACTTTAATAGGGTAACGACACCCTCAAAATCAGTAAAAGAATGAGATTTGTAGTTCATGAACATTTTGAATGTACAGACTGCTTGACCAAGATCGACGGAACATAATGATTTTTAAGAATTTAGAATTTAAGTAATGTGTTACCATATGAATGGATCAACAGATCTGATTGACATAAGGTTACTTCCTTGATTTTGGTTCTGGTTGTTCTTGTTCTCATTATTCTGATTCTGATTGTTGGCCTTCTCTTACGCCGCGAGTGCCTCAGCAATACACTCGTTAATGACAGCTTTCAGTTCCGCCTGGGTCATGTTAACACTGCCACGTCCACCCTGACTTCCAATTCTCCTTCCAAACATGATTTTTCGCAATCACAATATACAAACATGAGAAAATATTTAACATATATATTTATCATAATGCACAATGTAAATAATCACGCATTTTACATAACCACAACAATTAATATTATAATAAAATTCCTTGATAAGATAAATTATGAAAAGCACAATGCATCCAAATCAAACCAATGACCTATCGTCGGGGTCATTCAAAAATCTAATTAACCTAACTAGTTAGGTTAAGTCAAGTATCGTATCCATGTTGAGCATGTGTTTAGTGTTATACGATTCGTTTGATTATTTAACAAAATTATTAATTAAATTAAAATATTCTCACTTTGACTTTAAATGGATGTTGATGCAATTAACTAAACTAAAAAAATATTATTTAAATAAACCAAAACTAAAATATGATCACACTCAGATTTTAGGTAACAAATGAGTTGTGTCACCTAGGTTGTTACCAAATTAGAAATCAAATAGAAATGATTGGTTTGTTTTTCTTGTTGAAACACATACATGATCGGATAAATTGCTGAAATCAGTGATCATAAAACCCACTTTGTTCCCCCTAAGAGCATTCACAACCCATTCCCTATATTTCTGTGAGTATGTTTCCTATATTATATGGTATGGTTATAAGTGGTTGTGAGTGAAGGATATGGTAAATTTACTGTTCAATTTGTATTTTGAGGAATCACTGTTCAAAACCATATAATGGTTTTAATATATTTTAAGTGGTTGTGAGTGAATAAGAGAGAAAAAATAATGATAAAGTTAAAAAGGAGAGAGAAAAGTAGTGATTTTTAGTGTAATTATATGGATAAATATAGAGAATGGGTTGTGAATGCTCTAAAAGATTAAATAATAAACAATTCTCTATTTTTAAGAAGTAGCCTTGTGGGGTTTGAGGCCCACCCTGTTATCCGTAAAAGCAAAATGCTATAATGGGAGTTAAAATTGCTACTTTGGTAAGAAAATATAAGCGTTAATTTTAATTTTGCTTTTTAAGATTTGATTAAATTAATTATTTTTTTAAAAAGATTAAAAACATTAATTTACCTCTAAAAGTTACATATGTTTTTTAATTTCACTCCAAAAGTTTCATCATCTTGGATAAAGTTGAAACAAATAATGAAACTTTTAAACTAAAATTGAAACAACTTATGAAACTTTTGAAGGTAAATTGATATTTTTAATCTTTTGAAGGGAAATAGTTATTTTTAACAAATTTTGAGGAGTAAAATTGAAGTATTGAACTTAACTCAAATATAAATAATGATAATTATTTTAAGAAAAAAAAGTATGAAGGTGTGAAACCTAGGGCTGACAATTATCGATCTGTTTATGAAACGATTAAACTGTTTAGAAAAAAATATTATATAATTTTTTAAAATTTATTAAAATCAGAAATCTAGACTATATTATTTTACATTCTTGGTTTATAAAAACATATAAAAACAATTATAGGCATAATATAAAGGTAATTAAACAAGTTTTTTTTATTATGTTTAATACGCAAGTTACACGCATCATCTTTAACATGTTAAACACGATAAGAACCATTTTAGGGTCGTGTTCTTTCTTTTGTATTGTTTTTTTATTCATATTCTTTATTTAGAATTAACAATAATTGTAGAAAGTCAATATTGTATTAACAAATATAGACAAACCAAAAGCAAAAGATCCGTTCAAATAATAATAAACAAAATTAACCAAATAAGGTCATATATTTTCTTTTTAATTGAGAAAAGTCCAGATGACGTTGGATCCATACAGTCAGACATGGAAATTGGGGTACTATTAACATTATTTTTGTTGGAAGGTAGACAAGAAAAACAGTAGTCAACAGATTGCTTTCACATTCAAGAAACGATTCACGTTACAAATAAAAAGGAATAAACAATTATGATTTATCAATAACCTGAACATAAAAGTGTTAGGGCATTGTTTTCATTTCTTAGTATTTTTTATGTAAACATTTATATAACATTTATGTGTTTTAAAAGATTTAAGATGGTATCTGGTTAAACTAGCATAATAACCCGTGTGTTACATAGATTGAAAAGTTATATATAACATATTAAGTAGTTATTAACAATATATAATATAAGTATGTTTGAAATTATTTTTTTCATACTCGCATATTTTCCGCATGTAAAGTATGAATGTAAATATTTCAAATTTCATAAGCCTTAAATGTGAAATTTATATTATATTGTTTCCATGTTAACTTTTTTTATTTGAAATATTTATAGAATTAAATTAAAATTTTGAAAATAGAAAAGATGTTGCCAAGTAGCAATATTGCTTTAAAAACTTGACATGTGGCGAATTATGGCTTAATACATTGACATGTGGCCAACTTTTTTCTTTTAGGCTTGGGTTATATAAACATCTAATTTTGTTATTGGGACAGACGCATCTCTCTATTTCTCTTTTTGTATCTATATGTATGCATCGAAAGAGATAGAGAGAATAAGAGATTGATGAATATACTTATAACAAGCCTCTTATTTTATTACTAGGTTAGTATCCCGTGTATTACACGGGTTGAATAAATAAAATAATAAATAATTAGTAATAAAAATTTATGAATTATAAAACCATGTTTGAAGATAAAATATGATTTTAATTGCATATAAATAGCTATTTCAAGTAAATAAACAATATATAGATTATAGACAGATAGATATATAGATAAATAGATAGTCTAGTTAAACGGATTATAGTTAATAATAAAAACGAAAAGTTGCAGTACGATATTTTAATATAAGATATGTAAAATTATATATACGTACTTGTTCAAGAGATAAAACAATTATACTATTTATAAATCTGTTATTTAAATAGTTTCATTTTTAAATATTTATTTTAAGATTTTATTATACAAATTTATTGTTTATAAAAATCTTGTTTATTAAAAACTCAAGTTTCTAATTATTCTTGTTGTTTTAATAAAACTACTTTTAGAAAATTCCATATTTTTTATAATTACTTTATAAAAGGACTTATTCAATGTTTTAGAAAATATATGAATTTTAATTTTCTTAATAAAAATTAACTTTAAAACATAGTTTGATTTTAAAAAATATAGATGAGAGAGAAAAATATATTAATTGACCAAATTAATTTTTATGAAGAGAGAGAAATTGTTTGAGTATTTAAATTACTTTAATACCTTTTTGGAGGGAAAATAAAGTGAGAATGTTTAAGAAAATGACAAGTGTCAAAAAGGTGGTTTAAAAATATGACATGTGGCAAAAGAAATCTTCTTTTATTAATATCTATAGATATATAAAAGATAGAACATTAACATTTAGGCATGACTTCAATTCCCTCAATGATAAAATGTAGCCTTTGGGGTTTGAAGACCACCTTGTTATCCTTAAAGAGCTAAATTGTCATCATGTAAAACCACCCCTTTTTGTTGGCTTCTTGGAATGTATAGATTACAGCCCTTCTCCTGAACCTATGATTATTAATTTCATAAGAAATATAAATTAAAGATAATATTTTATAATGAAAAAGTAAGAGAGCGAGCAACCTCATAAATGCATGGGTCCTCTCCTTTCTGTTTGTATAGTTTTTATACATTTTCTTTCTTCTGATTTAGCTATAATTGTTGGAAGTCAATAATGTATAACAAATATAAACAACCTGGAAGCAAAACATGTGTTTAATTAAATAATAACAATAATCCATAAGGCTATTAATTTCATTGCTAATTGTTAATTAGAACTATTTTCTCTCAAAAAGTCCAGATAAAGTTGGCATGGATACAGTCATGCATATATGGATATTGATGTATTTTAGTATTTATTTTACTAGAATGTACACAAGAGATCGAAGCAGCATTCAACACATGCATACAATAATAAACAATAGATTGCTTTTCCTTTCATGAAAGTATAGAGTTACATACTAAAAATAATAAAGAATTATGAGTTTTCCAGAAAGTGATGGCAAGTGCTTTCATTTTCTTAGTTAAGTATTCACTCGGTGAACTTTTAAATTACTTTTTTAAGTCTTTCTCAACAGAATTTGAATGGTATTTGGTTATGCTTGAATATGTTAACATTTAAGCATGATTTCAATTCTTTAATTTATGACAAGTCGGGGTGTTCATTGAATCAAATTTAACTTAATCAAATCGAATAAGTCGAATTTTGAAATTTCCGAATAGGATTTGAATTCGAAAAATTTAAGTCGAATTCAAATCGAACTTGACTTAATCGAATCGAATAAGTCGAATTTTGAAATTCCCGAACAAGATTCGAATTCGAAAAAGTTAAGTCAAATTCGAATCGAATTTGAAATTTCAAACAGGCTCAAAAAAATTTTGAATTTGAATTTATTTGATTGGTATTTAGTAAAAAGGAAAACTAATCGAATAATATTTTTAAAATTTATTCAAAAGATGTAATTTAAAATTATCAAAAAAAAACAAGCATAATATATGAAATATATCAAGTTACATACAAGTCAAAAGGTACCAATTAGAATATAAAGTTTTAGATTAAATATTTTGTTTGACCTTATACTTCTAAATTTCTCATGTACATATTTCTAATTTAATATATAAAATAAATAAATGTAAGTATGTATTTTTAATTCGAATTCTGAATCGAATCAAAATCACAAATTCACAATTCGATAATTACATTTCGAATCGAATCCAATCGAATTCGAATTTGAATATTCGAATCGAATTTCGAATCGATGATTTTGACTTGAAATAAATCGAATTGTGAGTTTTTCGAAATCCGATTAAATATTGAACACCCTAAATAATAAGTTCTTTAAGTTAATGACCATTGACCTCCATTGAATTTATCTTCACCGTGTCACTTTGCCCTCCAACAAAGAATTCTCCAACTTCAACTTCCATCCATATCCTCTCTTGCTCGAAGCCAGCCTTTTCCAAGTTGGACATTGTTTTTGGCTCAAAAACCTTAGCAAATCTGCACAATTTATAGTCCAAATTCGAGACTATATATCAATAGTTGAAAATTAAACTTTAAAAGTAAAAGTTATTTCAACTTTATACACTCAAGAGTAATACTTTACGTGTAAAAATTTGACCAAAAGGGAACTTTAACTTGAAAGTTAATTGGTAAGACCACTACAAAGTATGAAATAACTCGTCACAACTTGTACTTACCAAAAGTAGACAAAACAAATTTGGTTAATATCGTAACAAAACAATATCAAACATAGATCATTGGTGGACTACCACAAATCAAAGTAATTATATATATTATTAATTTTCAACTTAGTTATTTATTATTATTTGTACATCATGATTTACAAGTTATACTTTGTTTTTTCTTTAAAGTTTTACTTTTAACCATAATAGTTTTTATCTTTTACATTTAATCCTATAATTTTTTTTACTTTCAACTTTGTTCTCATGTATTTTCATTTTTATAATTTTTTCGTTTTTACATTTCGTTCTAAAAATTTCAAGTTAATATGCCACAACATGCGTACGTGGTTCAACGTTTTTACATCTACTGTATCCATTTAAAGGCCGCATTGTGTTTTACATTTTGGTCTAATTTTTGCACATTAACAAGACGTAACAGGCGTGCATAGTTCAACGTTTTTACGTCTATTTTTTCTTTTCATTTTTCATTCTTTTGTTTTGTGAGTTTTTCAAGTGTTGGTGGTCGCTAGCAATGGTTAACAATGATGCTACTTAGCACGGTTTTATCCCCTCGTCGCAATGCGCGGGGCATAATACTAGTTAAATCGTAAAAACCAAATCCAACAAAGGGCAATTAAATCATCCCATAACCAACATTACAATCACAAAGCAACATGGTGAACGACTAGTAGATTTCAAATCGGAAAATAAAGACAAAAAGGATAATGGACATGATTAAGAATCATTCAATTTATACCCTAAAGGACGAGAGAAACGACCCCCACAATCGCCAAACACAATAACTAGGTAGACTCAATCAAAGGCTACAATTGCCACTTAATCATTAAAATTGAACCATATCTGATCGATTATTGAACGGATTATTTGATGGGGTACACATATGGAGTTGGGAATTTCCTATGTCGTTTTTACGTTTCAAAAACCAAATCAAAACGTGCCATGGAAGTTTTTATGAAATCAAGATGAGAAATCCATTCTAGTGATCCGGTTGCAAACACAAAAGAAAACCTCAAATTAAAATAACACGCCATAGGGTGTTTATAATACGTTACCATGACTAGTTAGTCGAGATTATCACGGAAGAGGTGACACACGGTCGCGTATCCGAATAAACTATTGATTTTCACTATTAGTCGAGAATGCAACACTTAATAGATCAAATGATGAACCAGGCAAATGAAACAAAGAATAAAAAATAAGAACACAAGAACATATAAGTATTGGTTTTCAAGGATAATGTATATTGCTCTCAAGTGTTTTACAATTGTTACAAGGCTTAGTTCGAAGTAACTTCCTTGTACTTCAAAATGCATGCTAAAAAATATTTGATTAGCATCAGCCTTTATGATAAGTATTAAAGTTCTTTTGACATGTTGGCCATTGTGTGACCCTAAAGGATCAGCTCCTTTAGCAGTATTGACTTATGTGGATGTCTAAGCATACAACTTCCGACAATGAACTCCATCAGGAAAGAATTAAAGGGACACAAGTTAAAGTTTAGAAAAGGGGCACCAATTTTTTGTTTATTCAATAAAAATCCAAACAAAAAATATATATTTTTATTTAAAAAGAACTCCCAAAAATTTTAAGATGATAAGACAAGATTCAAGATAGAATGGGCGAAGAAGACAAAAACAAAGCGGGTCAAGAAGAAAATATAATCATGTATATAAAAGAAGGCTCGTTGTCAAATTTCAATTGCTTGATATTAAACTCAACTAATAATACGGTATGGTTAATTCATATAAAATCATTCTTGAAGCAAACTGGTTATGTAAACAGATTGAACCTACTCTTGAAACATAAGCCATTGCATATCTGTTTTAGTCCATACTTGAACATTTGATTTTGCAAGATTTAAAATGCAAGACTGCAAAACAAATATATATATGGGATGCACTTAAAACGAGACATGTGGGAGTCAACCGAGTGTAAAATGAAGAAATCCAAAGTCTAAGATCAGATTTTGAAATAATAAAGATGAACAATAATTGATATATTGCTAATAGATTAAAAAAATATCGAAAATCAAAGACAAGCAACCGTGGATCTACTTTTTGATGATGCAATGTTGGTTCGAAAATTGTTAAACTCATTACCCAAACGTTCTTACATATAGTTGCCTCAATTGAACAACTTTCAAATTTAAACATCATTTAATTTGATGAGACAATTGGAAGCTTAAAAACTTACGAAGAAAGAAAGGGTTCCAAAGAAGATAAATAAACATATTATACGAACAAGGTTCAAAAGGCTAGTTCAAATCATATTCATCAAGAAGCAAAACAACAATAATTCAAAATGGAATGTTATTGATGTGAAAACTTAGAATGTGTAAATAATCAACACAATAAGGATAATTCTCTTTTAGTTTAAACCAAAGATGTACAACCTACTCTTTTGATGACTATACAAGGAAAAGAAAAACTGATAGTGTGATACGATTAAAGCTAAGAAACCCGGGTGAGACGAATATAACCTATGGAGGGTGCATTCAATCAATTCAATGGGTGGACCATCAAAACATTTAGTTCATATGAAGTGATCAAATATGTAGTACATGTTGTGTGACGCGATTAGTTGAAGACATTGAATCATGTGATATGATTAAACCGTGAAGGGATTAACCAATTTACAAAATAAACGAATGGAAATGGAGAGAAATATAATATTAACTACTTAAAGGAAGTTGTAAGAAAAGATTTTGAAGAGTTGAAATTTGAAAGACAGAGAATTGATAAAAAGAAACCAAGATTGAATATTTTGAAGACCGAAGACCATGTAAATCTTAGGGGGAGTATTGTTAGTTCTCTAGAAAGATTAACATGTTGTCTTTATGTGTTTTTTTACTATTTGTAATAGTATAGGGACTAGTTTTGTAATTTGTTAGTTTCATGTGTTTCATTATAAATAGCTTAGACTAGTTGCAGGTAGTAAGAGAGGAGAGTAGTAACGAACAACAGATTCATAATTGCTTACTTACTTTGTAATTGTATTTGCTTGATATTAATGAAACTATGAATTTTGTTGATATCTTGCTTGATTTGATTACTTTGTTTGTATTTCTTTGAATTGTGTTCATACATCATCACAGATTGGTATATTTGATCCTATCAAATGGTATCAGAGTTTGGTACATTTGATCCCATCAAATGGTATCAGAGCTTGGTACATTTGATCCCATTAAATGGTATCAGAGCTGTTGGTTGAGTGATTTTTGAGGTTTGTCGAACTTTCAAACTCAAAAAGTTCACTGAATCTGTGATTGATAGACAATTCAATTGAAAATTTGTGAATATCAGATATGTTTCATCATCAGAAACATGTTTTGAACCACAATCAGCAGTTAAATTCATCAAATTGGAGATAATTTGTTGAATTTGTGTTCGAAAAGTTCACTATTTTTTGAACTGAAAATCACAAAATTGATTGATTTGTTGTTGATAATGAAATAAATTGATGTTAGAAGAATGATTATCGGTATAAAACATGTCTAATTGGAAAGTTTCAATCCAATTCATTAACTTTTGAAGAATTTCAGAAGATTTAGTCAGTTACATTCATATGAACATGATGAATGTGGCGTATTAGAGTTGAGGTTTGCTGAAAAATTGTCTAAGTGTTAGGCGTTTGACTACTGTTTAGTCGCATTAACACTGTTTAGATGTTTTCAGTTCAGACGTTTGACTACTGTTGAAGAGTAAAAGTCCAGATGTATCATCTCTGTTGAGGCGTATTAGAACTGTTTAGATGGTTGATAACTGTTGAGGCGCATTACAACTGTGTAGGCGCATTACAACTGTTCAGGCGTTTTACTACTGTTCAGACGCATCAACTTGGGCGTTTTGGAAAATTTTTCTAAGGCATTCCCTTAGACGTCTCTCAACTTAGGCGCATTAACTGTTTGGGAGTTTGAATACTGTTCAGGCGTATCACCCTTGATACTTAGAATTTTTTTAAGAAAATTTTTCAAAAACTTTTTCATTTCTTTTCTTAATTCAAAATCTAAGAAAAAAAAAACAACAAAAATATAAGAATGGTGAAATCAGAAGATTCTGAAAATAGAGTTCCAAAACTTAAAAATAGAGCTGATTTCAAAAATTGGTCTCTTAGGTTAATACAGCAATTTAATTCCATTAACACTGATCTTTGGAAATCTATAGAGAAAGGATCATACATTCCTATAATCACTGATGGGCCTGACAGAGGGTTTGTTTATACTAAAGATTCTCAAGAACCCTATCCTGAAGATGGTCTTCAAGGAGATGATTTGAGAAGAGTAAAGAATGATATCAAAGCATATTCCTTGACGTGTAAAGGATTACCTCTGGAAGTTCTTGCAAGGATTGATGGATATCAAACTGGATACAACATATATAAAGCCTTAAAGACCATTTGTGAAGGAGGCAAGGAGATTCAAAATCTCAAGAAATAAAAGTTGAAAAGGCAATTAGAATTGTTTTAACATTTGTCTGGAGAAACCATAAATCAGATGATGAACAGATTTGTTCAACTTACAACTGAGATGTCAATAGCTGGTATTAAGCCTGATCTTGAATGTATAAATCATAGACTACTCAATGCTTTACCCTCATCATGGAAACAAACAATAACCTTACTAAAACATACTGAGAAGTTCCCTACGGATCTAGATCTACTCATTGCCAAGATAGAGTCAGTAGAGATTGATGAAAGCTCAAGGAATAATGATAGAGCAACATCAATGTCTCAGTATCAGTTTGTTGCTTCTCCTGCAAACACTACTGAAAATGCATTCATGGCAAAAAGTGAGAAAAATACAGAAGAAGAGGGAGATTTATTTGTTGGAGCAGGATTTTTCACTGATTCATCATTTACTAGTGCTCCTGCTTATACAACACAGTCTCATTCTCAATCTCCTCCTAAATCTCAGTCTCAAACATCTAATGTTCAAACAGAGACTTCTTCATCTTATTCTGCTAAATCTAGCAAAGTTAAAGATGTGATAAACATCCTATTAGAGGATGAAGAGTCTAAAACTGCATTCACTGCATTTATGGCTAGTTTTCAAGCATATCAAGGTAGCCATTTAACTCAATTAGACCTTGTTTTGCAGGATTTGTTTGAAATAGATCCTGAAGATGTTGAAGAGATGGACTTAAACTGGCAGATGGTGATGATTGCTTATAGGACACAAAAACACTCATATGTCAACAGGAAGTACAAGCCAAGTGCTAACAAGACTATTGGGTTTGATAAGTCAAAATCAAGGTGTTTTAACTGTAACAGTTATGGACATTTCTCCAGAGAATGCAAAGCTCCAAGGAAAAATGGAGGAAATGCTCAATCAAGTTCTAGCAATCAAAGGTTTCAACCAGCTCAGAAGACTTTTCAAAAGCCTTATCAAAGACTTCCTTTGCCTGAGCTTAAAGATGAAACAAAATCATCTGATGAAACCAAGAAAGCTTTAGTAGTCAGCATTAAAGATGGTTATGATTGGAGTGCATATGCTGAACAGTTTACTAATGATTTAACATCAAGTTTATCTCTTGTTGCAGAAATCCAGGGAGAAGATTGGTCAGAAAATAATGATCCAAAGGTGGAAGGTGAGAATGAAGAAGATGACTATGATCGGAGTGACAAATCTGATCCTATGGAGGATACAGATGAAGTAGCTCTAATGGCACAGTCTGATCAACCTAAGGTTGACACTTCATCTTCAAAATCTGAAACCTTATCTTCAAAATTCCCTGAAATCCCATCTGAAGTGAGAGAAAAACTCTGCACAAAATCATGCTATGAACATGTTGAATACTATAGAAACTACTCATATAAAATCTGTGAGAAACTAAAACAAGAAGAGTCAATGCATAACAAACTAAAATCTAATCATAAAACAGCAGACCAAAAGATTATTTCTCTTTAAACTTCATGGAACAAAACACTAAAAGAATTAGAAATTGTTTCTAAACAATTAGAAGAGATGACCAAAAATCTTGAACAGGAGAAGATAGCACATGCTGCTACTCAAATGGATCTTGCTAAAGTAAAAAGTTCAAAAATAATTGTAGAAAAACTGGTAAGTGAGAGAAAAGATAAACAGAAAGCAGGGTTAGGTTTCACTCATGAACCTATGCCTGAATCTATTACAAACACTTTACCAGAGAACTTTAATACACATGATCATTCTCCTGAGAATAAAGCTAAACTTAAAGCTTTTCAGGTCAAAAACAATAATTCAGAAGAAGAAAAGGAAAATGTACAAGTTTTTGTTGAAAATGATCAAGAAAAGATTAAAAATGGTCATCCAATCAAGATAAAATCTTATGAACCAAAACAAACAAAACAAAACACTTCTGATCAAATTCATTTTGTATTAGAAGAAGTGAAAGTTCAAAGCAAAGATAAAGATAAACAACAGGTAGGAACATCAGAAGAATTCAAACACTATTAATCTAAGGGGCTGTTTGTTTGGGTCTTAATGACCCCAGTCAGACCCAAACATCTGACCGAGTCAGACCACGTTGTTTGGTTTGACAACCTCTTAATGAAAATGAGCTCTTATTGACCTCTTATTAGGTCAGATAAACTTTCAGATCTGATTCCACCTTCCACCTCTCTTGTTCGGCTACCATCACCGACTTCCTTACCATCAGCGACGGGCAACCATCACCGACGGCCAACCATCACCGACGGGCAACCATCACCGACGGGCAACTCCTTCGTCCCCTTCACAGGTACGTTCTCTTATCTCCCCTTCTCTTGGGTCTGACTAGGGTTTCTTCGGTGACTGTCGATTGGGGGTCGACCATGGCATCTTGTCGCCCCTTCGATCTTTCTTCTCCGGCATCTTGTCGGCCCTTCGATCGGCCATCTTCTTCCCCCTTGTCTCGGCCCACTTCGGTGACTGCCGAATGGGGGTCGACCATGGCCCGATTTGTGCATTTTCGGGTCGGAAAAATACCACTTTCTCCAGGGTGTTGGTGTTCCCCAACCGTCAACAGCTGGTAGTCGGTGCCGGGGCAGCCTCACGCCTCCACGCCTCACTCGCCCGAAACTGTCATATATCATGATCACCATTAAGCAATATATAGATATATATGGAATGATGAACACCCTGTTGGAAGTGATTTAATCAAGAGTCTTGTTGATTTATTAGAAACATTTTGTTCATCTGATGCATTTGGGTTTCTATGGATTGCTTTTTCCCCTTATATTTATCTTCTTTGCTACTGACTTCTGAAACTTATGTGATGTTATTATTGTCTATGCTTGATGTTTTCTCAATATTTTGATATTTATAGTTGAAAGTTGAATTTTGTTAAACTTGATGTTTATGCTTGATGTTTTCTCAAGAAAGTTGAATTATTGTTTATGCTTGATGTTTTCTCAAGAAAGTTGAATTTTATCTAACAATAGAATTTGGGTTAAGTGTTTGATTATAATATTCATCATTCATCATTTAGGTTGGACAAACTCTTCATGTATAGTTATTAATGTGATATTGTTTTGTTGCAAGTTTGTTTGTTTTAACTTGGTTGGTTTGTATGATATGGTTCATAAACATCAATGTTAGTTTGGTTTGTATTCCTATGATATGGTTAATTCTTCTAATTTTTATAATGCATGTTATAATTGATAGATTCTTCTAAAGAAATGGCTGAAAAAAAGATTAGGATTAATTGGAAGCACGAAGGAGTCGATAAAACATTTCTAGAATCATGTATTCATGAGATTGCACTTCATGGACGTGAGGGTAGTAGCCTGAAAGCGATTTCATGGAGGAATGTTGCTGAAAAGTTGAAAACAGAACATGAGTTTATAGTGGATCAAAAACAAATGAAGAACCGCTATGATTACTTGAAATCAAAATTTGCAGCTTGGTCAAAGCTTAAGAACAAAACTGGAAATGTTTATAACCCACTAACAAATACCTTTAACTTAACAAAAGAGGAATGGCAACTTGAGATCAAGGTATTTCTTTATATATAAATATTTATTTTAATAACATCATAGTAATTTATATATTTTTTTCCACATAGTCCAACAAATTTGTAGAAAAGTTGAGAAGAGCGCCACTCGATTATCCCGACTTGTGTATTCAATTGTTTGAAGGATCAACTTCAAATGGTTTTGATAGTTGGGGCCCATCTTCTACACTTCCTCATCCTTCTGTAGAAGTGATTGATCAAAATGCTCTTTTAGACATTGATGGCAGTCAAATGGAACATGGGGCTAGTGAAGAGTCTTCTGATCGATCTAAACAAAAAAGAAAATCATCAACTCAAGGTGTTAGTAATGAGTCATCAGGTCGGTTTAAAAAAGGGAAACAAACATTCAATTCACATCTCATGGAAGTTAGGGAGGATATCAGGAATGTGGCAAAGATGCTGCTTGAGAAACACAATCAGTCTAATGATATAGATGCATGCATGGAGAAGCTGGAGACGTTGGGATGGTCAGAATTTGAGGCGAAACATCAAACGGCGCTTTTGCTTTTCGGTGAAAGTGCTGATTTGAGGAAAGTGTGGTTACGACTTAAGCCACACACCTGTGAAATGTGGGTTAAGAACGCAGGAGCGAAGTATGGATTGTTTTGATGTTGTGTTCTAGTTGTCTTTTAATAGCTAAACATTAAGCTATATATGTATTTGTCTTTTGGATAGCTAAACATCAAGCTATGTTTGTATGGTCTTTTGAATGCTAAACTTTGTATGCTACTTTTGGAATGATATTTGAATTCTATGATATGCTTTTGAATGTTATTTGAATTCTAAGCTATGTTTGTATGTGTCTTTTTGCAATGTTATTTGAATTCTAAGCTATGTTTGTTTGTGACTTGTTGCAATGTTATTTTGGATTCTATTGTTTTGATACTTTTGGATGACAGGTAGCCTATGGACTCGGATGAGGAGATCATGCTTTTCGTATTGCTTTGTTGGCATTGGCTACAATTAGCCTCGGCATTGACTGGTCATGAAAGAATAAGAGATCTGAATTCGGCACTAACCGGTCATGAGTACACACAAGAATTGTTGCATGGCACGTCTACACAATGTCATGAGATGATGCGTATGTCACGTGATGCATATGTACTATTGTGCAATCATTTTAAGCAAAGAAATTGATTGCAAAGTAGTAGGTCCATAACCTTTGAAGAAAAGATGGCTATGTTTTTTATTGTCATAGGACATAATGAGCGATTTCGAATGGTAAAGCGAAGGTTTCAACACTCAACGGAAACAATTCATAGATGTTTTCATGAGGTCTTAATTGCAATGATGAATTTCGCAAGAGAAGTTATAGTTCCTACATCTTCTAATCCAATTGCGAATGCTTCAGAAAAACATAGAAGGCTAAAACAAATATTTCCTGGAGCAATAGGTGCGTTAGATGGAACTCTTGTACATGCAGTCATACCTACTGATCAGCAGACTCGTTACAGGGGAAGATGAAAGGGTGAATGCTTTCAAAATGTCTAGGGAATCTGTAATTTTGATATGTTATTCACGTTCGTATGGGCCGGATGGGAGGGTATTGCACACGATTCGCGTGTTTTGAAAGAAGTTGCATTTAATCTAACTTCTAGCTTTTATTTCCCCCCACCAGGTTTTAATTCGTTCCTTAACTTTGATGTATTTGTTTATCTAGTATTTTATGTAATAGTTTTGATACTAACGTTTGCAGACAAATATTATCTTTGCGATGCTGCATACACCAACACTCGTGGGTTTATGACTCCCTACCGTAATACGAGATATTGGTTAGCCGATTTTCGACGACAGCGTGCGTTGACTAAGGAAGAAAAATTCAATCATGCTCACGCACAACTCAGAAATGTAATTGAGCGCGCATATGGTGTTTTGAAGGCAAGATTCCCAATCCTAAAACAAATGGCCCCATTTTCATTTCCAATACAAAGAGACATAGTGATTGCGTGTTTTGCTATCCATAACTTTATAAGAAAATTGAATATTCATGATCAGTTATTTATGGCATACAACGAGAACACTTTTTTTGGAGAAATGCAAGAGGAGCAAAACGATGGTCAGTCCGTTCATGACATGGAATGGGGCTCGCAAGGCATTGAGCATATGACTACTTTACGTGATGAGATAGCAACTCAACTAATGTCAAATGCTTAAAACCAAATTTGTATGCAAATTATTAATTTCTATTTGGATTTGGTATGTTTTCAAGAAGGAATGATGTGTAATTTGGATTTTCTAATATGATTTTTATTTTATTTCTTTAATAATTATTTATTATTAGGAGTAATAATCAAACAGATAAATTATATTTATCAAGAAGTAATTTAAATGGGTAAAATAGTCATTCTATATAGTCATTCAGATATCCAACCAAACAGACTTAATCTGGTTCAGCACTTATTGGTTCAGACCTCTTACTGGTTCAGACCTCTTATTCGTTCAGCACTTATCCATTCAGAAATTGCCAAACAGCCCCTAAAACAAGTTCAATCTGAAAAGGAATCTTCTTCAGACGATGTTCAATCTGGAAGTAAACCAAGTTCATCTAAGTCAAAGAATCAAAGAAGAAGAAAGAAATTATCAAAAACAAAATCTGAACAAAACAAAAGTTCAGAAAAGTTGATCAAAGCAATAAATCAGGCAACAAAACTTAAACCGATAAAATTTGTGTCAGTCGGTTTGTTAAATATGAATTCTCTTCAAAACAACAAGGTAAATACTATGAACAAATCTCACTCTGATCTGAAATCAAGTTTAGATTCTAAGACTTCCACTGTAGCAAAAAGATTTGTTTCTAATGAATTCAAGAAGGAAGTTCATGTTAAACAGATGCAAAATAATTTGGCACAAAATCAAAATGTGAAAAATGAAAAACAAAAGTTTAACTATTTGACAACAAAATCAAATATAGTGTCAATATCAAAAGTTAACAAACAGTTGTTTTTAACTCCACAAAAGTACTGTGAAATATTCGATATGAAAAATCATAATACTGCTGAGTGCTATTTCAACAAATACTGTCACATATGTGACATGAGAAATCATTCCACAGCAGATTGTTATTTTAACAAATATTGTACTTATTATGATGAGAAGACTCATAATACTGCAAATTGTTATTTTATAAAGAGATCACATACTAGAGGATTTGTAAATTCAAATATGAGCAAAGGTTATGTTAATCCTTAATATATAAGAAATCAAACTGATGGATTTAAAAAATTAACTAATCAACCTTTTTTAGGTTTGAGATCTTTTCAAAAGAACAATTATGTGAGATCTAAACAAAATATACAAGAACAATTCATACCAAGATCTGTAAGAATGACTAATAAAAAAGTTAGTCATCAATACATGTCAAAAATTGATCAATCAAATGGTATGAATGTTCTAAAAAATAACTCAAACAATTTTCAAAACAATTTTCAAAACAAGATTGGTAATTTCATCAAGAATAAACCTGATTTGAATGATCTTCATTACAAACAATTTACCTTTGTTGATAAATTTGGAAAACCCAAGACCATCTCGGCTTGGGTGGATATCTCAACTTAATTTTCTTGTTATGCAGATACGCCCAAGAAGACCACTTAATACATGGTATGTGGATAGTGGGTGTAGCCGGCATATGATAGGCAATCCTGCCTTGTTACAAGATTTTAAGTTAAAGGATGGAACACACGTCGCCTTTGGTGGTGATGCAGGAGGAAAAATAACAGGAGAAGGAACAGTATCAAATGGGATAATAAGCTTTGACAAAGTCAACTTTTGTTCACAGTTGAACTTTAATCTTTTAAGTGTATCCCAAATATGTGATAAATCATACGCTGTTCTATTTGATGATTCATTCTGTTATGTTTTGAAGCCAGGTTTTCAGATAAGCAAAGATTGGGTAATTATTACAGCTGAAAGGGATAGAGATGTATACAAGCTGGATATGTCTCAAGTTGATCCTTCAACTGAAACAACATGCCTAATTGCTAAAGCATCAAATGATGAAAGCCAGCTTTGGCATAGACGTCTCGGACATTCAAATTTCAAGAATATGAACTAGCTTGTATCTGGAAATCATGTCATTGGACTTCCATCTAAGAAGTTTACGACTGATTACTGCTCAGCATGTTTGAAGGGAAAGCAACACAGAGCGTCTTATAAGACCAAGTTCATAAACTCAACTTCCAAACCTCTTCAAATGTTACATATGGACCTTTTTGGACCAACAAATGTCAAGAGTATTGGTCGAAAATCATATTGTTTAGTTATCATTGATGACTATACAAGATTTTCATGGGTTTTCTTTTTGTATGCTAAATCTGAAACGGCTGATTTACTGAAAGAATTTATCATTAAAGTTGAAAATCAATTAGAAAATAAAGTGAAAATAATAAGAAGTGATAATGGAACGGAATTCAAAAATGCTAACATTGAAATGTTTTGTGCACAAAAAGGGATAGCTCATCAGTTCAGTGCTCCCAGAACTCCTCAACAAAATGGAGTTGCTGAAAGGAAGAATAGAACACTGATTGAAGCTGCTCGTTCTATGTTAGCTGATGCAAAAATTCCTATCATTTTTTGGGATGAAGCTATATAAACTGCGTGTTTTGTTCAGAACAGAATCTTAATTGTGAAAGATAAAATGAAAACTCCTTATGAGTTAATGTTTGGCAGGAAACCGAACATAAACTTTCTAAAATCATTTGGTTGTCCTGTTATGATTCTTAATTCAAATGATCAGTTAGGAAAATTTGAATCAAAATCTGATAATGGATTTTTCATTGGATATTCATCTGTTTCAAAAGCCTATCGAGTGTACAACTCTAGGACAAATATAATCCTTGAAACATTCAACGTTAAATTTCTGGAAAATTCTTTTCCATCAGTTTCAAATGATCCTGCCTGGTTATTTGATTTAGATTCATTATCAAACTCTCTTCAATCTAACTTGTTTAATCAATCAAATTGTCTTGATTCTTCAGGTAAGAAGAACTCTAGAGGAGATCTTGGATCTTTCAGTGAGGATTCAGATTCTGACGACCCAGATGATTCTAACTCAGACTACCCATTTTTATCATTTGTCAAGGACTCAACAATACGATTCAATGACAATAATCATGCTAATACAGCTTCAGATCATTCAGTTTCATTTGATAAGGAAGACTCACAACCAATTCCTAATGATGGTAATGAGTTTGTGCAACCTGAGTCTGGAACATCATCCATCTCTGGTGATGCAGTTGATACTGGTAACTTTGATTACTTTATTAACTCACTGACTCAAGTTCCAAACTTCAATCCACATTCTTCTAATTTGTTACATCAGCTTTCCAACTTAAACCAAACAAATCTGGATGTTAATGTTCAATGTGATGAGATTCCAACATCTCGTATTCACAAGAATCATCCAATTTCTCAGATTATTGGTCCATTGAATGAGAGAACAACAAGGAGTAAATCAGAGCAAGCAAACTTGTGCTTATACTCTTGTTTTCTTTCTCAAATTGTTCCTAAAAATGTTACCGAAGCATTAAAGGACAATGGTTGGATAGAAGCCATGCAAGAAGAATTACTTCAATTTCGCAAACAAGAAGTGTGGAATTTAGTGGATTTACCTGAAGGAGAAAATGCTATAGGCACGAAATGGTTGTTTAGAAATAAGACTGATGATCATGGTGTAGTAATAAGGAACAAAACGAGACTTGTTGCACAAGGATACACACAGGAAGAAGGGATAAATTATGATGAAGTGTTTGCACCAGCTGCAAGACTTGAATCCATTCGAGTTTTCTTGACTTATGCTTCATTCATGAAATTTAAGGTGTATCAAATGGATGTAAAGGGTGCATTTCTATATGGTCCTATCACTGACGATGTGCTTGTGAAGCAACCTCTGGGCTTTGAGGATGCAGAATTTCCACATCGAGTATATAAGCTGAGTAAAGCTATATATGGACTTCATCAAGCCCCTAGAATTTGGTATGAGACATTATCACAACACTTAATCCAACATGGATACACAAGAGGGAAAATTGATCCAATTTTATTCATAAAGAAGGATAATGATGATCTCTTATGTGTACAAGTGTACGTTGATGATATCATATTTGGTTCTACCAGTCCAAAGTGCAATGAATTTGAAGAAATCATGAAATCTCGGTTACAAATGAGTTCTATGGGAGAGATTAATTTTTTCCTTGGACTTCAAGTCAAGCAAACTGACGATGGAATTTTTATCAATCAAGAGAAGTTTGTTTACAAGCTCTTGAAGAAATTTAAGTTGCAAGACTGTCAGTCCATACAAACTCCAGCAGATGTTAACACCAAGATTGAACCTGTTCCAAAAGGAAAATCTATTAACCAAACGTTATACAGATCAATGATTGGTTCTTTGATGTATCTTACTGCATCTAGACCAGACATTATGTATGCAGTTTGTGTTTGTGCCAGGTATCAATCAGATCCGAAAGAATCTCACTTAATTGCTGTCAAAAGGATATTTAGGTATCTCAAAGGTAAACCAGCTTTAAGGCTTTGGTATCCTTACGAGGGTAACTTTGAACTACATGGATACACAGATAGTGATTATGGTGGATGTTGTCAAGATAGAAAATCTACTTCGGGTGGGTGTCAATTTCTTGGTCCCCGATTAGTCTCGTGGCAATGTAAGAAACAAACAAATGTCTCTGTTTCAACTACAGAAGCTGAGTACATTGCTGCATCAACAGGATGTTCTCAAATCCTCTGGTTGCAAAATCAACTACTGGATTATGAGTTCAATTTTCTTAAAACACCTATTTACATTGATAACACTGCTGCTATGTTCATTACAGCTAATCCTATTCAACACTCAAAAACAAAACATATCGAAATTCGATATCATTTTCTCAGAGATAACTCTGAAAAAGGATTAATGATATTGATTCAAATTGCAACGGAAAAACAGTTGGCGGATCTATTTACTAAAGCCTTCCTACCAGGACGGTTTGAGTATTTAGTGGAGTCAATTGGTCTTATTAATCATATGTGAACTCTCTAAATTAAAAGATCATCATAAGTGATCCTCTCAATGTTAATTGCCTGTTTGTATTTTGTGTGTGTGTGTGTGTTTTTAGAAAAACCAAATACAAAAGTATAAATCAAAACTCCAAAAAAAATAGAGTCTTTTCTAATTGTCAGTTTATTTTTAGTAAAGAATTTGTTTATGCAATATGTGAGAAATGATAGTACATTAGTGAGATCAGTGCATATTTCACTCATTAATAAAGTCTGACATGATCAGATATGATGTGTAGACAATATCATGCTACTATACTGAAAAAGTAAATTCTTGTGATTACACTAAATCTTTATGCTTGTGTGTATTCATCTGAGTACTTTTGAGATGTATTGGCTTATCAGATTGATTGCTTGTTAAGTTACACCACTCACACCTGATGGTAATATGATTAATCATGAGATCTGT
Organism: Flaveria ramosissima; assembly: GCA_025215565.1. Lineage (NCBI taxonomy): Eukaryota > Viridiplantae > Streptophyta > Magnoliopsida > Asterales > Asteraceae > Flaveria > Flaveria ramosissima. Next base: position 70,145,449 of record CM046039.1, read on the forward strand.
TACAAGCATCATATCACTTCTTTGTTATGAGTCATCATAGACCTGAAGTGCTGAGATATCCTCTGTTGTAAGTCATTACACCTGGATTTTCTCTTTGATGCAAAAGATGCCAATATGCACAAACTATTCAAATGGATAGTTAGAGCTGATTAAATGGTTATCCATGATCATTCTCTATTAATTTAAGTAACATGAACTCTGGTTATACATATGTTTCAAGTAATAAGTTGAGTATATGTTCTTTCTTGCATGTCTTGATGATAGTTGAGCTCTCTATGTCTCTGTATGATTTACATCATGTCATATCTAAATATACCCTAATCAATCCAAGAATTGAAAACATAAGTGAGTTGATATTTTGTCAAAACACTCATTTTCTGTCCTTAGATCTTGTGTCTCCTTTGCTGTGATATCACTGACCTGGAACACACTTGATCAGGATTTATTCATTGTCTTTGACTATTCACATTTTTTTTATTTTAATGTGCTGATCTTCATTGATATGATCTCACTGCAGACATTAATTCTTTTGTTTATACTAGATTTTGATTATGCTTTCATTTTGATTTTATGCATGTTTTCTGTGTGTGAAGGCAATGTATCAATGAGATGTGTGATCTTATTATGTTACCTTAGAAAACTTATAAGTTGTTCAAACTTAAAAGTTTAGGGGGAGTAATAAATGGAAGAGTTTTTCTCAGAAAATCAAAATTAACGTTAAAATGTTGAATTTTGAAAGGATGATGCTATATGTTCAAAGTGTATGTGAGTTTGATAATGTAACTTTTGAAAATGATAATATGAACCTATATAAATTTGCAAGTGAAAATGCTTCTTTCAGAAGTTGAAAAATAGATATTTGATTTTGTTTTGAGACTAAAATGAAGGGAAAAATAAATTTTAAAAAAAAATTATAAAACAAGTGAAAATTTAAAATTGTTAAAAATTAAAATTGTGTGTGCAAAATGTAAAAAGTTCAAATTTGAGGGACTAAAAGGTCAATTTTGGGAAATTAAAAAATATGCTTAAAATGTTTAAAGATTAGTATGAAATATTACTAATATGTTTAAACAATGTGCAGGTGAAGAATTTTAAAAATCACAAGTGCAAGACTCATAAAAGTCAACTCAAAGTCAACACATGCGCCTAAATAGTGTTCATACGTCTAAATAGGAGCATGGTGAACTTTCAGGAAATTATACAAGTGTTTGGGCGTTTTTCATATTCCCATGCGCCTAAGTAGTTGCAATAAGTACATGAGTTTAACCAAGTGTTTGGGCGTAATACACAAAACCATGCGCCTAAACAGTAATAATGAGTCTGATTTAAACCAAGTGTTGGATGTTTAAATGTCTTATGCGTTTGTACAGTGCTTGCAGGATCGGGTTTGTCACTTAAACACTTGGATTTCTCTCAAACTCACTTATAGAACACTCAAATCAGATGAAGTAAAGTCTTTTACGAGAGTTGATAATAATATAATAAGTAGCAAAGAACACTTAGAAATAATTTTCAAGGCACTTGTATATATTACTTCTCAACTCAAGGTATTACAAGACTCTTACAAGCATGATACATAAGTTACAATGAGAAACGATATATACTAGATCCTACAGCTGGATATACTTTGATACCAGTTGGAAACCTAAGACTAAAGCATATACTACAATGCTAAAGTTAAGGTATCTTAGATAAAGTATTATCTAAGATATGTTAGTCATGACATGTCCATGACTTACCTTTTGTCACCAACTAAATATGGCAACTGTACTAACTTATAAAGGTAAACACTGGAATAAAGTATGGTCAACTATATGGCTTTTGAGAAAACACCATGCAGTATCTCAGAGGTCTGCAGCGGAGTGTCAGGGAGTCCATACTTATGTCCACTGGATAATAGTAGTGTCTTCCGAAGGTAAGTTGGCTTCGGAAGAACAAGTTCTTCCGAAGCCACTTATACTTCAGAAAAGGCTTTTATACTTCCGAGGCTTGAGTACTTCTATACTTCGGAAGTTGACTTCTGATCTGTCATTCTAAGTCTTGATCTTCGGAAGTAAGTTCTTTGTCTTCGGAAGTTGGAGTTTTCCTTCGGAAGTTAGTTTTACACTTTGTCTTCGGAAGAGCTCCTTTTTCCTTCGAAAGTTCCACACTTGGCTTCGGAAGTCCTTTATTTGTTGTACCAAAATATTCTAAGTGATTTGTTTTTGGTTGCACCAGCCTTTCTAGATCCAACAAACTCCCCCTAGGCTGATGCTACCAAAACCTCACTTGTTTCTGCTTCTCAAAGCTTTCAACACCAGAGACAGAAGATATTTGTCTGTTTCTTTGTTCTTCCCTGAAGTGGTGCTGAGAAGCTTGTACAAGTCATTGGTGGATAGGAGATCCAGTCTATCACTCTGAATGACATGTACCCTCTGTTGTGTCCCCCTGAAAAGAGTTAGTTGACGGGAGTTATAGTCATACTCCCATCTAACTATGGATTCAAGTTCAGGACCTTCATCCATTTGTAGAAAGGCTTTGCCTTTGGTTGTTGATCCCTTCCTTTTCTCCTCCTCTCTCAGTTTCAACTCTTCTTCAACCTTGCTCCTAGCGGTTAGCTCGGCCATATGAAGACTGCCTAGATGATTTCTGATATGGGCAGCTACATCAGAGTTTGAAGGGTTAGAGAATGGCTTCATTGCTAACTCAGCAATATCAAATCTGCTCAAGTATAGCAGAGATGAGACACTTAGCCTGTTCAGCTCTCCATTCTCTCTTTCAACAACAAAGTTGTGAGAAGAGTCTTCGAACCTCCACTGGATGATCTTCTTCCTAGGTGCAAGAGGTTGTCTTGGCACCCGGTCACCTTTCTTGGTATCCAACAGAGTCACCAGCCTTCTCCTTAACTTCTTTTCTTCCTCATTCAAAGTGTCTGAATTGAGGCTAAGGAGATTTGCAGCTTGGTCCAATGTTCCTCTGGGCAGATCAAGAAATTGATCTCTAGTAAGGGAATGTGAGGATCCATCAACATAAGTCAAATTGACTGAATCCTCCTCATAGGAGATATCGCTCAGGGTTGTGCAATTGATGAGCTTTGTCTTGATTGCCTTGAATTCTTCTAAGGAGAGATTTTAGAAGGCTGAGGGGATGGTTTGATGGGTTGTTGGGAAGGTTGAGGTGTTTGGGTTCTGGCTAGAGTTTTGGGTTGGAGGATGGGTAGTTTAGGTGGTTGAGGTGAAGAGGTTGGTATGGGTGATGGTGTAGGTTTAGGGGTGTATGGTTCAGTGGTTGGTTCGGTTTTGATGGGGAATGGAAAGGGTATTGGTTCAGGTTGTGGTTGGGTTTGGAGTTGGGATTGAGTAGTTGATTTGAAGATCATCCTTTGTCCCCTTCTGTACATCTCCTTCCTTTTCCTCGGGCGAATGTCAGCCTTTATGTCACTGACATGTCCCTGAGGGTATTTTCAGACATAGGACCCACCTGCCTGCCAGAGAAGCCATGAGCCCTGAGATAGCTCTTCATCCAGGCCTTCTCACATATCTTCTTGGCAGCATTTAGTCCTGCTTCCTCTTCCTTCTTCTTCTTCTGCATCAGCTTTTCCCTGGAAGCTTTCTTTCTCTCTTTCTCCATTTAATCTTGCTCTTTGTTGAAGAGCCATAAGATCGTATCATTGTTGTGTGGAGATAATTCTTCTTGAGAGAAACCTCTGGAGGTTAGGAAAGTTATCCTTTCCCTCCTGAGTTGCTGATCAGCTTCTCTTTCTTTCCTCTCCCTTTCTTCTTCTAAGGCCAACCTTGCTGCCTCTTCTCTTTGCTGTTTTTGCAGCAAAGTTGCCTTTTCCAGCTCAACTAACTCCTCTAATGGTAGCAGGAGTACATCTTCATTTGCAGCTCTTAGACTGACAAGTCTATCAATGATCTCTACTCTTCTTCTGTTGTTAACTGCCTCCTGGTTGGCTGCAGCTGCTTTGGTACTGGCAGCTAGCAGTTTTCCAGTTGGAAGCCTACCTTTTCTTTTGAGTTTTTCTAACCTTTCTTCCTCCTGAAGCTCTTCCTTAGTCATGGGTCTTTAACCGAAACGGGGACTAGGCATGGAAAAGCTCAATCAGCGTCCTTCTATCCCGAGGTTCGAAATGCGGAGGTACCTTTACCGTCACCTGCTAGCTCTGCCCGCCACGGGTTAGCGACATAAAGTGCGAATAAAGGTTCATCGGGACATTTTCTTCAACAACTGAAGCCCTTATTATCCCCGCAGAGCCTCCAAAGGAAGTAAAGACTACAAGTCCCTATGGAAGTTCCTTGCCCACTTCTTGGCATCTGCCTTGATTATGTTTCATGTCCGCAAATCGTATTCATGTCCGACCCCCCTTCTCTGTTGGCGAATCGACTTCAGCTCCTGTACTTCTTTCCTTAGGGCCGTCTAAAAAGTATTAAGTTCTTTAAAGATCTTCGCCTCCATCTTTGGAATTGAATCAATAGTAGCAGAAGGAGGCAAGTAACTGATTAAGGAAAGGCATGAGTTTAATTTTCCAAGTAAGTTATGGAAAAAAGTGATTATTAGCTTTCACCCTTTCTCAATGGACATAAGTATGGTCGGTCTGACAAGCCATTGCCATCTCTATTATACTGCATGGTGCTTTCCCACACCCATGTAGTTGACCATACTTTATTCCACTGTTCACATTTATCAGATAGTACAGTAACCATATTTAGTTGGTGACAAAAGGTAAGTCATGGACCTGCCATGACTATCTAATCTAGGATAATATTTTATCTTAGATACCTTACTTCTAAAAATGTAGCATTTGTTTAGTAATAAGTTCCATCTAGTAATCTAAGTATAATCGGCTGTAGATAGTATTATATATAGTTTCTTATTGTAACTCATTTTGTAATGCTTGTAGAGTCTTGTAAATCTTTAAGTTAAAAAGTAATATATACAACTATCTTGAAAACCATATTTTTTGTTCATTAACTTAATATATTACTATCCACTCATTTAAGGTTTTCTACATCAACATTAGAGTGTGTCCAAGTGAGTCTTAGAGATAATTCTTTTGTTGAAAAACAAACATCGATCCTGCAATTGGTATCAGATCTTCTTAGGCTCTTGATTGTGAGATTTTACCATCCAAATCAACTTGTTTCTTCACTCATTCACTCACTACACTCAAAAATGGCCCTCAACCAGAAATCTTCTGAATCTGAGATGAGAACGATGACTAAGGCTCCTATCATCACCCCTGATAATTTCAGATCTTGGTGCAAACACATTGAAGGTTTCATCAAGTATCAAGACGACAAGATGTGGAGATCTATCACTCACGGACCTTATAAGCCAAAGGTGGAGTCACCGGCTGGTAATGGAGCCATGATAGAGAAAGCCATTGAAGATTACTCATATGAAGACTTTAAGAAAATAGACATCGATAGCAAAGCCATGACAGTATTGCTTACAGCCATACCAAACTCTATAATGGTAGGCTTTGAGCATTGTCAGTCTGCCAAAGAACTCTTTGATGCTTTGACATTGATGTACTCTGGTTCCACCAATTCCAAAGAGTGCAAGAGAGATACCTCGAAGTAGCAGTTCGAGAACTTCACTCATATTGTTGGAGAGACCCTGAGCTAACAATACTTCAAGTATATGGACTTAATCTCATCACTTTAGTCTGTGAGAGTGACTCTTGAGAAGAGAGATCTTGTAAGACAATTCATGAGTGCACTTCCTCATGAGTGGACTTTTTATTGTGTCTCTATCAAGAGAACTGAGAATCTAAACACTCTCACCATGACCGAATTATATGGCATCTTTGACAGATACCGTGTAGAGATGGAGACTCAAAGAGGTCACCAGATGAGCAGAACCTCTACCCTCCTGCTAGCAATGCTTTACTTGTTACTGAAGGATCAAGAACTCCTCAGCCCCAGCAGGATCTAACATACTCCCAACAGCCATCATGTTCCTCTGGACCATACATCATATTTCCTGAGACATCCCGGTCTCAACAGGCAATCAAATCCTTTCCAGGATAATTGTGCCTTTGTTTCAGAAAATGGATGCTCTTGTGATTTTTAGTTTTACTTTGATGATCTAGAGTGCTTCAGTCCAGATGATGTTGAATACATGGACATTGTTCAACAAATGGCTCTTTTAACCTATAAAGCAAAGAAGTTATTTAAGAGAACTGGAAGGAAATTCCCTCAAAACCCAACAAACAGCAAATTCGGGTTTGACAAATCAAAGGCTGAGTGCTACAACTGCAACCAACTTGGTCATTTTGCAAGGGAATGTAAAGCTCCTAAATCCAACCCAGGAGCCACTCAAGCCTCCCAACATCCTGCCACACCAAAAGTTGTTGCCAAGCCAACTGAACAATAGACAACTGTTGTTGCTAAAAAGTTGATTGGAGCTTTATGATGCAAGATGTTACTCCTGCTCAAGCACTCATGGCTGGAACTGAAGACAGCAAAGTATATGAACACATCTGTACTCCGGCTTGTATTGCTAAGGTTAAACTATATCAAGACTATAACATGGAAATTAAATCTGATATTGAGTCCTTAAACATACTAAAATCTGATTTTAAAAGAGCAGAATCTAACTACAAACTCAAAATTGAAGAGTTAGAGAAAAAAATTTCTTCTTTAAAACATGAACACTCAAACTACTGGGCTCAAATAAAAGATTTAATCTCTAAGTTAACTGAGGCTCAAGCCCAGCTAGTAATAGCTGAGGCTAAAGCAAAGAAGTATGCCATTGAAGAGCAAAACTTCAAAACCATCATTGCATCATCCTCCCACTCAAAGGTGTGTTATCAAAACAAAAGTGGGTTGGGAACCAATGATATTGCTCCACCACACTCTTTTGTGTCTATGAGACAGCCAAGATATGATACTGAAAAGCAAGAGGTTCTAACTGCTGACCCACTGCCCAATGAGAAGAAGAATGATGCAAAAATGGTAACCATCACAAGGAATGATAAGGTAGAAAATCCTATCCCCACCAATGATGATCAACCTTTGACCACCAAAGCCAAAAGAAACAAAGTCAAGGGAGCCAGAAAAACTGCCAAGAAAGTGGCTGGATCAAAACTGAAGATAGACCAAAAGCAAAAGGGTGTGTTCATTTCAGTCGGATTCCAAGTGGTTGGAACTTCTGATTCAGGAAAAGAGTGTAATACCGGCACTCCTATCCAACTGAAGGATCATTAATTGAAGGGGAAGACTGTTGAAGATGAAGAGAATTACAAGAAACAACAGCTGTCACACCCCATGAACAATAACATTGAATGCATAATGTGTGGTATGCATAACCATATGGCTAAAGATTGTTACTACAATCCTGCAAGCACACATTATGCTAACAATGTTAAGAAAGAAGGAGTCAAGGAGGGTTTCACATTTGGACCTTATCATATGGTTCAAGTGTTATGGAAAGGAAAGCCTGTTTCTGAAGCTAAGTTGCTTTCGGAAGAAACTTATTCTTCCGGAAGGAAAATAGCTTTGGAAGACAAGTCAAAACAAAGGAATAGGAACAAAAAGAAACCTTCCAAGAAGAAGACTGTTGAAACATTAAAATCTTTTATTCTTAAAATTGAAAATCAAATTGATCACAAGGTAAAAATTTTAAGAAGTGATCAAGGGACTGAGTTTAAGAATCAAGTTCTAGACTCATTTTGTAACTTAAAAGGGATTCCCACACAATATATTGCCCCTAGAACTCCTCAACAAAATGGGGTTCCTGAGAGGAGAAATAGGACACTTATTGAGGCTTCTAAACTATGTTAGCTGATTCAAAGCTTCCTCTAATATTTTGGGCAGAGGCGGTTAGCACTGCATGCTATGTGCAGAATAGAGTTCTTATGTTAAGCCCCATGAAAAAACCCCTTATGAGCTATATAACAAGAGGCTATCGTTCATTGGCTTTCTTAGGTCATTTGGAAGCAGGTGCACCACTCTTAACACAAAGGATAATATGACAAAATTTGCTGAAAAGTAGGATGATGCTATCTTTGTTGGATATTCCTCTAACTCTATTTCTTATAGAGTTTATAATATCAAAAATCAATAATTTGAGGAATCTTCCAACATTGTTGTTAATGAGCACACTTCTTGTGTTAAGGGAAATGGTCCTGATCATATTTTAGATTTAGAATTGTTTCCAAACTATTCTAAACCTTCTTGTGAGAATGTTTTAGCTGGAACGGGAACTCATAGTGATTCAGATGTTGATAAACCGATTGAGTTACCCAGACCTATTCTAAGTTCTCCAAGTGTTGATGAAGATCAAGCTCCCATAAATGTAAGTCTTGAAAGCATGAACATCTAAGGAACTAATGGAGCTTCAACAAGTTGTCAACAAAGTGAACTTCAAAATTCATCAGCTGACAACTCAAGCAATACTCAACACTTGTCTGATGAAAGTATCAAACTGGAGGAACATGTAACTGTTAATGCTACTTCAAAGCAAAATACTACTGATGTTATCTCTCCTTCATTCAATCAAACCTCATTGAATGAGTATGAGACATCAGCTGGACCTAGTGTTCAAAATCCTGAGCAATACTTTTCCAACCTGGATCTCTCTATAAAACTAGAGGTGATTCCTAGGCTCAGAATTCATAACATTCATCCAGCTGAGAACATCATTGGAGACGTCACTGAAGGTGTGAGAACAAGAGGACAGACCCACAATGGGAATGTTTGCTTGTATTCATGCTTTCTTTCTCAAATGGAACCAAAGAAGGTGGATGAGGCACTTAAAGATAGTAGTTAGGTTGAATCAATACAAGAAGAATTGCTTGAATTCAAGAGACAAAAGGTTTGGAACCTATGTCCACTACCACCTAGTCAAGTACCCATTACAAAGTGGGTGTTTAGAAACAAAAAGGATGATAGAAGATTGATAATCAAGAACAAAGCAAAACTGGTAGTTCAAGGATACACACAGGAGGAAGGGATAGATTACACTGATGTCTTTGCACCAGTTGCAAGACTTGAGGCTGTGAGAATCTTCCTTGCTTATGCAGCATCCAAGAACTTTACAGTTTACCAACTTGATGTCAAGTGTGCATTTCTATACGGGGATATAGACAGAGAAGTCTATGTGTGCCAACCTCCGGGATTTGAAGACCCACAACATTCTAACTATATGTGCAAACTGGATAAAGCTCCTATGGGCTGCACCAAGCACCTAGGCTGTGGTATGAGACATTGTCTCAATTTTTCCTGAAGAATGGTTACACCAGAGGTACCATTGATAAGACATTATTCATAAGAAAGTCCGGGAAAGACATCTTGCTAGTACAAGTCTATGTTGATAACATCATATTGGTTCCTCAAACGACCAGATGTGTAAAGACTTTGAAAGCATTATGAAGAAGAAGTTTGAGATGAGTTCCATAGAAAAAATGGAGTTTTTCCTTGGAATTTAGGTCAAGCATATGAAAGATGGGTTCTTTATAAATCAATCTAAATATGTTAATGACATTTTAGAAAGATTTGAGATGAGAGATTGTAAGCCAGCCAAGACACCCATACCCAGAAGTCATAATCTCTATCCTGACTCCGAGGAGGAGGATACTGATCAACATCAGTATAGGGAAATCAATGAATCTCTAATGTATCTCACAGCAAGTAGACCTGATATCATGTTTGCAACTTGTATTTGTGCAAGATATCAGGCTGCTCTAAAGGTGTCTCACCTAGTTTCTGCCAAGAGAATCCTTAGATACCTCAAAGAAGCTCCTAAATTGGGTCTCGAATCAAGACTTCAATCTCTATGGCTACACTGATAGTGACTACGGTGGCTGAAATATCAACAAGAAATCAACATTAGGAGGATGTCAATTTCTTGGTGGAAGGATTATCTCCTGGCAATGCAAGAAGCAATCATGTGTATCGACATCAACTACTGAAGCTGAATACATTGTTGCTGCTAGTTGTTGTGCTCAGCTGCTGTGAATTCAAAATTAGATGTTAGACTATGGCTTTAATTTCATGGAGACTCCTATTCATATTGACAACAAGAGTGCCATTTCTATTATAGAAAATCCTGTCAAGCACTCCAAAACAAAGCGCATTGACATCTGGTATCATTTTATTTAAGATATTCATAAGAAATCTTAATCAAACAAGTCAAAGTTGACTCAAATGAACAATATGCTGACTTGTTCACCAAAGCTTTTAATGAGCAAAGATTTAAATATTTAATTACAGCTATTGGGATGATAAACATTGACTAGTTTATCTCTTTTGAAAACCTTTTTAAAAGTGTGTCTTGTTTATGTGGTCTCATTATAATCTAAGCCCTATTACAAAAAGTTTTTCTTCAAAATTCTCTCAGCGTGAGTTCTTCCGAAAGGAAACTTACCCTCGGAAGATATCTTTATCTATATTCCGAAGGCAAATTCCCTTGAACAAGTACTTCCTTCGGAAGAGTTTTTGGTCTCGGAAGAATGTTTGATCTTATATCAAATATACTTCCGAACACTCAAAACTTCTTCACTCGGAAGACCATTTTACTCTCGGAAGCAAAATTTCTCTTCGGATAGAGTTTTCCTTCGGAAGTAAATTTGGCCTCGGAAGAAATTGCCTTCGAAAAACTTTTACCTTCGAAAGAAATCCTTACTGTGTAACGGAAATCTTTGGGCCCCACTCTGTAGAAAGGTAAAGATTTTATTAATGATGTCGGAATACTTTAAATGGTTTATCCTTACCGCCCCTGTCAAATCATACCCCAAACTATCATTCACCTTATCCATCTGACTCTTCACCATATTTAAATAGTTTTGACCTCTCTCTTTAATCCTCTTACCTGTTCAAAAGCTCTAAATTTCCTTCATCTTTACTTTCACTCTCCCAAATTACTTCAATTTTTTTGAAGTGTCAAAATAATGGCCCTAAATCCTCAGCATAACCAAGTCGCACTCCTTGATTCTTCAAAGGAAGCTGACTTTGCCGAAATCATCCAGTTTCTAACCCAATCTACCTACTACATCCCTCACCATTAACCCTAATGTTTACTCCAATCATATGGCCGAATTTTAGGCAAACGGTCAAAACGAAACTCTAAATGGAGTAAAGGTTCTCAGGTCAAAGATTTGTGGACAAGAATTGATCATATCCGAACAGACCATCAGGGAGCATCTAGAGGTTCTTGATGAAGTCACTCCCACAAAATTTCCCAAAACTGATTTGGAAGACACCTATACCTAAATGGGATATGGTGGTGATGTAAGCAGGTCAACTGTCTATAAGTTCAACTTCTCTTACAACTGGAAGTTCCTGCTACGAGTAGCTACTGAAGAAGAAAGGTAGCTACGAGTAGCAAAGCAGCTGTAGCAGCCCAAGAGGCAATCAACAACAAGAAAAAAGTGGAGGTGATTGAAAGACTTGTCAACTTGGGAGTTGCAAATGAAGAGATGCTTCTCCTATCACTTGAGGAGCTGGTTAAGCTGGAAAAGGCAACCCTGCTGCAAAAAGAACAAGAGGAAGCAGCAATGTTGGCCTTTGAAAAGGAGAGGAGGAGAAAGAAAGAAGAAACTGAGCAATAACTGAGGAGTGAGAGGATAGCCTTTCTATACTCTAAAGGCTATTCTCAGGAGGAATTGACTCCTCATGACAATGATACGATCCTGTGGCTTTTTCACAAAGAGTAGGATCAGATCAGTAAGGAGAAAAAGAAGGCAACAAGGGAGAAATTGAAGGAAAAGAAGAAGAAGGAAGAGGAAGCCCAACTAACGGCTGCCAAGAAGGTGCGAGACAAAGCCTGGATGAAGGCATATCTCAGAGCCCACAGTTTCTCAAGTATATAAGTTGGTCCCATGTCTGAGAAGACCCTATAGAGACATGTCAGTGACATCAAAGCTGACATTCACTCAGGAAGAAGGAATGAGGCATTCCAAAGTACACAGAGGATGACACCCAAACCTGCACCCAAACCTTAACCACGCTCTACCCATTGCACTGAATCACATCAACCACCACCTATTGCATCACATCAACCACCACCACAACCTATCCTAAAGCCCAAACACTACCCAGAACTCAACCACGCTCTACCCATCAACCACCCAAGTCATCCTCTAAGACATCAAAGCCTCTGACCTTAGAAGAATTTATGGAGATCAAGAGAAAGCTCATAAACTGCACCACCCTGAGCAAAATTTCTTGTGAGGAGGAGTATATCAAATTGTCACACATTAATGGCTCTTCATGTTTCCTCACAAGAGAGGCATTCCTTGATCTACCTAGGGGAACTTTGGACCAGGCACTTCAACTCCTAGCATCAAACTCGGATTCACTCAAGGAAGAAGAGAAGAAGCTGAGAAGATGACTGGTGACCCTGCTGGACACTAGGAAGGGTGATAAACTGCTATCTCAACCCCTTGTTCCTTGGAAGAAGATTGTCCAGTGGAGGTTTGAAGAACCTTCTCGCAACTTTGTTGTGGAAAGGGAGAATGTGAAGTCAACCAACTGAATACACCATCTCTGATACACTCAAGCAGATTTGATATCGCTGAGTTAGTAGAGAAACCATTCTCCAACCCCTCCAACTCTCAAGAAGCTGCTCACATCAGAAACTATCTGAGCAGTCTTCATCTTGCAGAACTCAATACAAGGGCAAAGATTGAAGAAGAGTTGAAGTTGAGAGCAAGGGAAGAAAAAGAGGGGTCAACCACTAAAGGCCAGGCATTCCTGTTGATGATTGAAGGCCCAGCTTTGGAACGCATAGTTAGATGGGAGTATGAATACAACTCCCGTCAACTGACTCTCTACAGAGGGACACAACAAATGGTACATGTCATTCAGAGTAACATACTAGACTTGTTGTCTCCTAGTGACTTGTACAAACTTCTCAACACCATCTCAGGAAATAACAAAGAAACAGACAAATATCTTCTTTCCTTGGTGCTAAAAGTTTTGAGAAACAAAAATAAGTGAAGTTTTGGTAACATCGGCCTAGGGGGAGTTTGTTGGGTCAGATAAGGCTGATGCAACCAAAACAAACACTTGGAAGAATTTTGGTGCATCTGAAGAAAGTCTTCCGAAGACAAACTATAACTTCCGAAGCTAAGTTCAAGATATTTCAAAGCCTGAAGTTAGAAGAACTTTCGAAGAGGAACTCAGTCTTCCGAGACCAAGTGAATTCTCTTCCGAAGCTAAACACTTAGAAGATTCAAGACAAAGCTTTCCGAAGATAAAGTCATGAAGACTTGGTAAAGCCTAGGAAGAAGTTGATTCTTCCGAAGTATAAATTGGCTTCGGAAGAACTTATTCTTCCGAAGCCAATTAACCTTCAAAAGAACCAACTATGAACCGGTAGACATAAGTATGGTCAGTCTGACAAGCCGCTGTCATCTCTGATATATTGCATGGTGCTTTCTCACGCCTATGTAGTTAACATACTTTATTCCATTGTTCACTTTTATCAGATAGTACAGTTACCATGTTTAGTTAGTGACAAAAGGTGGTCATGAACCTGTCATGACTATCTAATCTAGGATAATATTCTATCTTAGATACCTTATTTCTAACAATGTGGCATTTGTTTAGTAGTAAGTTCCAGCTGCTAATCTAAGTATAACCGGCTAGATAGTAATATATATAGTTTCTCATTGTAACTTATTTTGTAATGCTTGTAAGAGTCTTGTAAATCTTTGAGTTGAGAAGTAATATATACAAGTATCTTGAAAACCATCTTTTGTGTTCATTAACTTAATATATTATTATCAACTCATTCAAGATTTTCTACATCAACATTTGAGTGTGTCCAAGTGAGTCTGAGAGATAATTCTTGTGTTGATAAACAAACATCCATCCTACAAATACAATCCAATGAATTCGAATATGGAATACATATATTGAGTGCCAACAAGAAGGACGTGAAAAGCGTAGTGAATGCAAGTGACAAAGAATGATCAAACGATTGTTGGTGCAAGAAGTAAAACAAGAAAATGAAAGTGAACTACTCGTTTGTGTGAAACAAACAAAAGCCAATTTTGTAAAACAACTAAGTGAAAAGATCAAGTAAAGATGATCTGAGGGGGAGATTATTGGATTAAAAAACATCACCGCTGGCCCTATCCCACCTCCACCAGCAGCCCACACAACCATCGCCACAAGCAGCGCTTACACCACCAATGCTTAACGTCATTGATAGTTACAGTTAAATTTATAGTTACCGTTATATAAATAATCTGCTAGGTAGTTATTTTAGTAAGGCATAATCGATATTCTGCTAGCAACCACTTTTAGTTGGCTTCTTGGAATGTAGAGTTACAGTCCTTCTCCTCAACCTATATATAGACGAAACAAAATGAAAGATAATATTTAGAATGAAAACTATGAGAGTGTGCAACCTCAGAATTTAATGGGTCCTTTTCTTTATGTTTGTATTATTTTTATACTGTTTTTCTTCTGATTTAGCTATAATTATGTCTGTCAAATATAAACAATCTGAAAGCAAAAGATCCGTTGAATTCAATAACAATAATCCACAAATTAATAAGGCTATATAATTTATTGTTGATTAGTACTATTTTCTCATTAAAAAAAAATCCAAATAAAGTTGGCATAGATACAGTCTTGCATGGAAATTGATGTATTTTGGCATTTGTTTTGCTAGAAAGTAAACAAGAGAAACAATAGTCAACAGATGCATAAACTTATATACAATAGATTTGTTTACCTTTGACGAAAAGAACTACATACAAAAAAGAATAAAGAATTATGACTTTCCCAGAAATTGTGATGGCAATTGCTTTCATTTTCCAAGTATTCTTTCTGTAACTTTTATATGATGTTTATGTGTTTTTTAAAAGAATTTAAATGGTATTTGGTTAGGCTTAAATCTGTTAACACTTGGGCCTGATTTCAATTCCATCAATGATAAGTCCTCCTTTAAGTTGATGACCCTTAACCTCCATTAAACTCATCTTCACCTTCTCACTTTCTTCTCCAACAAAGAATTCTCCAAGTTCAACTTCAAGCCATCCATCTCCTCTCTTTACTGGACGTCGTCCGTCTCCTTCCATGACCCTTTTCGCCATCATTTGTCTCCTGTTCGTGAAGAACAACGATTCAAGCTGTTGTTTTCGGTCATCTGGAGGGCACAGAAATGCTGTATTTGTAACCATATATTCGTCTTTTGAGATTGATATCTCAGAAGGAATAGAGTCCAACCCAAATGCATGATCAGACACTTTGATTATGAGATAAGCACCGTATGTCGTGTTGGGAGATAAATCTTGAGTGTCTATTCTTCCTTCTATTTCCAAGTTGGATATTGTTTTTAACTCAATCACCTCAGGAAATCTGCACAATTTATGGTACAAAATTAAAACAATAAATAGTTGAAAATAAAATATGTTTTCAGAACATTAATTTCTTGCTACCGTGAGACTTAAATCTAAATACTAGAATCTAGATGTTTTAAAAGTCGTATGTCACTGGCCCAACAATCCTAGTGAAAATAGAATCTTTAATAGTAAAAGTTCCGTTGACTATATAAAGTCAAATACCTTTACGTGTTAAACAACATTTGAACTTTTACTTCAAATTTGAAAAACAACGTACATTTGACCAAAAAGGGTAGAACTTTAACTAACCTTGATGTAGAATAGGCACTCCAGGTCCAATGATTAGGTTCTTTGCTTAAAGAAATGGAAAGTGCTCTTGCAGATAGAACATAACTCTTCTTCCCACTCACTTTGTTCAATGAAAATGTCTGCATGGAGTAAACAAATCTAAAAATCATTACTTTAATCAAAGAAATTAAAATGGGTATCAATATGAACATAAACTCACCCTTATTCCACCATCTATGAGAACAGAATCACACAGCTGGAAAAACAATTCTTTCTTTGAAGAAAATGTGAGTTGAGTATGTGTTCTTGAGAGCAACACAGGGAGATCAGATGGCAAGAATTCGCCCCAAACGGTATCGGATTCAGCAGCCGATCGCAACGTAGAAGATGTAAGCATAAATCTACATGCATCTGGTGGAGATGTGAGAGATAAGATTGTGGAAATACAGTCTTCTGACAACCTGTTCAATGTGGTAGCCATTCTTAATTAGTGTTTAAAGTTAGTTAAATTCTCCTGTGAATGATGTGAAATGGTGGGTGGGTAGAATTGTGTTTGTGTGGTGTGTATAGTCTAATGGTGTTTATATATTAGTGAGATGAGGTTAATTGAGGATGTGGGTTCAGTGGTGCATGGGCCCAGGTGGTTGTTTCTGAGAAACCAGGGTTATGGTTGACTGAGTAATTGGTCATTAATATTGTCTAGCAACTTGTGTTCTATGGCCCTACTTGTTGAGCGAATTGATTATGTTGGTCAATTTAAACAATACCTAATTTTAAAAAACCGTAACGCATTTTACGCTTTTTAGTTTTTAAATAGTTTATTTGATAACACGGTGATAAAAGTTAAAACTATTTTAAAAAGACTCTTGTTAATTGCATGGTATTAGAAGATTAATGTAGTATAGAATTAGTATTAGATGAATGAGTGAAATGTTATTAAAGAAAAAAAACTCGTAGTTTTGATTGGGTCAGGTTGACGGGTATAAAATTGGTAAAACCCGAGCACTACAATAATATTTATTTATTTCAAACATCAACCTTAACCCGTACATATTTTGTGGGTGTTCGGTCGGCCTTTCTAATATTTGTTTTCAAATACGATTAATATATAGTTATTAGTGTAACATTTATACATGTTAGCAGGTCTACCCATTTATTAAACATGTTGTGTTTAAGCTAACTAGCTTATAATGGGACATGTTTGATTTGATTCATTTTAATTAGAGGTTGTCTATATCTATAAAACTCTAATAAACCAAAATGTCTTAAGCCACATGTCCATTTTTTAGAGTATCATTTTGACACATGGCAGCTCCTAAATAAAACCAAGGGTTCAATTCCCGCTCATTCTGAAAAAATTAAGAAACACACGGATATGACCCATTTTCACTTGCAAGAAACCCTAATTTACATTTTCATTCCGCCTCACTCATCACGTTCCTCTTCATTCATCACACATTTGTTCCAACCCTAAAATTAATCGGTCTTTACTTAAGATTAAAGATTAAAGATAGTCATTTTCATTTGCGTTCGATTTCAACAGTAGGGCATCTCTCCATTCTAATCAAATAGGTAATTAAGTTTACTTTGCATCATTAATTTATCAGTTTTGATTTTGATTCTTAATCGCCATTCTTACAAGTCTTTGATAGATGAGCCTTCATTACTTGTAATACACGATTAATATGCGTGTATGGCGTTTTAAGAAAGTTTGATTCGATGATTTGTGTTTTTGATAATGTTTTCCTCGATTTCGATTTTTTGTGTGTGTTTGTTTGGTTCTAATTTTTTTGAAAATAACGGAACGAATCAACTAGGTTGATGGTATAAGATGAAAAATGATGGAACGAAGCTCGATTATTTTACCATTTAAACATTTGTGAATCAGTCCTTTTGGCTTCCGATTGCTTCTGAAATTTATATATTTTTAGAGTTTGCGTTCCTTTTTTGACTTACATTGTTGTTTTCATTTGGGTTCCACAAAAACAAACCATCTGTTGTAGTTTTATTGATTTTCAACTTTACTACTGACTAATTTGTTTTGTGATTTGATAATACTAGCTATGAATCAAATTTCAGAGTTGTCGTGCGATTCAAGTTAACCATTCGATATTTAAGTTTGAATGAGACATGATTAAGATTTTGAGTTTTGGTTGAATTTAATTTTTCCTTTAAATCACTTATGACCTGCTTTGTGTTTGTTTTGATAGTTTGACAGAACTCAAACAAGTGTTGATTGAAAGATGTAGAAGTTGAAATTTATTAAAAAAATTTCACCAACAAACTTGAAGCTATGAGTTTTGCCAAATTTAAAGGTTTATGTCATCGCAATGCATAACTTGGGACCTCTACTACCTAATTATGCAAGTAAAAAAAATTTAGGCTATCATTTAAATTTCTATTTGGTTGTGGGAACTATAGTGGTGTCTAATAATCTGATATCTATGTTTTTGAATTATAGACTTTAACTATTCGACTAGCCAAAAATATATATATTGGTAATTTTGTAACGTTTCTTTCTCATGTGAATTTCTATTAAACAAGGTGATGTGTTGGAATATTAGAACATCACAACACCTAAATCAATTATATTAGATGTTACTATCCAAGATTAGTTAGGGATGATTGAAAGCTGTTAATGTATCCTGTTTTAAGCTATAGTTTTTCTCTTCAATGCACATCAAGGCAGGTAATACAAATTAGACCATTACTGAAATATTGTAGTTAATGGACACTAATATTATACAAAATTTAAAAAGAAGTCGCACCAAACGTGTTTTACTCATTTGTGGAATATGCAGGGTCATATGCTGTTGCAATAGCATATTCAACATTTGATGCCAACAAAGAATTACTAGCAAGGTAAGCTTTAGAATTTTTTTTATTATCATTGAATTGAAGATGATTGTTTTCATTAAGGATTCTGATGGCTATTTGACCCATTAACATGTACTTTATGTTATTAAATCATATTTAAAGTGATGAGCTTATATATATGTAAAATAGGATGTAATAGATGGTGAAAAAGCTTTTGTTAATTAATTTGGAGGTGCAAAGGAAATTATGATAACAATAACATATAGGGTGCAAGAGTAGGATTTATGGGTAGATGGCACCTTTAAATTAATTTGGTTTGAATAAATCAGATATTGCAAAAGAAAGGAAATCATTTCCTGTGTTTTGTGTAAAAGTATTAAATTATGCTTTCAAAATTTTAGACTTAACATTTATCTAAAGTTTGAGAATAACTTTGAAGAAAAGTTGATAAATTTTGTAAACGGCCCGTGTGGGTTAAATTAAGTGTAAAAGTTGTCATGTTGTTGGGGTGTTAATTGCCATGCTTTGCTCTGACATGATCATTATATAAATGTTGCTATAGAAAACTAATTTACTTCAAGGAATTGCTGATTTTTTTTGGTTGTGACATGTGTTTTTGAACAACGAAGCATACCCCTTTTGTGTACTGATGTTCGGTTGTTCTTAGCCAACGAACAGGCTTTTATGTTGTGGGTTTTGTGAACTCAGACATCGAATACAAGACATCAAGTTTTAATAAATATCACTTAATATTAGACACGAGTTGTGTTATGAATTATGTTTTATACTAATTGCCAAGTGATTTTTTTGTAGTATGAAATGTTCAAGTAGGTGATGCTATGAAATAGTCGCTCAGGTGATCAGTTTGAACCATGCATGCCTGATTAGTTATTTCCTGAAGTGTTGGTATTTGAATGAATTTAGTTGTGAGTTCATCATACAACTATTGGTTGTAGACAGTAGTATTAATCTTTCTAAGTGTGTCTTACCTTTTATTAAAACAAAGAGTACTGCATTTGATTCTTGATATAATATAATGGTGTTTTATTTATAGCAAAAATATTATAAACCTTTTGCATTTTCTTTCTATCAGTGATATGAAGTTATTGTCTACTGCCATTTAGTTGGGAAATGCTACAGTTGTTAACAACAAGGGATGTTTAATGAAAGCAGAAGTTTTAGGACTGTGCAATGACATTAAATCCTATAAAGGATGAAGATGAAAGTAGAAGATTATACATCACACTATTAATAGAGCTTGTGAATTGTAGTGAGAGTTACTTGAAATTGATGGTTTATAAGAATATATGTATTTTAAATCATAGCTTAAATAAATTTTATGCATGTATGACTTGCAACAGGATACAAATTGGGGTTCAAATTCGATTATCGTGCGCTTTATGATGTTTGGATAAACAAATTATGCTTTGATTATATGATTGTTTGTTGTTCAAGGACCAATAAATTTTGGATGTTCAATTGTGTACAAACTACAATAATACTTATTAACTAAAGATAAGCTAGAATTACATAAGAATTTTTTCATAAATTTCTACGTTAGTGCCTTGGTTAGAACCTTTAATCTGTCATGTAAATCTTACGCTTATGCCTTCGGATTTTCTTATTGATTTATAACGTTATATCATTAAACCCGTGTAATACACGGGTCTATAACCTAGTTATTATATAAAGCAAAACCTTTTACACAAGTGTACTTTTATAAAATCTTAAGACACGTAATACAACTTTTTAATCATTAGATACAAGTATTATTTGCAATAATTTCTATTTTGCCCCTTATTTAGTAAACTTCTTTGAACTAATACATTAATTAATGCATGTTATTAATACAATATAGTATAATATGAGATTATTCAATTCATTATATATATAGTATATAATTTTAATAGTTTAAATTAACATTTAAATATATTAATAAGTATTATCTTATTTAAAAACTTAACTATATAATTTCTAAATACTTTTATAATAATAATAATAATAATAATAATAATAATAATAATAATAATAATAATAATAATAATAATAATAATAATAATAATAATAATAATAATAATAATAATAATAATAATTAAATTTTAAATTAAGTATTATCTTATTTGAATACTTAACTATATGATTACTAAATACTTTTATAATAATTATGATAATAATAATAATCTATATTTATATTATCTATATCTATATTATCATTTGATGATGACAAACTTCTAATTTTACTTAAAATTTAAGATACTAAATAGAATTTTTTAAACATAAGGTACAAGTGTTATATACAATAGTTATTAATTTTTCTGTATTTAATATTTTTTCAAATAATACATTATTTAATATACACTTATGTTAAGTATTATCTTATATTAATATTTTACATTAATATTAAGATATATATTTATTATTTATATTTTTATAACTTAATACTATTTGATTTAAGTATTGTGATATTTAAACACTTAAGTATATAATCACTAAGTATTTACATAGTTATAATAATAGTATCCAAATATATCAACGTTTAACAAAGGTCGGAAATAGGCTCGATAACACCCGCCCCATAACTATATACAACATAAAAAAAATTTAAGAAGTGAAGGTATAAGTTTTCTCAATGTTATCATAATAACTTTATTATTTTCCAAACTAATTAAAAAACCTATTATGTTTTTTTATAATTTTACAATTAAACTTCTAAGGATTTTTTGAGACTAATTACAACATTTTCTCTCTTTTTTTTTTTTTTAC
This sequence comes from Flaveria ramosissima, assembly GCA_025215565.1. NCBI lineage: Eukaryota > Viridiplantae > Streptophyta > Magnoliopsida > Asterales > Asteraceae > Flaveria > Flaveria ramosissima. The sequence continues at coordinate 70,166,600 of CM046039.1, forward strand.
AAATTGATACCTACTCATTTTTATCTTTTTCAAAATTTTATATTTAATCCTTCAAGTTATGTTCAATTTACATTTAATGCCTGAACTTTTTTTAAGTTTTATACTAAGCATTCGAGTTATGTTAAATTTACATTTAATCACTTCAACTTTTTTTGAGTTTATAATTAAGCTTTCGAGTTATGTCAAATTTCCTTTTAATCAATTTACAATAGAGTTTGTTAATTATAATAAAGTCATCATTTATACATTCGCTATTTTTCTTCTCTATTGTCGAGGTATTTAATTTTTTATAGCAATTGTCTATTATACTTTTTATCACCATCTCGCATGTAATATTTTTGTGGGTGGTTAGTACTAACGTATAAATTATCAAAATTAAATCTTTCAACTTTTATATCCCTCGCCGCATAGCGTGAGTCACTTCAATAATATTTATCAACACAAAACCTAGTTGTTTTCAAGTAGGTCGTATTCATCTAGTTCCGACTCAAGTTAGGAATTACTCTCTTATTCAGTAACATATAAATGCAAATGGTATATGGTTATAATAGTAAATATAATCTTGAATTAAAGTTGACTATTATTTAGATGCGGGATGTTTTATGTAGAACATGTCATTTTGAGAGAACCATGAAACAAATTTAGTCTTTCATTTTTTAATCTAACGTTTTAAAAAATTATAAAAAAAATGATTGAAGTAAAAAGTTCACTCATTTATATCTTGAAATTGAAAAGAAAATATGAACGGATTTTGTTTTTATTTATTAAACTTACACATATGCAAGTCATTTGTAGATTATATTACCTATACAAAATCTAGGCATGTGTAAGTAATATTTAAAGTTTAAAAAACGTATGTAAAAAATTTAATGGTTTTTTTAATGCAATCCACTATACACAAATTTGTGAAGAAAGTAAAAAAATTTAAAGAAAATGAACCATTAATAAAAAAAACAAACAATTTAGGTTAGTGGTGGTTGTTCTCACGATAAATTTGTGTTTTTAAATGGAACTTATCCTATTTGGATAATCATATTTGATACACAATTATTGTATGGTTTAGGTAGCGCACTAGGGTTATGACGACAACATTTGTCATTGTGATAGGGTCAATTTGTCGTCGTCATAGGCTATGGCGACGACCACAGACCTAGTCGACACAGACTTATCGCTATAGCCTATTTTTTTAGTTGTCGTCAAAACCTTAGTCGCCACAAAGGTCCATCTCAACAACAAGTCCTCGCCTTAGGATTGTCGGCAAAAAGATTTTACATGGTTATATTTTAATTAAAAATAAATTTGAATTTCTGTTTTTGGCGATGAGAATAGGTTCCGTAAATTATTTCTATTATAATAAAAATTAAAAGAAAAAAGAAAAATCCAATGGTGTCGTCGCCATATATCCTATTATTTTTTATTTTAATTTTTTTATATTTTTCAGATTTGTCCTAATATTATAGGTTTTGAAAATAGAATTATACACCAAAACGAAAGCTAATATCACAAATACCCAAAAGAAAGTCAATATGATTTGAGTTATATACAAATGAATTGCCAGTGTAAACATTGTTTAATTTTACAAACCAAACAAATTAACTTTCTAATTGTCAGATCATCTTCATCGTTATCGAGATGTATTTTTCTTCTTTCAAATTTATGCATCCGTTCTTGCATTTAAGGCATTTGTTGCCTAAATGCATGCATTTCCTCATCCCCAATTTGATGATGACCCACAGTGATGGGCGTATTGATTTTCAGATTATTCCTGTATTATTAAAAAACAAAATAGAAAATTTTCCTATTCTAATAAAAGGGTATTTTGAGATAACACGTGTGAACACCACAATCATCCTCACCAAAATTTTCCCGCATCTCTCTCCTATTAAATAATTACCTTAATTGCTAATACTATTATTTAACACTTTTTTTAAATTTAATAAATTAAGAAAGAGACCTATTTATTAGTGTTATTTCTAAATAAATAAATTTTATAAAATAATATTTTTTTCTAAAGCATACAACTTTTTTAAAAATACAAAATATTTTAAAATTAGTATTTTTAAAAAGTCAATTTTTTAAAGCAATAAAAATGACATTTTACATGGTTTGTTTTAGAACAAAATGTTTATTTTTTGAAAAAAATTTAAAAATAAATTTTTAAAAAGTTGATATAACTGTTTTATTACTTATAGTCATTTCTCATACATAATTTCAGTCATATCATATCTTAAAATATCAGGTTATAATTAATAAAAGTTATTATATTAATATTTTTTTTATTCAACATGTGTAACACATGAGTTTACTAAAGCTAATTATTAATGATACTTGAACATTCGACAACATAGTTGTTGTGTTGTGAAATGGAAAATTCATCATGTTCAATTATAAATAATAAAGGATAACAATTTTAAAGTTTCAATAAATCAACAATACAAGTAATAATATCTAATTTTTCTAATACAATAATTTAATCTTGGCAAATTGGATTTTAATAATCTAAACTATTACCTATTGGTTGATAATAATTCATACTATTAATTTGGCCAATAACACTCACATCCCAACTTTCACTTTAATTATCGACAACAGTCCCAATAATAAAATTTTCAATTTTTTATGTTTGATTTGGACTTGATTTTAATCGCAATAATGATTATGAATGAAGTGAAGAAACATACAAGTTAAATTGAACCTAAAATAAATACATATCGACGTAAAATTTTGAAAATTATGTTACTTGGACTGTTGTTGGTAGCAAAAGTTAAAGTTGGAAGTGTTGCTGGCCAATTAATAGTATGAATTATTATTTGTCAATATGTAATAGTTTGGATTATTAAAATTCAATTTGTCTTTAATCTATTCTTACTACCCAACTATACCTTCATCTGAAAAAATTTAAATCCTTAATCTTTATATATAATAGAAAAACACGTTGATGTTTTTTTAGGAACCGTTAGTTGTAAATAACTTCCTATTAAAAGTTAAAACTAACCTCTTTTTAATCGAACTAATAAATTTATTTCTTTGCATAGTAATCAAACACTATATAGTTTGAATAATTTTGTTTTCTTCGTCTCTATCTAATCGAAGCTAACGATAAATATTTAATTAGTATTATATCAAATCATGTCACAAAAGTAAATGCGTACACATCCAAACCACATAAAGAAGAAAGGAAATGATGAAATGAATAGCGACAAAAAACTTGGTTAAAACTGAAACGTGTTAAATGCATTTTGCACGTATAATTTTGGGATCACGTATAAAGCACAATAATATTTATTAAAAACAATTGAAAGGAGACAAAGATCTATACATAAGCATGAGTGGAGGGCTTATCCATCCTTCGTTTATATCGCTTAAAATCTTGATGTGTTGTAAACTTTGTTTCTAACTGTATATTTTTTTTCTTTTACCATAGGAGGTTTAGAGATTAACTTCTTAACAAAATAAATGGAGTTATCGTGATGAAGATCACACGTGAAACGGGTCGGATAAGGACTGAAGTCATTGGGTTAATCGATGTTATTAGTGAAGTTATCCAAGAGGAGGAAGATGAGTTGAAATCTACAAATTAGGATTTGATATTACTAATACTTTAAAACGCAAACATTACTAATACTTAGAGCATTCATAATTTATTCATTATATTTATCTTTATAATTAAATTAAAAATTATTGTTTTGCTCTCTTATTTCAATTAAATAATATTTTTTATATATTTTATCATAATATTTTTTCTCTCCTCTACTTACAACCACTTAAAATATATTAAAAAATTTAGAGTAAATTAAGATTTTCGTCCCTGGGGTTTGACGAAAATCACGGTTTCAGTCCAATAATTCATTTATTACACTGACGGTCTAATAGTTTCAAGTTTTATTTCAATTTCACCTAAACCATTAACTCTGTTAGTGTAATTCCGTTAAGATAATGTGAATTGACTATATTACCCTTTATTAAATAAAAATAAATAATAAAATCCTTATCATCATCTACATTAATCATTTAACCCTCACCCAAATCACCACCACCAGTCCTCACCGCCACTGCCACCATCCCTCACGCTTGCTCACCAACACCACCATTTGGCATCGATCTCCCACCTCACATGTTCATCGAACCTGCAAATCGATGGTGCGATTTAGATCTACTTCGGGTACGATTGGGTGAAGATGAAGAGATCAGCTGCTTCTGGTGGTAGCACTGCTCACGATTTCGAACCTAGAAAACGAGATGGATCGGGTGAATTCCCGGGTTCGGGTCATGGACCTTGACGACAACGTAACGAAGTGCCGTAACGAAAGAATTTGACCACGGTAAAAGAGCTCGTCGGCGCTGCACATTTTAACGTCCGGCGAGCTTGAGCCGAAGCGAAGTCGTCTTCTTGTTCGTCGAATAGTCGTTGTTGTTGATGATGTTCTTCGGGATCATCGTGTTCGTTGGTTGCAAGATCACACGGAGATAAAGCTTCTTCATCATCGTTGTTGTTTTGGTGGTAGGATTTTTGAGTTTCTTGTAGATGAATTCGAACCTAATTTTGGACGGAGAATATTTCCGGTGAAATTTGGGGCATTGATGGTGATGTTTGAAGGTGTTTGAAGTTGAGGGTGTAAGAGACCGAGGAGAATCGAAATATCATAATGAGCGGCGCATCATTAGGTCCCGAAGAAAGGGCAAGGTTTGCCCAATTTCTTAGCCGATACCGGACGTCTTTGCTTGGTCATATAACGATATGCCAGGCTTAGATCCAGACCTAGTATAGTAGGGTATAGTAGGTGAGCGAGTTAGCCAAGACGCTTAGGCTAATAGAAAAGAGAGCGTCGGTGCGTAGCCTTCATTCTACTACTCTACGAAAAGGTTACGAAATCACTTAGCTCGACGTTAGAAGGTTGGGGTTCTTATAGCGATGGAGGAAAATTTATTTGAAATCAAAGGGAGACCTCAAGAAAGGTGGCGGCCAGAGGTGGTTGGGTGTGGTGGTGGTGGCCGAAGGTGGTTGGGGGTGGCGGTGGCACCGGAGGTGGTTGGTTGGAGGTGGTGAATGGTGTTCTTGATTTTTAGGTGTGAGTGTGTGAGAGAGAAATAGAGAAGATAAAGAGATAGAGATGGGGGTGGGGATAATGGAGGGGATTTTAAAAATACCTAGTGGTATAATAGTCTTTTAAATGATTTAACTGATTTATTTCTAACGGTGTTAATGGTTTAGGTGAAATTGAAACAAAACTTGAAACTATTGAACCGTCAGTGTAATAAATGAACTACTGGACTGAAACTGTGATTTTCGTCAAACCCCAGGGACGAAAACAGTAATTTACTCAAAAATTTATAAGGGTTGAACAGTATATCTTCAAATTTACAAAGAAGAGTAATATTTACACTCTCATCCACTCACAACCACTTAAAACCACTTAAAATCATTTCATATAATATAAGGTTTACACTCACAAAGTTTTAAAAAATGGGTTGTGATGTTCTTAGCGTTTGCTTTATGTTGCTTTGCTTTTAATGTTTAATTATTATTTTATTATTATAATTAGTTTGTATTTTATTTTGTTTTTCTGTTATAACTTCAAAAATATAAAGTAGTGGGTTCAGTATTTTGTTTTTGTTTTTTCATCATTCTTCTTTGTGATATTGAAGCTCCTGTGTATCTTGAAATTGTATAAAGTAGTGTGGGTTCAGTACTTCAGTATCTCTTTAGGTTTTATGGAAGCTTTCGTTTCTTTCTCCTACCAAGTTCACCCGTCGACCGCTTCTGACCAGGCGGTTTTTTTTTTAAAAAAACAGCCTAAACATGCATGACCAGATCGTTGTCATCGCTGGTTCCTGGTCCGACTGGACGGGCCGCCGTGAAACATTGCTATTTTTAAGTAGTTTGAATTTGAGTTTCAATAGGCTACTTGTCAGTCAATCTTAGCTAGCATAAATACTTCGTTTTACTTTGTTATTTGAAATGGCGTACACATAATTTTTTCTTATGGGAGACTGGAAATTATGGGTATATTACTAGATTTTAATATTTTTTTTTCATTTAGGATGGTTACATAACAAAAGATACAATCAAATTAAATCTCAAACATATATAAAGATATGTCAACCATTTAAAAATAAATACTTAAATTGAGGATTTACAATTGTTTGAAATCAGGTTTGAGGGGGTGTAATAGTGGTCAAAGGGGCGACGAGTGTGGGGTGGCTTTGTCAGCAAGGTTCAGGCGAAAACTAGATAGTTGAGGCTTTGGAGGGTAACGACAAATTAAGCTATTTAGAATTAGATCTGTAATCAAACTAATTGTCCCTTCAGTTGCTACTAATATTATAATATTAATTAGTTTAAAAACTTGTGTACTACACAAGTTAAATAAGATCATAAAATTAACAATTACTACATAATATTTAGAAACTTTAAAATAATTTTTTGAAATAAAATATGATTGCAATTACGTATAATTAACAACTTGAGATAAGAAAGAAATAACAATTTTTTTTTCAAACTTTTGTCTATGTTATTCTTTTGCTTTAAATAATTGTTTTTTTAAACACTAACTTTTTTTAAATACTGCTCTAAAAAGTGTCATTTTTAAAGTCCTTTTTATTAAAATAACATATTTCAAAAAATTTTGTTTTAAAAAAATTATGTTTTTAATAAAAAGAACCTATTTTTAGTTTATATAAAAAATTATAACTAGAAAAGTATATAACTAATATCATTAACATTTAATGTAATCATTAAATGGTTAACTTGCTTAGATAGTGACACGTGATAAAACTTGGGTGAAAGACAACATGTGATGTAACTTATTTTATTTTATTAAAGATTGTAATTGAATTGTTTTTTATTTATTTTAGGTTAATTGTTAAATGGTTGAGATAATAGAGTAAAAAATCAGTTTTTAAGTAAGTTATCAGATATTTGAGTTAGTCAATTTATAAGAATAAATAGAGTAATGAATTTAACCATCTATAAGAAATTCTTAAAACATGTTTTCGTCTGTTTATAATATGTTTATATTTGCAAAAATTTATGGGGTTCAATGTCAAAAGTTTATTGTTTGATTGGTGACAATAATGTCTTGAGTTCGTTACGAGCAATGTTTTCAGAACCGGATCGGACGTCGAACCGGACGCCTTAATGGTTTGGTGGTCGGAGCGGTCGAACCGGTTGGACCGGATTTAACTATATTATATATGTAATTAAATATAAGTAACTAGGTTATTAGCCCGTGTATTACACGGGTTATAAGTTATAAATGTATAATTCAAATATGTAAACAAAAATATTTAAACTTTATCGTTTTTATTATAAATCGATTATATAAAATAAGGGTATATGATCATAATGTTTAAAGGGTTAAATAATGTTTGAGATGATTGATATTTTAGATTCAAAATCCCTAAAATGGTTGGTGGTGATTGAGATAGTTAAAAAAATAAAAAAAACTTCACCCTTGTCGTTTAAAAAAACTAAAATAAAATAAGAACTTCAATTAAGAAATTTAGCATAATTTGTGGAAAGTTTGTTAAAGAAGTTTAGGCGGGAAAGGTTTTGTGAGGTGAAATCTGGTGATGACATGTGTCATCACATGTAATCATTTATTAGTATAGATTTATGTATGATTTATATATGTATTTTATGGTTATATATAAATTTTAACTATATTTGTACCCCGTTTTTACCCATTAAAAAAAACCAAAAACCGGTCCGGTTTCCCGGTCCGACCACTGGTTCGGGACAAACCGGCCGGTTCAACCACCTAAAACCGAACCATAGCAGACCGGACCGGCCACCTGACCGATCCCCGGTCGAACCGGTTGGACCGGCCGGTCCGATCCAGTCTCCAAAACATTGGTTACGAGGGCCGGTGTGAAAATTATTGGCGGCGGATAGGATCGATTAGATTGTATATATATTAAGATAAATAATAGTTTCAGAGGGTGCGAGTGACCCCATAGTCACCCTCTAGGTCCACCCGTGGTTATTGTAACGGAGGTTTCATCTTAAATACCTAGTGTAATTTGCTTTGATAAATTGTTTCCAACAACTGCTATCGTGGTGGAACCGGTTTCACAAGTTTATGGTTTGTGAGAGACAATTGATCCGGTAACAAAAATAGCAGTGAAGAATAAGAAGCACTTGTTGGCTAGAGCGTTTTTTTTTTTAGTACCCGAGCTACTTCAACGGCAACATACGAAGTTGTTGAGGATGATATTAAAAGCTCCATTATGCAACCGGAAACAATATAATCGTATTAAAACATCCATTTTGCAATTAATCGACTCCGAGTTGAATTTTTTTTTATGTTATAACTAACATAATTGACAAATTGATACTTCTGAAATGGAGATAAGGACGATGATATTCATAGGTAGCATATATTATAACATTCTATTTGGAATAAAAATGGTAGAGACGGCAAAATTGTATATGTAAAGTGAAGTCAACGAATACCAAACCAATAATTTTGGTACGACCCGTTACTTTACGCTTTTCGGGAATCACATGTCTACCGTGTTGGCCTCTCATTTCCTAGCTACTTCCAAGATATGAGATTGCTATTTACAAATTAATGACACAAAAGCCACAAAATGAAAGTCTTTTTATCATCCTATCATAAACTTTTAAGGAATATGTATGGAAAAAATGTAAAGCTGGAATATGTGTTTATTATATTATAAAAAAAACTTTGGTCGGTGTGTGCAGTGAAGAATTATTGCTTTTGATATTAACCACAAAAGTTTTAGGGATGTTTATTTAGGAATATTAACCACGTCATCTCCCCAAAATGACAATAAAAGCATCCACATTTCCACTTCTAATTTCACACAAGAAAAACTCTCTATCCATTAAATATATATTTCTATTAATGCACTTAGTAAAATAAATAAACTACAAATCATACTTATTTGTTAAAAAAGAAAATAGATAATATAAAATTTATATTGGATGCTTTTATTATCATTATCAACTAACAACAAATATTTAAGGAATGTTTATAAAATATATAAGAATACAAAATATATAACGTAATTTCTTAAAAATCCTAAAAATCATTAAACTGTTTTTTTATCTGTTGTTTTATTAAAGGATTTCGTCTAAGACCCTTACTTTTTCGTTATTTACTTTTTTACTCGTAGCAACGCGTGAATCACAATTTTATAAAAGAAAAACAAACCCAAAAACGTGGGTCTCAATTTCTAGTTAGTATACAAACAAACATATGATGGTTTAATACTCCCACACTTAAATAAAGAAATTCTTCAACAAAAATAAAATTAAACTTATAAAAGTATATTTTGATAAATTATAAAATACTGAATTATATTCTATTACCTTTATAAAAGTGTACTTGGCTTTTAGTTTAATAACTAGTATTAACCCCCCGCGTTGCAGCGGGGGGCATAAAACCATACCAAATAGCACCAATGTCATATCACCGTCAGCGACTACCAACAATATATAAACTCGTCTTAAAAAGAAGAAAAAATAAAACCAAACGAAAAGTAGACATAAAAACGTTGAACAACACACGTGACACGTAAAACATTATAAACAATAACTAAGCCTATCTAGCACCTGCACGTTAAAATGGGGTCGTTAAACAGGAAAAAAAAGTGTAACAACGTCGATTGATACACACATGTTACGACGCGTAAAAAGAAAATTTTATAAAAGGTGAAAAGTATAGTGGAACAAAGTTAAAAGCAAAAAGTTGTATGAGTTAAATTTTAAAAACTATAAAAGTATTGAATAAAATAAAATTTTGAAACGTTTAAATGGTTGTACAATAGGAATAAAAATATATACGTAAATCTTGATAATTAGAATATATATATATATATATATATATATATATATATATATATATATATATATATATATATATATATATATATATATATATATATATATATATATATATATATATAATATATAAAATTGTTTGAAAAGTTGATACAACACTTAGGATTTAGTTAACCAAATGAGAATTGAGAATACAACTTTTGAAGCCCAATATACAATCATAATGCATAAATCAAGTTGATAATAAGTACACTTTGAAGAAATGTACAATAACAATATGCATAAAAACACATGAAGCATGTTGTACAACACCATATAGCACATACACTTTGGTAATTAGAATAATTTTAATTTTACGTCTAATATAAAACTTAATAACCAATTCTTAAATAGCCATTTATTTTCGGAACCAGTAAATTTTAACAAGGGATGCGTTTAGTTAAAAATAAAAAAAAAATTTAAATGATTCAAACTATATTTCATTTGCTTATAATAATTCACATAATTAATTTAACTAATAAGACTCTCGATTTTATGAAAATCCCTATACAATAATTAGTATATATTATATATAATACTAATTATCAACTTCAATATGCATTAAAGTTTGTACTATGTGTTTTATTGGTTGTACTTACTTTTTGTTTTTAATTTTTTTAATCTTTAACATTTTTACTCTTACCCGATACTTTACATATTTTACAATTTAGGCTCAATATTTTTTTATTTTTAACTATAATCCCCAATACTTTTCATATTTTATAAAATTTCGTTTTACGTTTCGATCTAAATTGTGAGTTAACACACCACAACATGCGTGTGTGATTCAACGCTTTTACGTTTATTTTACCCCGTTTAACGACTCGGTCGCAACGCGATGGTCCTAAATCGACTTGCTTATTGTTTTATATGTTTTACATTTCGCCTGTGTGGTTTAACGTTTTTACGTCTACTTTTTGTTCGGTTTTATTTTTTCGTTTTTTATGAGTTTTTTCAATGTCGGTGGTCACCGGCGTTTACGCCTCCCACTGCAACGTCGGGGGCCTTAATACTAGTTATTACTAATACTTAAAATGAAAGGTTGGTGGCGAAAGGAGTAGGCTACACGACTTTTTGTTTTAGTATTTAGCATAATTACTTTCAAATGTGACAAGAAGTCTCACCTAGATCAGGTGGTAAGCGGCTGTCGTTTCTAAAACAGGGTTGTGGATTTGAAAACCCCAATCCTACAAACTATGGTTTTTTCTTTATTTTCTTATTTGTGAATTTACCAAATTGTCCCTCTTTTTGTGTTTGTCTTCCTATTTCTACCGTAACTGTGGACTTGACATTTTCATTCCATTATTTAACGTGCTTAACATGTCGCCTATCGTATGTTTTGACGTATATTTTGTTTAAAAATGAATCAGGTCAAATATAAAATATTTTCGTGCTTATTTTTATGTATGTTTTGATTTGGTCTATGTTTCAACGTAAATTTTATTTGAAAATATGTCAAGTCAAATATAATACATTATCATTTGACGGTATAAATCCGAGTTACTCTACGTTTCAACGTATATTAAGTTTGGATATGAGTCGGGGTGATTGTAATTTATATTTTATTACGCCGCATACGTCGCCATAACACGTGTTTTTTATGTATGTCTTGAGTCGGTCTATGTTTTGATACAAAATTTTTGAAAATGGGTGATCAATTGTAGTCTATATTTTATCACGCCACGAACAATTACGCCGCAACGCGCGGCGGGTAAAATAACTAGTTCATACTTAATTTTCATTTATATTCCATTTGATCATTGTTGTATTTTTTTCTCTTTCGTTCATAATAATTATTATGAAGAGAATCTAAGTGCAACTCAAGTGTAAATATCTAATTATTATTATATTTGAATTGTCATTAATAATTAAAATGAAAGTTTAAAAGGTTATGCAGGACTGGTTATGGGATGGTCAATACAATCAGTCTCATAATAAGAAGAGTGTTAGAACACTTAACAGATCAAATAGGGAACCGGGTTTATATTAAAGATACTAAGAACACAAGTAAGTAATGAGAAAGAACAAAGAACAAGAACAAAATAAGTATGGTTTTCAAAAATATTGTATATTGCTCTGAAATTCTATTACAAGTGTTACAAAGCATAAAGATAAATATAAGAACATGAGATACTTTATACTACATCTTACAACCGGCCATACTTTGAAAGTCAGCTGAAAACACTAATCTAGACAACAAGATCAATGTAAAGTCAAAAGGCAGATTGCCTTTTGACTAGTGACTATGACATGACATAGCTCACATCCTAGTATATTACAAAAAGTATAAAAGGTACAAAGTAGAAAGTTACAGACCCCAAACCATAATTTACAGTAGACAAAGAATGGACCTTTTCACCGACTTATATAAGTTTGTGAGTCTTCAGAGTTACAGCGGAAAAGTGGTCAGTTTTATGCAAAAGTTGATCAGAGAAAGTATGTCTTCTCTGTCTTCGGAAATTAGTCTTCGCTTCTTTGGCTTCGGAAGACTTTGTCTTTGAAGATTCGGAAGACTTCATCTTTGGATTCAGAAGATTTGATCTTTGACTTCAGAAGATTTTACACTTATGATATTTTCTTTGATGTGTGTAAAAACTTCCGAATTAACTTCTACTCTACACATCATACATACAAGCTGGAAGCTCTTTGGTTGTTTTGCTTGTATCAGTTTTTCAAGTATAACCTTAAGGTTAATAGTAGTCGTTTAAATAAAAAAGTGTTAATAATAAAATAAATAGCATGAACTATTATCTTACACTAACTTTTAGCATAATTTTACTTTCGTAATTTAGTAAAATATCATTAACCATTATGGCTTAATGAAGTTTAAATTACCAAAATATATTTTTTGAGAGAACAATACAACTCAACATATTTTCCCTAATTTCATTTTATTATATACATTACTAGGTTAGTTCCCGTGTAATACACGGATTGAATAAACAAAATATTAAATTATTATTAATAAAAACTTATGCATTATAAAATCATGTTTGAAAATAAAATATGATGTTAATTACGTATAAATAGCTACTTTAAGTACAATATTATAATGTAAAATATAATTAAAATTATATATACTTTAGTTCAAGAAATAAAACAATTATACCATTTTTTAACTCTCTTATGTAAAAAGTTTATTTTTAAACATTTGTTTTAAGATTTATTATAAAAAATATTTTATTTATAAAAATCTTGTTTTTAAAAAAATCTAATTTGTAATTATTCTGGTTGTTTTAATAAGATTGTTTTAAAATATTTCACCTGTTTATAATTTTTTTTAAAAACAAAACGACTTAAAATATTTTCTTTAAAAAATGTTTAGTGTTTTAGAAAATTTCATATTATATAAAACTTTAGTTTCTTGTTATTTAGATTTTGATTAAAAGATGTGATTTCTAATTTGCTTCATAAAATCTATTTTAAAAAAAAAGATAGTTTGATTGTTTTCAAAAATTAGATAAGAGAGAGAAACATAACAATTAATAAAATTTATTTTTAATAAGAGAGAAAAATTTGTATGAGTATTTAAATTATTATAATACTCTTTTGGAGGGAAAATTATTTGTGAATATTTAGAAAAATAACAAATGGCAAAAATATAAGTTAAAAAAATGACAAGTAGCTAAAAAACCTTGCTTTATTATAAGTTATAAATATTCGTTACTGCTAGTTACAGCTGCTACCCTTCAACAATTTGACAGTAGGGCGACACTACTTTATCCCCCGTATCTAGAAATTACCAAACATATACTTTTTAAGAGAACAGTTAAAACTCAAAACATATTTTGTTAAATAATAAGGATGGGGGTATGAGAACAGGGGATGCGATGAAACAAAATTAACAGATTATCTTGTTAAATAATGAGATGGGATTGAAGATGAATTGATGGACAGAATAGGATTATGGGAATACTCTTACAACTATAAGTCTATAATAAAAAATAATATTAAGTTTTTTATGTATCTTTGATATTTATTTTTCGGGTTGGATTATTATAAAAATGGAGAAAAAACTAAAAGATGTGAGAAAGATTATTATCCATTAGATATTAGATCTAAGGACTAATAAAATTCGATAACATAATGGTAAATAATTAAAATTTTAAATGATAGACCAAGGCTGTTTTGGTCTTAACCACATTTTCAACTTCCATCTTTTTTTAAACGCTTGTAATTTTTACATACAATGTTATTTATTTTTAAATTACACCATAAAAACAAGTGTTTTTATCTTTAAACGCATATAATTTTGATACATAAAGAGGAAGTTTTTTTCACGTTATTTCAACTAATTGTGTAATATTCGTTAGCTTATTGTGTAATATTCGTCAACTCATTGTGTAATATCATATCATTGTGTAATATTTATCAGATCATTGTGCCTAATGTTGACCATTTTGTATTGTGTTTTTAAAAATGATGATTTTCAAATAATACAATGCTAAAAATATAATTTTGTTATGTTTTGCAGTTTATAGTGTAATCCTGATCGAGTCATTGTGTAATCCTCATCAAGCAGATCACTGTGTATATTGTTAATCATCGAGTCTAGTGCTACTGATCGTGTTACACATTGTGTCTAATGTTAACCACTGTCTTTTTCTAAAATGAAAAATTTTCAAATAACACAATGCTAAAAATGTAATTTTTTACGTTTTTTCTAGTTCATTGTGTAATTCTGATCATGTTATTTTGTAATTCTCGTCAAGCAGCTCATTGTGTTTATTGCTAATTGTCGAGTCTAATGTTGGTCATAATGTTACCCATTATGTCTAATGTTGACTATTGTGTTATGAATTGTGTTTTTAAAATAATGATTTTCAAATAACATAATGCTAAATTATATTTTTAAAATGATGATTTTTAAATTATATTTTTTTCTAGTTCATTGTGTAATCCTGATTAGGTGATCTTGTAATCCTCGTTAAGCAGTTCATTGTTTCTATTGTTAATCGCCGAGTCTAGTGTTGGTCATTGTGTTTTTTGTTGTGTCTAACATTAACTTTTGTGTTATGCATTGTGTTTTTTAAAATAGTAATTTTCAAATAACACAATGCTAAAAATGTAACTTTTTTATATTTTTTTCAGTTCATTGTGTAATTCTGATTAGGTTATTTTGTAATCATCATCAAACAACTCATTGTATATATTGTTATTCATCAAGTATAGTGCTGGTTATTGTGTTAGCTATTGTGTCTAATGTTAATCATTGTGTTATGCATTATGTTTTTCAAAATGATAATTAACACAACAATGAGAAATGTAAACTTTTTATGTTTCAAGTTTTTTATGTATTATTCATCAGATAATTGTGTAATCCGTATCAATTCAGAAGATTACACAATAACATGACGAAATTACACAATGAGTTAAAAAACATGAGAAAAACTTTGTTTTTTTATATCAGCACTATACGCCTTTTAAAGATTAAAAAAATATTTTTATGGTGTAATTTTTTTTAAAAAATAATGTCGTATGTAAAAGTTATGAATATTCAAAAGAAGGTGGATTTTGAGAATGGAGAACATTACCAATTTTACACCTAACCTAATTTTGATTAAAAGAACAAACGTCAACATCTTAATCATTCTTACACTTTTTAGCTTTAAAAGACTTTGTATTTAAATATTTCTATTACTTTTATATGACTTTTATCATAATAGCATTTTTAATAATCATCTAAACTTTTGAAAAAGTTCTGGATTTATTATAACTTATTATAATAATTAATATTGATCAACTCTCTAAGATTTTGACCTAAATAGTATATTGAGAACCATGATAAATATATAAAATATATATATAAACTGATTCATAAAAGATAAAATAAAAATAAATATTATTTAATCATCATTGATTATTACATTAGTTGATTTACACCCTTCACAAGTTTTAACACCCACACCCCCTGTCGTATTCATATTTAAAAAAATATATAATTGCGATTTACGACTATATATACACACAAGAAAATGATACATGGCAGGATACTAATACTAGTTGTTTTTTATTTATAGTCAGCCACTAGTTATTTAATATATTTAGTCTCTGTAGGTGTTGCATGCGTCATGTACTCACAATACAAGTTTTATGAGCCAGAGATCTCTCCGAGTTAAGTTTCTTAATCTCTTAAAGTGGAGGTAAAGTTCATTATCATCTCATTCTTATGAGATTTTGTTAGATTGTTTTGTTTTTTCCACCATTACATTTTGTTCTACTTTTCTTTTACGATATTGTGTAGTGTATCATCAAAGAATCAAACGATGGAACCCACAACAACTAATGTGTTGGTTAAATTAAGTGACACTACTACAAAACACTGTTTTTACGACCACACATTTGGTCATAAAACAGTGGCATTTGCTCAGTTTCGATCATTTTGCCACTGAAATCGCGGTGGGAAAAATATTGGTGGCAGTTGTGTTGTTGCCAACAATTTGTGACCACTAACACAATTTACGAACTCGTGGTAGTGAGCACAAAACCCATCTAAATTGTTGCGGTCGTTTCTATTTGCATGTTGTTTGCTACGATTTTGCGACCTTCATTTTGCCACCAAAATTTAACATGTGACGATGTCATTTTTGCTACCGGTTTTGACACCAAATTGAGATCGCGTGACTAGCAATGGGAATAATTATGAATGTCATTTTTGCTACTCGTTTTGCCCTATTTCTATCATTTTTATATCAAAAACTTGAATAACTTTGAAATCCAACCATTTATAGAAATTTCAAAGTTATATAAAACATTCCACTGACATTACAAACTAAAACAATCAAGTAACTTAACTTATCCTAATATAATAAACATCCATAAAGTCAAAGTAAATTGTTTGTAGCCTACCTACGAACCATATTTTTTTAACAAAGCTTCAATGTTTGTTATCCTATTGAAAATAGCATCTTTCTCCACCTTGTGTTTTTCAATAAATGCTACCAACTCCGCAATAATTCTCTCTTCTTTTTGCTTAACAAGCTCTTTAATAACCTCATAACATTTTTCGATCTATAAAAAAACCCAATGCATAGATACAAGAAGTCAAAATCGAAAAATTGATAACGGGTCAAGTCAGGTTGTTGAGATGATTTAATATATAAATGCCAATTTGAAACTTTATCACTAGCCAAATCAAATACTTCTAACAAAAGAACCATTATCTAAGCAATTACCTCATGTTTCCATCATCTGAATTGTTATAACAATTCCATAATACTTCAAAAAATTAAATGCTTTTTAAACACAATATGTTTATATTAGTCCAAACCATAAGAATAAACATATCTCGGGGTCTTGCTATCATGTACATACAGGTCACTAACATTGTTTAACCCGTACAATTTTCCTTCTCTTTCCCCCAACACTTCTTAACCATAGATCGTTGTTAAATTTAGTTCCCATACTTCTCCACAAGATATCCTTCGCATTTAACCTACTAGGATAAACACGTAATTACATTGTTTAAATTTCCTTGTATTAAATAACTTTTTTCTTTTGAAATATATTGTTTGGATTTTATATCCTCTGCCCTTTCGCCAACCAACTCCAAATTTTCTTCTTGAGTGTTTCCTTCCAAATCAACATATGAATCTAGAGAACTGCTACGACTTAGATACTTATCCAACAACCTGCTTTCTTTCCTGTATTGTAATTGCTTCCACGGCTCATGAGGTGTGAATCATGCCCAAGCATATTAACCTACAAAGGTAGAATTTAGAAGTTAATAAAATTGTAATATTGACATCATGTACATAGTAAAAAAGGTTAACTGACATCTTTTACCGCTTTTCTTTTTTCAGTCACATAGGTTTGAGATACAAGTGTATGTTTGTCCCCGATTGATTTTACTTCTAATATTATTATTTTATTGAGACTTTGCTTTCCATGCAGGCATGTTCCAAATGTTAATAATTTGTTTTCATATTATAGTTCTTATCCATGGTAATTTAAAGTCAATTAGAACGGGCATATCATTTCCAACTTGTAAATTCTTTTATCTTGCCCTTGCTTTAGCATCATCTCATACCTTCCTCAATAAATAGGGAAATTTACCAGCAATGCACTTCTGCCTGCACGTATAAATTTATGCACTCCATTTTCCTCTCACTGTAAATAACACTACGAAGAAAAAAATCAGTAACAAATGCATAAAAATGATCCAATAAGTTATATAAAATTTGTCTAAGTACACACACACATACACCTAGAAACACTCAAATAACAGCGTCCTCTCCTCGTTAGGAACATCTCTCTAACTATCCCATGGACGATTTCACAAAACCTCTAAGATTTCTTTAATAATTTGAGAAGACGTCTATTTATTGCTAAACCTATAAAATAAAAGCAAAGAATGCAAAACCACATTAGTAACATTTTTTATGTATATAAAGATAAAATAATAATATTTGTTTACTTATTCCTCTTCTTCGATCCAAATCTACTCATAATTCATCGGTCTGAGTACTTGGACTTGGGAAGTACATCCGCGCCTCACAGGAGCAACATGTAAAGTAGACTCATCATCATCATTGATGTGTTGATGTTTGGTGTGAGTTTTAGATGTTTAAAACTATGTTTTTAAACTAATTTTGATATCCAATACAATCACTTTGTTACGTGTTTGAAATATAGGTTAAATGAACCTTAACAAACATTATTTGAGAAGGATACAAAAGATAGCAAGACTATGGCTTGAAATGTGCTAAAAACAAAGAAAATAGTATTAAAATCAGGGAGGCCATAAGCTACGGCCTGAGGCTGTAACTTACGGCCATGTGCTGAGTTCGTATGTGAACCCCGTAAGACAAAAGGTTTGGCCGTCTGGTTGAAGGTAGGTCATAACCTACGGCCTATAAGTTACGATCCAACGCGATATTTGGTGGGTTATTTCAAAATTTAAATTCTATTTAAACCCTAATGATTAGGATTTTGAGGAGAGACATTCCTTTGCCCCAAGAACGAATTTTTGGGCGAAATCAGGCCTTAAAACCTCCTCTAATCAATCCAAATCATCCACATTCATCATCAAATCAAGATTGAAGACATAACGAAGACGATGAATGGCTAAATCGTACATGGTTGCTTTTGGGTGGATAGTTCTTGCCAAGTGAGATGGTTAGTCATGTTTAGGGTTTTATGTTAAACACTTTGTCATTAAATGTAATTGAAGGTTTAGATTGAGTTAAACAATTTGTTTACAAAGAAAGTTATTTGCTTTATCATTACTTTTTAGTTTCCTTGTATCGTTAGCTCATTAAGAAAGTAGATAATTTGATATAGGTAAATTTGTAACTTCATGAATGCGAATCTTAAAATATTGTTCCTTAGTTATCACTTCAATCAAAAGCAAAGATCTTGAGTCGTGTTTATGCAACCCTAAGTCGCTGATCTTGTAGAAATTGAAACCCGGAAGTGATTGTTTTCTTATTAATTATTAAATTCATTCCAAAATTGATTGCTTTTTTCATTTGTGTTAGTAAATTCATCTAAGACCTATTAACTTGTTTTTGATCGAGTCTCAACAACCACATCAATCATCATCATCATCACTACCCTCAATGAAAGAAGACATATCAGTATCCTGACCTGCATGTAAATGTAGTCCAATGGTATCGCTACTACCTATACCACTACCTCACCACACCTCGATCACCAGTTTGACCACCACCTCGACCAACACCTCGGTCACCAACTTGACCACTAGCTTGACCAACATCTTGACCACCAGCTTAAACACTACCTTAAATACTTTCTTAACCAACACCTCGATCACCAGCTTGACTTTTACTTTGCCTAACACCTCGATCAACATCTCGACCACCAGCTTGAACACTACCTTGACTACTTCATTGACCAACACCTCAACTACTACTTTTCCCAACACTTGCTCCCCTAACTTGACTACTACCTTGCCTAACACCTCGACCCATAGTACGCATCATGATATCTACAACATAAACAAAATCATTAATATTAAAAAACCAATAAATAAAAATAGCTAGTTAGAATTATTTTGAATGTTACTATGCTAACTAATTAGCAATAAAAAATTTATTTGAAAGAACAAATAAATTGTATATTATAATAAGTACACCTATCATTTTGATTCTTCGTCTTTAAGATTTTCAGGCTAGATGCGTGTCATCAAACTCAATTTCTTTATAATTATCATCATCTATATCTTCCATTTTTTTCTTAGTTTTCATCCTCATGTACAAAAGAAATGGAAAAAAATATCTTTTGTTGTTGCGCATTATATCCTTTCATTCCCTTGAAAGAAATGTTTCCCGTTCACATTGGCATCACTTACGTCTTCACTAAAATTTTGGATGAGTTCATAAACTCCTCTTGGGGTCATCTTTACAACATAACCAGCCTTTTAGTTCAATTGCTTTTGAAGGATATGATGTATAATATACTTGTTAAGCTTGTGATGCTGAGATAAAAGGGTCATTAATGCATCCTATTATTGTGGGTTTAACTTCAATCATATGAGTTTTGGGATCTACTCTTACCTCCCCCCACAAGATCAAACTAAGTACATTGAACAAAACAACCACACAACACCCTATGATGCTATGATATAATAATTCTATTATCTCATCTAATCCATAGTAGAAGTTTTCATTTTCTTCGTACGTGACTCAGTTGAGACACACACCACTATTTGTGTGACTCTGCAATCATAAGGTGTTTGAACGTGAAACTTGTAACCCTTAACAAAATAACCCTTATGTGAGTTTAGATAAGTAAGAGGTCGTTGGACTACGCCTCTAAGATTTTCCTTATTTGGAGCATTCATTGCCTACATTTATAAAGGTGTTATTATATTTGTAATAAAATAATATCAAGATAATAAAATGTGTGTTAGAATGCTTACATGCATCTGCAACCACTTAGCAAATTTATCATCTTTTATTTTATCCAGGATTGTTGTATCATAGTTTGAGAATGAATTTGTCAGCTATTCATCAAATAAACGAATCAACTAAGGAAGCTCTTCACCATATAAGTTTGAGTTTGATCTCTATCTTTTTGTGTAAGAACTTTATCCTCTGCACGCTTTTCATATAATTTTCAAAACGGATGTTTGAATATACCTACATGTAGATTGGACTCGAATAATATAGAAGCCCAATTTAAACCAAGTAGACCATTTGCCCTAATGGTATTTTTACCTCTTGGTCAATTTTTCGACCCCACTCTCGAGGTTGGGTTTTCACTCTCTTTCCTTTTGCTTTCTTAGCCTCAATTTATAATATAATATTTACAAGTTATGTTAATAGAAATTTACTATATGACTTACACTAGGTACAACTTTAAATGCATGTTTTTTATATTCTATATTAATACGTAGGTAGTGGACTAACTATTGATAAGGGGATAGTGGGACAACATATAATCTATGTTTATTACTTAATTTGAATTTTTTTAATTTCTCCTTAACTATTTTTCTCTTCTTTTTAACTATTAAGTTCGTTTTTACTTTTATATATAAGAATTTCAGCATCCGATATAATTATGGTTATTGTTATGAATTTATATTCAAAGCTTATTAATTTTATTATTTTCTTTTAGTTAATTTTTTTAATATTTGAAGCTTTTTTATAGGTATATCATTTCCTTATATACAGTCTTGACATGTTTTTTTATCAATGTTTTGATGTGCATAACCAAGTTTATCAAACTTCAAATGCTTTTTTATATGTATTTAATCACGTCAATGGCACCGCCGAAACATGCGGGAACTATTGCCTATTTTGATACAACCACAAATTTATATGTTTTAATTTTTTCTATCTGGACATTACCCATGTCATTTTTCTATTTATTGCATATTTATGTATTTTGTTATTCTTGCAGTTCATGTTTTTATAATCATAAAAAATAAAGATTACTCCGGTTAATTCCCATCCCCACCCCACAAATCTATTTTCACTTCGTTCTCATTTTGTTTTTTATTGAGTTAATTACATGAAAGATTCTTGTGTTTAGGATTGATTTTATCTTTGTTCCCTAGGTTTGAACCAACCTTATACTTTCTCAAACCTAGAGACCAAAAGTTAACTTAGACCTAAGCACAATTAAATTTATTCTTTTACATTTGAATCTTTATTTTCTAATTTAATAAAATATTTTACTTTTGTTTTTTTTCTCTTTTAACTTTTAGTTTGTTAAAAATCTTTGAATTATTGAGTATTCTTTTTCTGTTTTTTATTATTCAAGTATTTAGAATCAATTTGCGATCAATATTCTAGGCTTATTCTTATTTTCATTTTTGCAACCATTTGGAGACCGGTAATTAAATTTTAATTTTAAGTTAATTTTGTTTTGATTTTCTTCAATCATTTGCGACCGTAGTTAGGTGGTCGCAAGACCTTATCGTCACCGATATTAATTTTTTTTTGTTATTTCTTTTCATTTATTTGCGACTATTTTGCGACCAGTCTCAAATGTTGCTACTATTTTGCTAGCAATCTTCTTTGGCCGCTAAGTTTGCGATCGTTTTAATTTTTGTCGTAGAATAGTCGCAAATTTCGCTACCGCTTTTGTCAGTCATAAATTTGGTGGCTATTGCTTATTTTTCTAGTGGTGCAACTGGGAGGGTGTCGATCTATATGACTGATGTAAGAGAGAAGTTTCATGCACAAACGATAATTAAGCTCAAAAATGTAAAAACTCGTAAAATCTCAAGTTTGAAAATATTTTATAGACGTCGAAGTAGAGTCCAAAAAGGTTGTAAAAAAACATGGATGTATCCGGTAAGAAATACATAAAAACTATTAGAGGCAACACGTCAACTCTCAAGCAACAAATCCAAGCACGACTTAATCTTTTTAAGAGGCTAAAGCAAGCTTAAAAATTGGGTTTTTTCTAAACTATAATTAGTAATACAAATAAGAGAAAAGTAATACACATATCATATATTTACTTAATCACCAAAACTCAAATGCTCATAAACATTAGGTTGCGCCATATTCTCTATTTACAACACTCTCCTTACACATTTTATATTATACACTATCAACATTATACTATTCGACAATGTTAGTACTGTTATTTAAAACATATATTAACTGATATTGCTGGATTAGTTATGCTATCTTATTATAACATTACTAAGAAAACTCAATGAGATAAAACTCAGTTAAGGAAAAAGAGAACAGTGTGTATCATATTATGATTAGTTAAATATATTTTATTTTTTACTCTTTAGAGTTCAACCTTATATGCCAGCAGCTTGTATGATCTTTGATACACTCTTTCTTAGATTTTGTAAAACATGTTACGTTATCTTCATATAGTGTGATTGGACTTGTTTTGATTGCAGGTCTAATAGATATATTCATCAGTCTAACCAACTAGTCAGAGTACTCTTGTTTTTCCTCGTAGAATACTCCATGTTTTCCCTCATTAGTTGTAGGACTTTTAATCTCTTCTAAATACAACTAAGAATTATAAAATCTCAATGGTCCAATGCTTCTATAAGATGAGAAAGTGATCAATTTTACTCATCTTTCTTCCATCATCGCTCATCCGGCCATATTTTTGGCCCTCATAAGATATTTAGAAAGATTAGTGTCACATCAGTCTTGTTTGTGATGAAGCTCATTAAAACCCCCCATAACAACCCAAAGTTTAGGATGGCTGGACGGGATACACAATAAGGATATATAATTCATTGAGTAAATTACAAGTTGTGTTCTTTATTAATACACGAAATTACATGGTATGTCCTTTAGTTTTAATATTTACATCCAATTAGGGGTGTTCAATATTCGAATCGGATTCGAAAAACTCGAAATTCGATTCGATTCGAGTCGAAAATCACTGATTCGAAATTTGATTCGAATTTTCAAATTTGAATTCGATTCGAGGTCTAAATGTCGAATTCAAATCAAATTGCAAATTTATGATTTTTTATTCTATTCGATTCGAAATTCAAATTACAAATATACACACATACATTTATTTATTTTGTATATTAATTTAGTAATATGCATATAAGAAATTAAGAATCAAAAGTTTAAATATATATAAACTAAAATGTTAAAGTCAAATTGATACCTTTTGACTTATTTGAAACTTATAATATTTCATATGTTATGTTTTTTAATATCTTTTGAGCATTTGAAATTGGATTTGTCAAATGAATTTTGAAAATTCTATTCTATTAAATATTTTTTTATTAAATACAAATTGAATATATTCAAATTCGATTCGAACTTTTTTCCATATACGAATCAAATTCGAATCCAGTTTGAAAGTTTTGAATTTGATTTGATTCGAATTTGATTTATCTTTTTCGAATTCGAATCCAGTTTGAAAAATTCAAAATTCGACTTATTCGATTCGATTAACTCGAATTCAACTCGATTCGATTCGATGAACACCCCTACATCCAATGTCATTTTTTTAAAATATGTGCATATCTATTGTTCTTTACACTAATTAACTTTCAGTTTATTGTACGGTTAACCTAGTTATGTATCTCTCACATGAGGCGCAAATTTGTCATTTTCTTTTCACATCTAATATATCAAACAAATAAAAAAATTAGTTATTTTATATGAAAAATAAAATTAAAAGATATCGGACCGTTGGGTAAGTCAGTGAACCTGTGTTCCTCTTACGTTCAATACCATTAAATTCATCATCCTGCTCTATTTGATGGCCCAATACCGATCATCTTCACCACCTACAACATCTCACACACCATTGAAACCCTTTAAACTCAAACAAACAATGATGGTAAAATTAAAATCTCTAATTCACTTTTTGTATTTTGTTGCTCCTTAAATTTCTAGCTTATGTTGTTGTGTGATTAACGAGCGACTCATAATTCTTTTTCTTGCTTTTGTAATTATATAAGCAATTCAAAGAATCATAGGCAATCTCCAAGTTTATGTTCCTTATTGATTTTTTATTATTTGTTGGTTTGAGTAGTTTATAAAGTATTTACGTGTATTTTGTTGATTTTTATTGTTGATTTCCCGACCTTCTAAATGATTTGTGACCCACACTTCTTACTTTAGTAAATGTTACTGGAAGTGGTTGTTATTAAAAGTTTTAATGATTAGTCGAATGAACAGACACCAAGAGTGATTGGTTTCACTGACTTACCTAACAGTCTGATATCTTTTAATTTTCTTTTTTCATTTAAAATTTTTATTTTTTAAAATATTTAATATATTAGAGGAGAAAATAAATGATAAAAATACCCTCATTTGAGAAGGCACATAATTGAGTTAACTGTACATTTAGATGATAGCTAGTGTAAAAAACAATATATGTGCAAATCTTGTAATAAAAGAACATTTTATGTAATTTTTAAAACTAAAGAACATGCTATACAATTTCATATATTAATAAAAAACACAATTTATAATTTACACTAGTTCATTTATAAACGCTTTCTATCTACTACAAAGAGAGGGGCATAGAGATTGGCAATATTATCCTCTCTTATCTATCCCCTATTATTCCGTAGTAACAAATAAATAACTAGATTTGTATTCGTTTCGGAATAAGTAAGTGTAACTATATTTTATAAAATATACCTAGGATCATGGTTTTGAAAACCGGATCGCACCGACCGGTTCGACCGGGAACCGGACTCCAATCCGGTCCGGTTCGGTGCTTAAAGCTATTTTAACATTAAACCAGTGGTCAGACCGGTTGAATCGGTCGAACCTGAATGGTTAAACCGGGAACTGGACCGTTTGAACCGGTTTTTTTATATAATTTTTTTTGTAATTTTTACATATATTTATAAAAAATAATTATAATTTTATCCCGTTCTTAAATACGGTCCGACCAGTTGAACCGGTCCAACCAGCGGATCGATAAAACGTCTGGTTCACTGTCCGGTCTGTTTTGAAAACATTTTCTAGGATACTATCTTCAAATCTCCTTTAGTGGCCCTAACAACCATATAAACAAAAAAACATATTAGTGACGTCAGATGAGAAAGGATGAGCATCATTTAACCTTCACTACTTGAAAATAACAATATTGTCCAATAATATAATAGAAACTAATTACAATCATGAAAGTTGAACGCGTTCCAAAACTAATATAAGCTATGAAACGAAACATGAGGATTATTTTACAGGTTATCACTGACTATGAAGATAAAATCGTATTGTATTATAATAAACTAGGGTACAAGCCCGTGTATTACGCGGGTTGAATTAAAAAATATTAAGTAGTTATTAATGAATAATAAGAAACTGTAAAACATTATTTTGATATAAGTTATAACTGAAATTACGTATAAGTAGAGACTTTAATTAATAGATAAAATATTTATATTGTTTCTAAAACTTTCGTTATAAAAAATTATTGTTTTGATAAAAATTTCATTTTTTATCTATATTTTGTTGTTTAAAGACTTCGGCTTTGTTTTTTAAAATTATTTTATATATAAAAAGAATGATTTTAAAATAATTTCATTATTATAAAAAGTCTCGTTGTTTTAAAAAAAATCATAGTTTTAGAAAATTTTGTTTTTGAAAAACGTGTATTTTTTAATCAAAGTATTTAGTTTTTATTTAATGAAAAATGTCTTTTCATATTATTGATTTAATAAGAACTTAGATTTATAATATAAAGAGAGAAAAATAAAAAATTGAAAATTAGTTATTTGCTTTTTTAAAATGAAATAATTAGTTTAGGCGGGAAAATTAATGGGAGAATGAATGTGATAATGACATGTATCAAAAAGTGTAAAGGTTTATTAGCATAGATAATTGAGTTACATATGTCAATTTCTGGTGAAATCTAAAGTTTATATCTCGAATCTCTTTCTTATTCAATAATAATAATTTTAATGTAAGTTTATTTATATTCTTTCCTCATATGAAAGGTAATCGCAAATGTTTAAAATGACCGCATAGCCCAACAGACTCCAAAGAAGGAGGCCCATGTTATATTATAAGATTCACTTTTATTGGGCCTATCCTCTTCTTCCTGAATAAATGCTTTCAAGCCCACATAGACTTGCACAAACCGGGTTTTGGACCGGACCCGAAACCGGGTTCAAACCGGGTTCGGTCCGTTCGGGTTTTTTTGTACCCGGGTATTGATGAACCCGGGTACGAACCCGGGTCGGGTTGGAGGACACTAAAACCCTACCCGGCCTACCCGGTTAGGGTCGGGTCGGGACCGGGTCGGGTCCAGAACCGGGTACAACCGGGGTTGTATTTTTTAAGGAGGAGGACGAGGAGGAGGAGGAGGAGGAGGAGGAGGAGGAGGAGGAGGAGGAGGAGGAGGAGGAGGAGGAGGAGGAGGAGGAGGAGGAGGAGGAGGACGAGGAGGAGGACGAGGAGGAGGACGAGGAGGAGGGGGAGGAGGAGGGGGAGGAGGAGGGGGAGGAGGGGGAGGGGGAGGAGGAGGAGGAGGAGGAGGAGGAGGAGGAGGAGGAGGAGGAGGAGGAGGAGGAGGAGAGGAGGAGGAGGAGGAGGAGGAGGAGGAGGAGGAGGAGGAGGAGAGAGGAGGAGGAGGAGGAGGAGAGGAGGAGGAGGAGGAGGAGGAGGAGGAGGAGGAGGAGGAGGAGGAGAGGAGGAGGAGGAGGAGGAGGAGGAGGAGGAGGAGGAGGAGGAGGAGGAGGAGGGAGGAGGAGGAGGAGGAGGAGGAGGAGGAGGAGGAGAGGAGAGGAGGAGGAGGAGGAGGAGGAGGAGGGGAGGAGGAGGAGGGAGGAGGAGGAGGAGGAGGAGGGAGGAGGGGAGGAGGAGGAGGAGGAGGAGGAGGAGGAGGAGGAGGAGGAGGAGGAGGAGGAGGAGGAGGAGGAGGAGGAGGAGGAGGAGGAGGAGGAGGAGGAGAGGAGGAGGAGGAGGAGGAGGAGGAGGAGGAGGAGGAGGAGGAGGAGGAGGAGGAGGAGGAGGAGGAGGAGGAGGAGGAGGAGGAGGAGGAGGAGGAGGAGGAGGAGGAGGAGGAGGAGGAGGAGGAGGAGGAGGAGGAGGAGGAGGAGGAGGAGGAGGAGGAGGAGGAGGAGGAGGAGGAGGAGGAGGAGGAGGAGGAGGAGGAGGAGGATGGAGGAGGAGGAGGAGGAGGAGGAGGAGGAGGAGGAGAGGAGGAGGAGGAGGAGGAGGAGGAGAGGAGGAGGAGGAGGAGGAGGAGGAGGAGGAGGAGGAGGAGGAGGAGGAGGATGAGGAGGAGGAGAGGATGGAGGAGGAGGAGGATAGGAGGAGGAGGAGGGAGGAGAGTAGGAGGAGGATAGGAGGAGGAGGAGGAGGAGGAGAGGATGAGGAGGAGGAGGATTAGGAGAGGAGAGGAGTAGGATTATTATATTATTATTTTAGGATTAGTATTATTATTAGTATGAGTATTATGATTAGATTATTATTATTATTATTATTATTATTTATATTATTATATTATTAGATTATTATTATTATTATTATTATTATTATTATTATTATTATAACAACATTAAAAAACATGTATAACAACATTAAAAAAACATCTATAACTCATTAAAAGATTATTTATTTATTAAAACAACTTAAAAAATACATTAACGAATCAATAAAAAATAATATAAAACTTTTATTTAACTAATCGTCTATTTTTTCGAGAGGCTTCATCAAATGCTAATTCTTCGTCGGATATACCAGAAGATACTCCTTCTTCTACCTCTTCATCGTGTACTTTAGATTCGATTGCAATTTCGTCTTCAAGATTTGTTTTGTCTTGTATACGATCCATCGCGTCTAAGTGGTCTTTTAAACAAATGCACATCTCCACCGCTTCCGGAGTTAATCTTGTTCTCCGTAATGATATTACCCTGCCACTAAGAGAAAACGCAGACTCCGAAGCTACCGTAGAAGCTTGGACGCTTAGTAAATCACGGGCCATAGCGGAAAGAATTGGAAATTGGGATTTCTTTCCTTTCCACCAAGCCAAAATATCAAATGCATGATAATCTTGAGTACTCATAGTTGAAATAAAATTCGTCGTACTACATATACCAAGTTCGCTTGTTGGGGCGTTACCCCTTTGACGTTTAGCCGTCACATCCCGAACAACATTCAACATAGTCATAACGGGGTCTTTAAACGAGGTACTAGCACTTGAGGTTGATTCTCTTGGCGTAGTTATATTTACGTTAGGCCCATATTTATTTAAATAAAAATTATAAATAATTTTCAAACTTGTATTAAAATCTTCTTTTGCATTGGTTGAAAAATTGGGGTTTTCGTCATGTATATTCAAATTGTCATTTATCTCGTCTATTAAACATTCTACCCCCGCTACATTTAAAAAATGATTTAAAGCAGCGGCACACGTAAAAACGGGTGGTAACTCAAGAAAATATTTTTTAAACTTGTCTTTCATTGGTTCTATCATTTCTCTAAACATACTATTTTTATTTTAAAAATTTTTAAAATTCAAAGCCATGAAATATAATTCTTGAAGCACCGAATAACTAGTGTGATAATAAACTCCCGATAATTTTGTAGTTGAGTTTTTAAACACCTCAAGAAATTCGGATAAATGTTCAATATTTTTCCAACCCATATCCAGAAACAGGTCGGCTTCGCAATTATCCGAAAGACTATTATGAAAAGTTTTAAAGTGCCTTTTTGTTTTAAAGCACATATGACAAGTAGAATTCCACCTAGTAGGTACATCCCAATTAGGCCCTAAAAATCTAAATTCTGTATATTTACAAAGTTGTTTATAATCTTGATATCTTTTTCTACTTTTTTTTAAAACGTCATGTAACATAAATCGAAAAGCTTTTATAAAGCTATCAACAAATGGTACGGATAGACCATCTTGTACTACTAAATTAATAATATGTGCAACACAACGAGTATGAAAAAAATCACCGTTTGCAATCGGAAGATATTTTAATTTTAATTTTTCAACCGCGGTTGTGTTGTTGGAAGCGTTATCAAATGCCATTGAAAATATTTTATTTTGTAAATTAAAAGTAGTTATTACATTATCCAAAAAGTAAAATAAAAACTCTCCAGTGTGTGGATACAGAAATAGATCAAATGCAATCGTACGTTTCATCAATTGCCATGAATTGGGATCTACCCAATGAGCAGTGACGCAAAGGTACGATTCGGGCAAACCGTGTGGCTCCGACCAAACGTCACTAGTTAAGTTTACACCGGTATTAATATTTTTCAAATAAAACAATTAAATCATTTTTTGCTTGCTTCCATAATTTTAAACAATAACGTCTAACTGTAGTACGACTTACGTGAGTGTAACGAGGTTGAAGCGTCTCTCGAAAAGTTGGTTAAGCGAGGGTTGTCAAAGTGATTGAAAGGCAAAGCTTCTTGAATCACGAACTTTGCCATTCGATCTCGAACCTCATTAACGTTGTAATTAAAGATTCCACCGTCTCCACTCAATTTTGTTTGTTGCGAATCTGGATTATTATTCAACGACTTACAAAACTTCTTGCTAATGTGTTTTTTTAAAGTCGTGTTAGAATCTTTAGCAAGTAAAGCTCCACAAAACTTGCAACGAGCCTTTACAGATCCCTCACTCAACTCAACCATATCCCAATTGCACCAAACATCCATGTTACGATTGTGTGGAAGAACACGAACGACGGATGGAGAGTTCGATGAACCTTGACCAACGGAAGATTGAGAGTGAGCCATATTGAGATTTGAGAGTAAATGAGAGTAAACGAGAGTATTGTTTGCGTTTTTTGCGTATGTTTTTTTGTGTTTGAAGCTTGGATACCTTACCATATCAACCCACACCTATTTATACTTATTTTAGAGGCAAAAACAACCAAAAAAACGGTCACATTTGGTCCCCAACGGCTATATAGCCGTTAAAAACGACTACTTTAAAAAAAACGGTCAAAACCGGGTCCAACCCGGGTTCAACCGGTTCGGGTCCGGGTCGGGTCGGTTCCTGAAAATCTCAAAAACCCCATACCGGGTTGAAACCGGCGGTTTATTCCAGGTACGAACCGGGTACACCCGGTATCAGGTACTACCCGGACCCGGGTCCGGGTCGGGTACGCCGGGTCGGGTCCATACCCGGTTTTTTTTTCAAGTCTAAGCCCACATGCATTACACTTGATTTCTACTGAACTCCGGAACCATGCTTGTTAATATTTATTTGAGTAAATTACCATTTGCATCCCTGACGTTTGTTTATTTTAATCATTTGCATCCCTGCGGTTTCAAAATTGCCATCCCGCCCCTAACGTTTCATGTTATCCTCATTTGAGTCTATACGTTTCAATTTTATCTCCATTTGAGTTCAAATGAGTAATACTGTTAAGATTTCTGTTAAAATTATTATTAAAAAGATGAAATCACCCTTAATATTAAATAATAACATAAAAAAACCTTGTGGGTCCCATCCATCAACATCATCTTTTTCAAATCACCACCACCACAACCACCCCCATCACCACCACCACAACCACCCGGTCATTACCATCACAATTGCCTATCACCACCACCACCGCAACAGCCCATCACCACCACTGCAACCACTATCACCACCACAGTAGCCCCATCATTACCATCGCAACCCCATCACTACCGCCACAGCCCCCATCACCACCAGCGTAGCCACCCATCATCACCACCGCAACCCCTATCACCACCACCACCGTTGCCACGATCACCAGCACCTTAGCCCCATGACTACCACCGTAGCCCCATTACTACCGCCACAACCCCCATCAACACCACCATAGCCACCCATCATCACCACTGCAACCCCTATCAGCACCACCGCAACCCCCATCACCACCACCACCAAAGCCGCCCATCACCACCACCGCAACCACTATCACCACCACCGATTCAAGAGAAACTGTAAGGATTCTTTTAAGTCTGATGCAAACCAAAACATCCAAAGTCTCTCTGCAAGCAATACACTAAAGAACTGAAGTAGAATTGCTTCGAAAGTTTTACACCATGCACTAGTAATATTCTAAGTGTAAAATCTTCCGAAGCCAAGACCAATATCTTCCGAAGCCAAATATGAAGTCTTCCGAAGCCTCAGAGACAAAGTCTTTTGAAGCTTCATCCTATGAAAACAGATTTCTTCCGAAGACTTTTAGTAACATGCTTTATCTGATGTACTGTTCCATAAAGCTGGACACCTTTCCGCTGCATCTCTGTAAAGTCACCAACTTACATGAGTTGGTGAAAAGGTCCATGCTTTTGGTAACTGTACATTGAGTTCTTGAGTCTGTAACCTTCTACTTTATGTACTTTATCCTTTTTAATAGATAAGGATGTGAGCTATGGCATGTCATAGTCACAAGGTCAAAAGGCAGATATGCCTTTTGATTCTACAATTGATTTTGTTTTTGTGTCTAGTCAATTGTATCCAACTGGCTTTCAAAGTATAGCCGGTTGTAGGTTGTAGTATAAGTATTCTATGTTCTAGTATCTATTTTTATGCTTTGTAACACTTGTAATAGAACTTGAGAAAGCAATATACTGCATCCTTGAAACCCAAATCTCTGTTCTGTCTCTTTATTATTACTTGTGTTCTTTGTATCATTATTGTGGTTAATCCAGTTTACTGTTTGATCAAGTTTGGTTAATCTCCTCTTTGTTGTTGTGTTGTAATTGTTAAGCCCTTCACCGGTCTTGCAATTGGTATCAGAGCATTTCAGGCTCTTGATATAAGATCTCACCATCTTAAGATCCCTCACACACACAAATACTAAACTTTCAAAATGGCATCCATTTCAAAGACTGATATGGAAACTGGAACCATGAACAAGTCCCCACTGATCACTCTTGATGACTTTGATACCTGGTGTATGAGAATGGAAGGTTTCATCAGGTCTCTAGACTCAAGAATGTGGGAATCTGTTGAAAATGGACCTTTCATACCCAGCACTCCTTCTGCTACTGGTGCTGGTATGATCCCCAAAGATGTGGCTAACTACTCTGATGAAGATAGGAAGAGAGTAGAGATTGATAGAAAAGCCATGACTGCTCTTCAAACTGCCCTTCCAAACTCTGTGTACAGAGGTTTCAAGAAGTGCAAAACAGCTAAACAGCTGTGGGATGCACTAAAACTGATGTATGAAGGCTCCTCTGAAGCCAAGGAGAACAAGAAGGATCTCCTGAAGCAGCAGTTTGAAAACTTCACCTTCAAAACAGGTGAAACCATGACTCAGCAATACTTCAGGTATGTTGAGATAGTGGATACCCTTGTGGATGGAGGAGTTCCTCTTGAAAACAGAGACATTGTAAGGAAGTTCATGTCCTCACTTCCTAGGCAATGGACACACTATTGTGTGGTGATCAAGAGGACTGAAAATCTCAAAACTCTTACTTGACAGAGTTATATGGGATTCTCAGTGGCTACCAGATGGAGATGAACATGCAAGGTTCATCTGGCAACTCCAACAATCAATTGGGTTCAGCCCTGCATGTGGTTGAAAAGGATAGCATAGAACCCCAACATCATCTCATATGCTACCCTGACAACTCACCAAAGGGTCCTTTCATCACCTTCCCAGAGACACCCAGGGAGAACTACACTCAAGGAAGCCCATTCCAAGAGACAAGCTCTTCTCAAGCTTTTGTGTCTTCTGATGAAAGTTGTGGCAACTCTCTTTTCACTCTTGAAGACCTGGATTGTATCCATCCAGATGATCTGGAATATATGGAAATAGTTCAGCAGATGGCTCTTCTCACTCATAGAGCCAAGAAGTTCTACAAGAGAACTGGAAGGAGGTTTCCAAGCAATGCAACCAGTGGAAAGTTTGGCTTGGATAAAAGCAAAGTCAAGTGTTACAACTGTAACTTGATGGGCCACTTTGCTAGAGAGTGTAAGGCACCTAAAACAAATGGTGGCCAAGCACAAACCAGACCAAACTACACTGACAAAGCCCCTCAAAATGAGAAGCCAAAGCAACAAGCTGCTGTTGCTGTTGAAGAAGGAGGCTTTGACTGGAGCTTTCAGGTGGAAGATGCTTCTCCAAACCAAGCACTAATGGCAGATCATGATGAAGCCAAGGTATTGGAACATCTCTGTACTCCTGAATGCATTGCTAAAGTTAACAGATATAGGTCCTATAACTTGGAAATGAGATCTGATCTTGAGTCCTTAAACATTTTAAAATCTGATTTTAGAAAGTCTGAAAATGATTATAAACTAAAGATAGAGGACTTAGAGAAAACCATTTCAGTTCTAAAACATGAGCATACAGATTTTAGGACTCAAATCCAAGATCTCATAACCAAGCTGACTGAGTGCCAGGCTGAGCTTGTGATCAGCAAAGCCAGGGCAGAAAAGAGTGTTCTTGAAGAAGAGACCTTCAAGAACATGATATCCTCATCCCTGCACAACAAGGTGTGTTATCAAAATAGACAGGGACTGGGATCCAATGAGATAGCTCCTCCACACACAATCTTGTCTGTAAGATCTCCTAGGTGTGGAACTTGTGAAGATGAGCTTCCTCTCATAGATCCTATAAGTGAAGAGGATGAAGAAGAGATAGTGAAGAATTCCTCTGAGAAGAGTGAAGAGGAGGATTCTACTAAGGGCCACTATCCTTCTGAGGAGAAGAAGACTACTGTGATGACCAAGTCAAAGAGAAAAAACTTGATCAGGAAGAGCAAAAGAAAAGCAAAGAAGGCTCAAGAGATCAAGGCTACTTTTGACTCTAAGCAGAAACAAGTTTTTATCTCTGCAGGGTTTGAAGTAGTAAAGACTGAAGACATCAACCAAAACTCTTCAGCTAAGAGTTTTGGTTCTTGTTCAAATCATCTCAGTACCAAGAAGAAGACTGATCTGCTGTGTACTACT
The DNA here is from genome assembly GCA_025215565.1 of Flaveria ramosissima. NCBI lineage: Eukaryota > Viridiplantae > Streptophyta > Magnoliopsida > Asterales > Asteraceae > Flaveria > Flaveria ramosissima. The sequence goes on from CM046039.1 coordinate 70,201,221, forward strand.
GCTGCACAGCCTGGACCATCAAACTCCAAGAACAGTTCACAGCCCAAAAGAACTGTCTCAGCATCTACAAAGATGAAGGTGGAGAAGGGATGTGACCAAAGACAGTCTTGCTCTCATAAGGAGACTCTTGTGAAGAAGAAAATGTTGTGTGTCATGTGTGAAAGTACCTCTCACATTGCTAAGGATTGTCCATACAATCCTAAAAGTACTGTCCATATGACCAAGACAAAGACTTCAAAGAGTTTCAAGAAGATTCAAGCTTCGGAAGGAAAATCTGTTTCCTTCGGAAGCTCCAAATCAAAGAAGAAGGTAAATGGAAAATTACCTTCGGAAGAAAAGTTGGTCTCGGAAGAAAGGAATTCTTCCGAAGCACTGAAGTCTGCTGCAGTGACTGTAGAATCTTCCGAAGGTTCAGTCATCAAAACTTCCAAGTCCCAAAAGCTTCCGAGGTTTTGAAGGTCAAGTCCAAGACTCCAAAGGTGGTGTGGAAGTCTAAGAAAGACCAAGTGACTGAAGTTTCTCCATCAACAACAGCTCAAGATCCTTCTAGCACAACCATAGGATCTATTACTGTTGCATTACCTTCTATTATACTTAGTGAGCCCAAGACAAGTAAGGCTTGGGTTTCCAAATGTAACTAATCATTTTCTTTGTGCAGGAACAACTCAAGACAAACAAGAATGTCTGGATCATTGATAGTGGCTGTTCCAGGCACATGACAGGCAATAGGTCACTACTCCATAACTTTGAGAGAATTGATGGAGGACCAGTTGCTTTTGGAGGAGATGAAGGTGGTTACATTTCTGGAAGGGGCAAGGTCACAAATGGTAAGCTCAGCATTGAAAAGGTAAACTTTGTCAAGGAGCTTGGGTACAATCTTCTGAGTGTATCCCAATTTTGTGATCAGAGTCATAACATGCTCTTTACTGAGCATGAGTGCATTGTTCTCAAGCCTGGAGTGGTCATTCCTCATGAGCACATCCTGCTTAGAGCCCCCAGGAAAGGGAACATGTACAAGATGGATTTGCAAGAAACATCTCCCTCTGGAGAAGTTTCATGCTTTCTATCTAAAGCAAATAGTGATGAGTCTTTCCTATGGCATAAAAGAATGTGCCATGTAAACTTTAAGAACATGAATAAACTAATTAAACATGATTTGGTAACTGGAATGCCAAAGAAAGAGTTTACAAGTGATGATCATTGTGTTGCATGCCTGAAAGGGAAGCAACATAAGGTATCTCACAAGCCTAAGGAAAGGAACTCCATCACTACTCCCCTACACTTATTACATATGGATCTCTTTGGCCCCACCAGTGTAATGAGTCTAGGAAGGACCTCTTATTGTTTGGTGATCACAGATGATTTTACAAGATTCACTTGGGTTTTCTTTCTTAGAACTAAGGATGAAACCCCTGAGATTCTGAAGAATTTCATCTTAAAAATTGAGAATCAAAGTGATCACAAGGTCAAAACCATAAGATGTGATCAAGGGACTGAATTCAAGAATCAAATCCTTGATACATTTTGTGATGAAAAAGGTATTACAAGACAATATAGTGCTCCCAGGACTCCTCAGCAAAATGGTGTTGCTGAGAGGAGAAACAGGACACTAATTGAAGCTGCAAGAACTATGTTGTCTGACTCTAAACTGCCCATCACCTTCTGGGCAGAGGCAGTAAATACTGCTTGCTATGTGCAAAACAGAGTTTTAGTAGTTAAGACACATGGTAAGACTCCTTATGAACTTTGGCACAAGAGAAAACCTTTCATTGGTTTTCTCAGGTCATTTGGATGTCCTTGCACCATCTTGAATACCAAAGATCAAATTGCCAAATTTGCTGAGAAATCAGATGATGGACACTTCATTGGATACTCTTCCCAAGCTAAGGCTTATAGAGTATACAATCTCAGAACTAGAATTGTTGAGGAGTCAGCCAATGTGACTTTCAATGAACACACACCCTGTGTGGCTGGTTCTGGTCCTGATTGGCTATTTGATCTTGATTTAGTTACCAACTGTTTTAACAAATCTTGTGAGAATGTTTCAGGATCTGCAGAAAATTTAAATACAGGTGATCCTGATCCAAGATTTGAGCTAGGAAGACCTTCAACTCATACATCTTCAGCTCCAGTTGGAACTACTTCAGCAAATGAGGTTTCTATCAGCACTACAATGACAAATTCAGCTGATACATCTGGGTGCCTTCAAATTCCAGCTCAGAGGCTCCACAACCAGATAAAGATACCTCAATTGTGGAAGACAACAATGGTGATGGTGAAAGTGATCAGGAATTCCTTGATGCTAATAACCACACCATAGATGACAACATCAATGATGTCACACACTCATTGGATCAAGTTAATCTTGATAAGTGTGGTGATGTGGAGGGTGAATCATCTATGCCAGATCTAAATTTCTCAAATTTGGATCTTTCTCAGCAACTTGCTGTGATCCCTCAGCTTAGGATCCACAAGTCTCACCCCACCACAAACATCATTGGAGATGTTGTCACAGGGGTAAGAACAAGAGGACAAACCCATGAAGCAAATGTTTGTCTTCACTCTTGTTTCTTATCCCAGATAGAGCCAAAGAAAGTTGATGAAGCTCTAAAGGATGGAAGTTGGGTTGAAGCTATGCAACAAGAGTTGCTTCAATTCAAAAGGCAAAAGTTTGGAACCTTTGTCCTCTTCCTCATGGGAAGACTACCATTGGAACCAAATGGGTGTTTAGGAATAAGAAGGATGATAGAGGCATTATCATCAAGAACAAGGCAAGACTAGTTGTTCAAGGATACACACAAGAAGAAGGGATTGACTACACTGATGTCTTTGCTCCTGTAGCAAGATTAGAAGCTGTTAGGATATTCCTGGCATTTGCTGCATCCAAGAACTTCAAGGTCTTTCAACTTGATGTAAAGTGTGCTTTTCTGTATGGAGTGATTGATGAAGAGGTATATGTCAAACAGCCACCTGGTTTTGTAGATCCCTGATCATCCTGATTATGTCTGCAAGCTTGACAAAGCTCTTTATGGGCTGCATCAGGCACCCAGGAAGTGGTATGAGACATTGTCTGAGTATCTTTGTAAACATGGATACAGGAGAGGTACTATAGATGGAACTCTCTTCATCAAAGGACAGGGAAATGACTTATTGCTAGTTCAAGTATATGTAGATGACATCATCTTTGGTTCAACTAATCCAAAGCTCTGCAAAGACTTTGAGAAGCTGATGAAAGACAGATTTGAAATGAGTGCAATGGGAGAACTCAATTTCTTTCTGGGAATTCAAGTGAAGCAAGTTGAAGATGGCATCTTCATAAGTCAGTCAAAGTATGTTCAGGACATACTCAAGAGGTTCAACATGACTGATTGTAAGATTGCTAAGACACCCATAGCCAGAAACCACTCCCTTGGACCTGATCTTGAGGGGAGTGTGTAGATGAACATTTATACAGGGCTATGATTGGGTCTCTTATGTATCTTACAGCTAGCAGGCCTGATATCATGTTTGCTACATGTATTTGTGCAAGATATCAAGCCAACCCTAAGATGTCTCACCTAATCACTGTCAAAAGGATTTTAAGATACCTCAAGGTGCTTCAACACTTGGTTTATGGTATCCAAAGAATCCTGACTTCAATCTGTATGCTTATACAGATAGTGATTATGGTGGTTGCAACATGACTGCAAAGTCTACATCTGGGGGATGTCAATTCCTTGGTGGAAGGGTTGTCTCATGGCAATGCAAGAAACAATCCTGTGTGTCTGCATCAACTGCTGAGGCTGAATACATTGCTGCTGCAAGTTGCTGTGCTCAAGTGCTTTGGATTCAAAATCAGATGCTAGACTATGGATTTAACTTCAAGGAGACTCCTATCCACATAGACAACAATAGTGCTATCTCTATCACTGAGAACCCTGTGCAGCACTCAAGGACCAAACACATCAATATCAGGTATCATTTAATAAGAGATAACTATGAAAAGGGATTAATTAAACTAGTCAAAGTTCATACAGATGAACAATATGCTGATCTGTTTACAAAAGCTTTTGATGAACAGAGATTTAAATATCTAATATCAGCTATTGGGATGATTAACTTTGAGTAGATCTTTTCTTAAAACTAATTCTAATTATTTCTTAAAATATGTGTGTCCTAAGTTGTCTAGTTCATCACTTTCATAAGCTCATGTTTTCTTTGGATATCAAATCCTTTTTGAAGACTTTCCTTAGATTCTTGAAAATTTTCTGATCCTTCGGAAGATATATTTTATCTTCGGAAGAAAATCATGTCTTCAAAATAAATAACTGTCTAAGAAATTTTACCTTCGGAAGAAGTCTAAATTATCTTCCGAAGCTTAAATACTTGTCTCAGACACTTATTTGTTTTTAAGGACTTTTTCCTTCCGAAGCAAAATTAACTCTCGGAAGCTTTGTTGTTTTATATACAAAGCATTCAAGTGTTTATTTCTCTTCCGAAGCAAAATTTTCAAGACTCTCAGGAAAATCTTCCGAAGTCATTTTAGCTTCGGAAGCTTTTTCATTAAAACTTCCGAAGATAACCTTCGGAAGCTTTTCGAATTCCAAGAAAACTACTACTTTTTCAGAGGTGGGACCGACTTTCGGATTTCAAAGTTTATCCTCTTTCATTAACTTTGGTTCAAATCCTTTTCACATAAATACCCAACGGTTCCCCCTCTTCCTCACTATCTTCTTCAATTCTACTATTCCTCAAACCTAATTCCCAAAACCGCCTTTGCTTTTTCCTTTCTTCAACCTTAAGCTTCTCAAATGGCCAACCTTAACCGCAGAAACAACCCAGATTTCTCCATGCAACTTCACAGGCAACACAACCAGGTTGCTCTGTTAAGCTCTGAGAAAGATGAAAGTTTCTCAGAGATTTGCCAATTCTTAACTCTATCAAATTATTCACCTCCCTAACCATTGATCCTACTCTGTATGAGGATCATTTGCTTGAATTTTGGAAGACCTGCCAAGAGGTCATCATGGATGGGGAGAAGGCACTGTCTGCCACAGTGCAAGGGAGGACAATCTTCATCACTCCGGCCATCATCAACACTCATTTGCAGCTGGATGATGAAGAAGGTGAGTTGTCCTTCCCAAAGGAAGCTGTCAATCATTCCTTTGAGCAGATGGGCTATGAGGGAGATTTCTCTGTAAAGACCTTCAGGAAAGGGAAGGTCTCATCCCAGTGGAAATACCTACTCCATGTGGTTATCCACAGCTTGTCAAACAAGCATGGAGGGTGGGACCAGATTCCTGAGGATCTCTCCTTCATAGTGCATGGAATGGTTCAAGGGGTCAAGTTCAGGTACTCTCAATTTGTCTATACCAATTTACTTGCTAACTTGGACTCCTTAGAGTATTATATGTTTCCTAGATATGTTCAACACATTCTCAACTGTGAACTGGGCTCACAGTTGAGGGAAACATATAATATTCTTAAATTGGGACAGATGAAGCCCGGCATCTTTAAAATCATGAAGAAGCCAACTGTAGGCTTCTCAGGGGTAGAAACAGCCCTTGTCCCCAAAATGTTAGAGCTCATTGCTCAAGGTGACAACCTAGCAACACAAGCTAGTGTTGAACCCACACCTTCTACCTCTCTACCACTAAAAAGGCCTCAAGTAACCCTCACCTACCAAAGAAAATCCAAACGAACCCCTGCTCAAGCTATTGAGTCTGTGCAGGTCCCCATATACTCACCTTTACAGGAGGAAGTGGACACTAGAGCTCCCACTTCCCTGAGGAGCAAACCACTCCCATCTCTTCAACTATCAGGGCTGAGGTTCCTCATGCTCACCCTGATGAGCTCACAAGCCCAACAGCCTTAAGCCTTCACTCTGAGTCTCAACACTCAAGTGAACAACCTTCAGGGGACAGTTACCATCCCCAGCCTTTAGATCTAAATCAACCCATTCCCAACCTATCCTTCTATACTGATGAAGACTTAGGATTCAGTGAGTACCATGAGTCTCTCTTCTCTTCCCCTACTCAAAGAGAGATGAGTACTCTGAGTCTCCTCAGTCTAGCCCACATCAGTCACCTATAACTGAGGTGGACACTTCTGAACCTGTTCAGGATGTCCATATGGAAGAGGCTCTCACTTCTGCAAGTGATTACATCATTAAGACCTCAACCATGGCAACTCAGCCCACTGACATCTCAACTGAGATTGCTAGTGAGCAGAGGAAAACCAGCAGCCAAGAACCTCAAGCTGGTGGTGAGAGAGAGGACTTTGGTCCAATCATCTCATCCCCCAATGATTCTTCTGATGAAGAAGAGGGGAATCTGAGACTAAAGGTGCAAAAACTGTCAAAAACATGCTCCTATTTAGTCTCTAAGGTTAGTCACCTTGAATCTCAGGTGACTACCTTACACAACAGGGTCAATGATCAGCAACTTGAGATTTCATATCTTAAGGAAAAACTAGCTGGGAGACCTTTAAGAAGAGCTCAACCAGGAACACAAGAACCTGTGGATGTGATTGATCTATCCTCCAGCTCACCTATGCAAGTGGGTGATGCTACCAAAAAGGGAGAAAAAGTCATTGCAGCCACAGAACCTGGGAGTTCTTCACAGAGAATGGACATTGAGGACTCACCATCCTCACTTGCAATTGTGCATTCTCAGCAACTTCCTCAAGTTCACATTAATGTGGACTCTATAGACTCTATCATCAGGAGTCTCTTTGAGGAAGGTATACCAAGGGCTGTGTCATCCCCACCTCAAGGAACTTCAAACTACATCATAAGGTGGAGGTATGATGCTGATAGAAGAGCCCTTATTCTTCACAGAGTTCAAGGGCAACAAGAAGTATTTGACTTTCAAAATTTGAACTTCTATGAAGGTCTGGATCTAGTCAATATGCCACTTGTCAATCCAAGCAACTCAAGACAAGCTGACAGATTGGCTCAAAGAATCCAAGACAGGATCACTACAGAGTTTAGCTTAAGAAGGAGACTTAGGCAATCAGGTAATGCCATCGGTCAACTGGATGTTGAGGTGGACCCTAAGATTAGTTTCATAGGGGAAACCTTGACTGAAGGCCCAGTGGCAGAACCTGAGACCCCTGTCTCATCATCATCAACTGCTGCAGAGATCCACATTCCCTCTGAGACACCTGCTGGTGAAGGTGTTTCTCAGCCTCTCTCTGGCCAGAGCATGGATGCTACACCAAGCAATGAAGGCCAAACCTCTATCCACCCTGAGTCACAAAGGTCTGTGGGTGACAAAGGGAAAAGGATTTTGACTCCTGAGGAAATTGAGGAGGAAGAGAGAGAGAGGAAGAGGAAGCTAAGGGGAGAAAGTTCCTCTGGGTCTTCAGGTTTTATGCAAGCTGCAATCAGGGCTGCCCCAGACCAAATACTCAAGATGATGAGTTGAGGGCAGTCAGGATTACTTACCTGCAGACCAGGAACTATGACATTGATGAAATCATTTCTCTTCCCTTAGAACAACTAAATGAACTGGCTGACATGAAAGTGTCAAGAGAGATGAAAGAAAAAGAGGATGCAAGGTTACTTCTCCAATTCAAAGAGGAGAAGAGACAGAAAAGACTCTACAAGCATGCTCCTACTCTCTCCCCAGTTCAAGAAAGCCCTGTACAAGAAGATGTGGTTCAACAAGAACCTCAGGTAGACAAAGAAGAAGATAGGATCAAAATGATCAACTACCTGAGTGCCACAGGCTTCTATCAGGCAGATGCACTTCTTCCCTTGTCCTATGACTTTGTTGAGTTTGAGTACTTAAAACAACTTGAGCTTGAGTTAGTCAAAGAGAGAAAGACAACTAAGAAGAAGCTAAGGGAAGAAGCTGCAAAGTCAAGAGCCATCATCCAAAAGAGTATGAGAAGTCTGCTGACAGACAAAGGATGATGAGCTTCTTGAAGCTGTATGGATTCTCCGGAAGGAGACTTGGCCCTATGTCTCTATCCACAATGGATGAGCATATAAGGGTAATCAAGCAGAAGATCAAGAGTGGAGAGCTGATTGACTTACACTCTCTTCCAAGTCAAGTCCCACCTGAAGTGGAGGTTAAGGTTGAACAACCTGAGACAACACAACCCGGACCTCCTGCTGAGCCTCAGCAAGCTTCATCTTCTGATCCACAGCAGGGTCAAACTCCCTCTCCTTCTGAACCTGTGAGGGAGGAACACCCAACTGAGAAAGACAAGGATGATCAACAAGGTGCTGCAGACCAGTCTTCTCAGTTAAAGTCATCTAAGAGGAAGAAGAGGATGGCTTCTAAACCAAAGTCTAAAAAGAAGCCTAAATCATCTACCTCTACACCTCAGGCTGAGTCAGATCAACCTGAGGAAGTGCATGAAGAGGCAGCCCAATCAACTCCAATGCAAGTGGCTCCTCTTGCAGCTGAGACACCCATCTTATCCTGGACCTTCTCTACCAATCCAGAAAGATGGCATGTAATCAGAGATCAAGGTGTTGAGAATGTCTATACATGGCAAGACATAATCAACTTACCTCTGCATGATCTCTTTGAGATTAGAAGATACTATGAAAGTCTGAATGATCCTGACCATCTAATGAAGAAGGGTATGGTCATGATTGTGCTGAAGACTACTAACATCTGAAGATCTTCTAAATGTTTTGGTAGCATCAGCCTAGGTGGAGTTTGTAAGGATTCTTTAAGTCTGATGCAAACCAAAACATCCAAAGTCTCTCTGCAAGCAATGCACTAAAGAACTGAAGTAGAATTGCTTCGGAAGTTTTACACCATGCACTAGAAATATTCTAAGTGTAAAATCTTCCGAAGCCAAGACCAATATCTTCCGAAGCCAAATATGAAGTCTTCCGAAGCCTCAGAGACAAAGTCTTCCGAAGCTTCATCCTATGAAGACAGATTTCTTCCGAAGACTTTTAGTAACATGCTTTATCTGATGTACTGTTCCATAAAGCTGGACACCTTTCCGCTGCATCTCTGTAAAGTCACCAACTTACATGAGTTGGTGAAAAGGTCCATGCTTTTGGTAACTGTACATTGAGGTCTTGAGTCTGTAACCTTCACTTTATGTACTTTATCCTTTTTGTAATAGATAAGGATGTGAGCTATGGCATGTCATAGTCACAAGGTCAAAAGGCAGATATGCCTTTTGATTCTACAATTGATTTTGTTTTTGTGTCTAGTCAATTGTATCCAGCTGGCTTTCAAAGTATAGCCGGCTGTAGGTTGTAGTATAAGTATTCTATGTTCTAGTATCTTTCTTTATGCTTTGTAACACTTGTAATAGAACTTAAGAAAGCAATATACTGCATCCTTGAAACCCAAATCTCTTGTTCTGTCTCTTTATTATTACTTGTGTTCTTTGTATCATTATTGTGGTTAATCCAGTTTACTGTTTGATCAAGTTTGGTTAATCTCCTCTTTGTGTTGTTATGTTGTAATTGTTAAGCCCTTCACCGGTCCTGCAGAAACCCTAAACCTAAATCTAAACATGTATCGCAAGCATCTTCTGCTTCCAGCTTATCCGATCGGCGTCGATCTCACGTTCATGGAGCCCGATCTGTTGTTAGTCGGAAGTTTTGGTTGATCAGGGGGACGAATTTGGTTTACTTGTGTTTATTGGTTGTTGTGTTTGGGTTTGCGCTTGTGTCGAAGTGGCGTTGGTGGTGCGATGACGGCGACGGTGGTGTGGCGACGACGGCGGTGGTGCGATGATGGAGATGGTTGTGGTGGCAGTGGTGGACATGAAGAGGGAGAAGATGGAGAAGATAAAGAGAGTATAAAAGGGGTGGGGTGTGGATGGGGATGGGGGGACTTTTTTTTAATAAATAAGGGTATTTTTGACAATTCACTAAAACTAACGGAAAAATCTAACGTCGTTAGTGTGTTGGACTCAAATGGAAATAAAAATGAAACGTTAGGGGCCGGATGGCAATTTTGAAACCGCAGTGATGCAAATGGTTAAAATGAACAAACGTCAGAGATGCAAATGGAAATTTACTCTATTTATTTACATGCACACTAAAATAATAATTATGCATGCTCTAGTATGTACAACTAACAACACACAATCTATAGAATGTCAATTATCACAAAGACATCCTTATGTTAATTAGAAAATAATTTTTAGTCACAAACGAATGGCATAGTTAAACATTAGGTATATGGACGTTCCTCATAAAATAATATATTGATTGAATGATTGTGGTGTATCAATAGCGATCCGTATTTCTATTAGATTGAACTTTTTATAAAGCTACATGCTTAGACTCTTTAGCCATTACTCATCATCCTTGTGATTTTTTCCTATAATTGGTGCAAAATTTTGTAAGACATTTTAGTAAGGACCAATTTAATTTAGTTGGATTTACCTAGAATCATAGGTGTGAAGTGTATACTTACGTAAGACTATCAGGAACCTAGTGGTCCAAGAAGCCGAATCCCCCTAGAACCTGTGTGTGGGGGTGGGGAAGAGGGTTAAGGTGGCCCACCCCAATGGTGGGGTCTTAGGGCAACCTCCCCTATGGTGGATCCAATAGGCAATGCCAGTGATGGGGGGCTAAATCATAATCAGTGGCAAGTCGGTTCATCAACGTGGCATGTGTGTTATACACTAGGAGTTTCTTTGGATTTACATGATTGGTGAAAGTTTGGTTAAAAATATTGATTATCAGTAACTGATGATCAGTGGCAACCTAGCGTGAGCGATATTCATTGTTGGCAACTTATTAGTGGCACCTAATATCATATGCAATTGAGAAAGCATTAGTAATGTAGATCAGCGGCAACTAATCTTCAATTGAAATGAAGACCAATAGCAAACGACCAAGTAGTAGTGACTAACATTAGTGGTAGCTAACCAACATTTGTAGCTAATGTTAGCAACAACTAAACAATCATTTTTAAGTTGCTAATGACCAGTTTTCCATTGATACAACTATCACCTACTGGAAATTATAACGATATCAATTATACATTTTGATGTAACATTTCACCCTATTCATTGCGATGATTCAATTCTATAAATAGGTTCATTCGATTCGTTCATAAGACAAGTTACCAAAATTCACTCTTGTTCTTGAAACCCTTTTTGTCTTATTCGATTATTTACTTAATATATACACATGAAATACATTAGTAATGTAACAGCTCAAATAAATCGTACAAAGATATCCACTTTGCTTCTAGTGGGTTGCCAGTCCAGAAACTCACGGTTTTGTTTTTACTAGATGAGTAGCTGGTACAGGCAAAACGTATTTGGTAGAGGAGCTTCCACTCCACTATAAGGAATGTTTTGTTCTCCCCTTCAACTAATTTGATACTTAGATCTTCATCCCCTTAGAGAACCAACTACCTATCTCCACACCGCCTCGACTGATAGTGTTAATACCAAATGTAACAGCCAAAGTAAACCACAGTAAAGTGTTATCCGTTTTGCCCTCAATGGGTTTTTATCTAGAAACTACGGTTTTGTTTTAATTTGATAAATTGCTCGTCAGACAAAACACGTTTTGGTAGATTAGGTTTCCAGCCCCTTATAAGAAAAGTTTGGGTTTCCCTTTTAACCAATGTGGCTTTTACAATCATGTTAATGATTAATAGATTTAGAAAGTTGTCCGGCAATTATGAGATCCAAAAATTTAAATTATTATGTACGCATGACTTCCAGTGAGCTAGTTAGTGATATAAGCAGCAATTTAGGGAACTTAAAGTAATTCAAAGATGACTTTCAAATACAACAAAAGAATATGTATAGGAAACATATTACCCTAAAGGTGGTGTACGTTCTAAAGATAAACCCATGATAAAATTTGTGAAAAATGAAATGTTGGAATGAGGATAAGGTCCAAATGGGAAAACGATAACTATATATGTAGTGACTACATTCTCGATGGTATGCTTGATTCCTTGTTTCATGTTTTATCAAAATGAAGAATCCTCAAAGAACTATAAGATTCCATTGAATCAAAATACATGATCGAGGAGGTTTCTACTAAGAAGTGTTTTTTACGTATCTTAGGAAAATTGGTCACCGCAACATGAAAATGAATGGATCTATTATGTTTAAAGTGTGATCGATGTTCATATTCTACATTATAGCCTGCAACTGATTCAGCTTTCATTTATAGATGATTAAACGGAGTTCGATTAGTCTTTAACAGAAAAATATAAAGAACATAACATATATAAAAACAAGCGAATACCGAACCACATATGCTTTTGTGTCATGACAATCTCACTCGAATTACATGAACTACACATATTAGTATAGTATACCGGGGTCCCAAGCCAGAACGACATGTCAAGTTTCCCTACATGTGGCTCGTCCGTACTTTTTTATTCTCCTTTGCCACCTATAAAAAGAATAGGCCCGATTCAAGCGACGCATTAGGGCCCGCTTTTCCACATCCACTTTACACAAAGAGAAAATATAAATCATAGCTTTAGGCTTTAGATTCTTTCTTTCTAAGACAGAAGCATTTACTTGAACTTGAGCGGTTGTTTAGAACTGATGCTACACCTTGGGACTGGAGTCCTTTCTTTTTAGAAGTCACTATTTTAAAAAGATTTCATGGAAACGTTAAACACATAAAAAGAAAGATATTTTCTTGGTCCATTTGGGTAGGCACCTTTTGAGGTATAAATGAGTCGATCCAAACTCGAGCTCATTTAGCTTGTGTTTAACTGTTTTCACTAAAATAAGCTCGAGCTCGGTTTTTTTAGAGCTTGGCTAGTAAGAAATTTTTTAAGCTGGAGCTCAGATCGAGCTAGGCTCGTTCATTATTAATTATTTTATTTATATTTTTTTATAATTTTAATTTTAAATAAAAATATAATTATACTTTATATATATATTATATATATATATATATAATATTAATTAATTATTTTAATCATAATATTATATATTAATTATTATTTTATATAAAATTACATTTAAGAGACTAAATAAATATTACATAAAAAGGTGTTCAGGTTAACGAGCCGACTCGAGTTCGATGTGTATAGTTCGGGAATGAGCTCCTTTATTGAATGAGTTTAATATGAGTTCGAGCTCGTTTGACCTCAGTTTGGTTTAAGCTCTTAACGAGCCTATCTTAATTGGCTCATGAGCCGGTTTGATTTATTTACACTTGTAGGCATGTTTGGATCGAAGGGTCCTTAAGAGCTCAAGAAGATGACAATCCTAAGTACAAGAATATGGCTAAACCATCCTCATTGGATATAATCAAAGATGGTGGACGTTCTACAGGATACAACAATGTTTTCACGCTCGGATCAGACCGGCTGGTTCAATCAAATTCGGTATGGCTGGCGGTCCGATCTACCCTGGTTCGTTTTGTATTTAACAAACCGGCCAGTTGGAAGTAGTTTGACGGTCGAACTGGGAGTCGTTGGATCTGAACATAAAAGGTTGGTAACAAACGAGTGAGATTTGAACGAAAAGGTCGGATCTGCTAGAAGAACGTCGGAACTGCTGCGACGATGGTGAACGTCAAATCTGTTGCAACGACGGTGACCGCCGGATCCGCTGCAACGACGGTGACGACTTTAGTGACTGTAGAAGCAACTACAACGATGATGATCGCTTTTGTGTGGAGGAGAAATGGAAAGGCATAATTTTTTAGTTTTAACTTTTACTTTTATGGGGAGGAAAAAAAGTAGATACATATCACTGATTTTCATGCTTTTGTACTATCACAACTAATGGTATTTGAAAATATATTATTTTTTTATTTACTTCGGTATAAATATATTATTCTTTGGTACCGAGTAAAAGTAAATGTTTTTATGGCTTTCTATGTGTTTTATTTATTTTGTTACATAGTTAATTATACAATCTAAATTCTAGCTTTTATAGTTTTATATTATAAAAAAATAAAGCTAATTATGCGCTCATCCGATTCGTATCTGGTTCAACCGATCCGGCTGGTCTGACCAATGAACCAGTAAGACGTCCGGTTCGATTTTCGATCTGGTTCTGAAAACTTTGGGATACAGTTCCAACAAAAATAAGTTTAAACAAACCGAAAAGGCTCCCAACAAAAAGTCAAAAGCTGAATTTTGAAAGTGTGGCTAGCCATACCATTTTGAAAAAAATGGTCATGTTAGATAGGATAAACATGAGACGAGTCTAATTGCCAACCCATGCAACAAAGCCAGATTATAGTACAAACAATAATTCAGTTCAAAATTATATATCACAAATATCTAAACATTATGTGTGTAGAATGATTGTTGTAGGTTGATGGGTTTGAAAAAATGCATTGAAAGTGTTAAAGGCAAACGTAAGTCACATATACTTAAATTGTGTTTTGATGCTACTAGATTTGTACACGTCAACACTTAAAAACCAGTAATGGATTATCAATATATCAACAATTGATGGGAATTCATGTCAAGTAATTAGTTCTACAACTAAAAAACATAGATAAAAGTCATGTAGATGATTTCTTCTTCATAAACCTCTGCTCCTCCAAATTTTGTTAATCGGTAACTACAATCTTGTAGATGATTGTCTGCATCAATGTTTTCAATTTCTGAGATTCGATCATGCACCTATGTAAAATGAGAAATGGAGCAAAATACTTGTGCTTAATTAGAAAACAAATTCAGTTCTTGAAACAAATCCTCTTGATATTTGAAGGCTTCATTTTCATTATAAATCGTAAGATCTCGCTGATCAGGGCTCATAAACAACAAGTTCTCAAAGATCATAATCCTTAAAAACTTTAAATATAGGTTCCCCGCTATTCCCAAATTCATGTATATATTGTTAGGTATTAAATAGTAGAGGGGGTTAGTTGTAATAATAGTAAAGTGCGAAGGTTGTAGTGAATAGTTTAATTGTACATATACTCAAGGTTGTTGAATAGAATGGGTAGCTATTGATTTTTAGAGTAATCTCCTTATTCTTTGTTTTTTTCTTTTTCTTCTCTATCTTTAGCTCTTGTTCTTGATTACCAATTGTATTTGTAATATATATGGTGCTAAATATGTGTCTATGTTATATTTAAAACATTTAAACATAATCCCTAACATTTCTTTGTCTTTCATCTATGTTCCCTAGGACCGTTAGTTAACCGTTAGTGATGTTAAATGTTGTTAAAATTAACATTTTACTCGCATTAACTATCTATTTAATTTACCTTTTAAACTAAAGTATTGTTATATTAAAGAAAGTTTTATACTTTTGTTTTTCAATTTTTTTATATCTATAGTAATTCATTATTAATATGTGTATTATTTAATAAAAATAAGTTTTAAATACAAAAATAAAATTAAAAAAATCAAATCATTTTAAGAAAAAAAATGTTTTTAAAAATACCTTTAATATAAAAGAAAAAGTTAAAAAAGACATTTAGAAGTCAAAACATTTAAAGACCAAACATTAAAAGAAGACATTTTTAAAAACATTTTGTATATATGTATTAAATAATAAACATATTATAAAAATACTTAAAATAAAATGTAAATTACATTGGTGTTCCTTAAAAATAAAATAGTCATTTTAAAAAATTTAACATCACTAACTGAACTAACAAAGTAAGAACCATTGTTAAAAGATAATATAACTTTAGAGACTATATTCACAAATTATAAACTTTAAAGTTTAAATCCAAAATTTTGACTAAACCACAGTGACCATCCATGTAATTTACTCTATCTTTTTTCTGCACTCAAGTTCTTTAGGGGAACCAAAATTGAAGTGTTCTACATCTTGTGCTTTTTTTAATCCATGTGGTTTTCTTAAAACACATTTATCAGACACTTGTATGAGTGTTTATATCATATTCACTTTCCCTCAATCAAAACACACAAAACTGATCTTTTTTTTTATCAATTTAGCATTAATCAAATAAGCTGTTATAACAAGAAATCCCCAAACACTTGAGGCTAATGACATCTATTTAACTTTTTCATGGTCTACTGTTTAAAATTAATTTTGTAATGAACACATGTTGTACACAATTCTTATGGTTTTCTACTTAAAATTAGTTTTATATTGAGCGCGTAATATATGTATGTAGGTTATGAGAAGGGTAAAATTATTCTGTGAACTATATAAAGGTGTGAATAACGTTAACAGATTTTGTTAACTTTTATTTCGGGGTAGCTACAGTATGAATTTGGTTAGATGAGGATGAATTATTATGAAAGAAGACACAAATGGCAGAAATATCATCGGCTGCGATCCCTCTTCTCTTGCGTTTCCACGCTCGAATAGCACGATCCACCAATCTTTTAGCCGATTTTGCCTTGTCTTCTGTTGATGACACAATCTCCACTGCTTCTTCATTTGAAATAACATCCCATACCTACAATGACATTAACTTTTCAGAATTTATGCAGCAAATCAATCTTTATTTGACAGAAAACTGCCAACTTACCCCATCAGAAGCAAGAACCATAAACTGGTCTCGATTGGTTATATGTCGTTGTATGACTTGTGGGACTGAAATAAGCCCGAAATTTTTGATACAGTAATCACCAAAGGCGCGTGACATAGCCAAGCCTGGCGATTCCTCGGTTGGCAGCCATACTCGGTGCACACCAGGCTCGTCCTCTAAGCAGAAAACACGCCCATTGCACTCCACTATCCGTTCTGCCTCCTCTGTACACGAGTAATGTTTAGTCAAAGTTAACCACAAAACTCCATTCAAAAACACTAAATCTTGTAATATTGACTAATGTACTTACTAACGAGTAGGAGTGACTTATTAAGTGGTTTTATTCATAATGGGTTAAATCCGAAGAAAAATGGCTAAAACGGAAACGGATCAAATGGGTCAAACGCGTTAGAAGGTTATGGAAAGTACGTCAGACCTGTACTAAAGTTACATGTTACCCAACCCATTTGACCCGTTGATCTTGACACCCCAAAAGCATATAAACGATCAGAGAGAGTTACTCACGGGGTAGATTTGGCTTAAAATCAACTGTAAGTTGTACAGGTACCAAGCAGCCATCATCAGTAGCAGTAGCGAGTACTGCACGCGAATCTCCAACATTCGCTACAACAAGATGATCACCCTGTAAAATGCCAATATTACATATAGAGATCCATGTTTGAATTCATTAAAACATATAACAGATTTTGAATTACCTGTCTGATGGCTGTTAAGGCTGTGGTTCCACTGTAAACCGAATCAATCTTATGATATTGCTCTAGATCTTGATCGATATCAGCACAAGTTTTTATGAAGGAATCTTGCCATAGATTGAATCTATCAAGCTCTTTGTCAATCTGATCAAATGAACCTGCAACTAGCAGCTCTTGCCAATTGCATAGCAATGATGATGGCATCATGTTGCAGACCCTCTTTGCGACGAAATGACCCCATGGACCATGACCATCAAAAACACCACAAAACATCATATCTTCTTGACACCCAAATTCCTATTAAAATGCCATTCTAATCACCAATTTTGGTACATGAAACTGAGATATAGAAAAGTAATCTTAATGATTGTATAGTTTATACCTCCCACACTATGCAACAATCTTGATTCACTCCTTTTTCGCCTCTTTTCGAGCAAACAGAAGCGAGATTATTCGATCTGTTCACATTGACAGTACCAGATGATCTCAAAATCATCTCCTTCTTCTTTGCAACTTTTGCCATAGCTTCTGCAGCTTCTTTTCCACCACATTGACTCGAATTCGCGCCTCTTTTCGAAGTCGAAAACGTCCTCGTTAACCCATCAAACATGGACGAAAAACGCCCCATGATTCACACCTAAAAAAGATTGATCATTTGAGTTCAAGATTCCTCCAAAAATATCTCACTATTTCAATCATAAACAACGGATCTATGACAACCAAAACATAATAAGATAATATCAAAACATGATATATTACTGTTTCATGGAATCTCAATAATTCATATGGTCAACTTTGGTTAAATCATTGTTAAAATTATCAAAACTGAATAATTAACCAAAATCCAGTTATGGATAACCCCAAGATTCTACACCAGAGATAAACTAAAAAAAGCTTCCATTTTTATAACAAAAGCAATCAACCCCACAAACATCAACCGAAGTGATCGGAGAATATTCAGAATCCCACATGTAATTCATCAGAAACAGTCAGAATACCAAACTTTCAACCCCAAAAAAGAGTTAATTCTCAAGAAATCAAGAAAACCCATGAATCTAATGAAGAAAATGAAGACAATATCTTGATAATTGACAAAAGACCTTGGTTTGCTCCGGTGAGGGTCGCCGGAAAGATGAAGGGGTCGCCGGAAAATGAGGGAACTCCGGCGAGAAGTGAAAGAGAGTGATGCAATCATATGGGATTTGTTTGTGGGTTTTAAGATTGTTGAGTGGGGGTGGAGACCAGAATAAAGGAGTATAGTGATGTATGCAACAGCAAATACAACAGCAAACATTAATATTAATATTAATATAAAGATATAAGTGTAAGTAGAAATACAGATGGAAATACAGTGTGTGGTGGAGGACCTAATATTAATAAGTGGGTTGTATGTTACTCAAAGGGCAACCACTTTTTAAACAGTTTGCCGCACTAAATCTATGAGTGTTGATCAACAATCATGAGGATGTAAAGAACAAAGATCCCAATCTATATTATTATTCACCGTAACAAAAAGAAGCTACACTACTCGATATAAATGTTGTATTAAGTTTTATTAAAAGGTTGCTTTATGTCTAAAGCAATCTTTAATTATATGGGGTATCAAGTAAGGTTGTATTAGATATAATGCAGTGTTTTTGTTAGTAGTTGTAGTCTTATTTTAGCAGTTTTAATCTTTTTATTTAAAAATACAACTTTATATGATATGTTGCTTTTAAAAAATAAGAGGGTTACATATATCCCTTTATAAATTTGTAGGATAATATATTTCATCAAAACACCAATTTTCAATGAATACTGTACAATGTTTTTCAAGCCTGATTTGAGAAATTTATACTCAATTTTCTATTAATGATTGTTTTATTTGGATTATAAGTTGGGTCAAATTTGATATATACGGGTTCACAAGCCTAATAAAAACTACTTTTTTGTATAATAAAAATTATTTATGTGACATAATAAATATGTAATCACATAATATATATAATGGGTCTTAATATTAAGAAACCCATCATTATAAATCGACACCCCCTATACGTCTCGTATAGCACTATACGCGGCATATAGGGTCGAATACACTAAAAACGAGAAAATTTCAGGAGAGGTCTGTCAGAGAGCTATACGCCCCATATAGCATTATACGACACATAAAGGCCTATATGACGCGTATAGCAAAATTCGACACTGAATACGAAGAAAAATTAAGGGGGTTGTCAAAAGGGTTATACGACCCTCCTCTACAACGCGTATGGAGCTATACGATCCGTATAGAAATCTGGGGGTGTTAATTTATAATTAAGGGTGTCACAATATCCGTAACCTATGTAATAACATAATAGAATTACAATAAATATAAGTGGATAATATCCTATGTAATATACACACAATCACACACTCACTCACACACACATATATATTAAAATATTAATTGGTAAATAATATATATGTGAAGCTCAACCTTGAAAAGAAGAATCACGAGTTAAACTCGAGTTTTAAAAATAATACTCTAAAGAAGTTGAGCTTAATCTCGAGCTCTCTTAAGCTAAATGAGCTGACCTAAAAATTTAGGTTAATTGGTTCGGATTAAAGTAAAAAAAAGGTTATGGTTTTTTATAAAAGTGCAAGGACCAAATATGACAAAAATGAAAGAAATACAGCCCTAAGATACCCTATAAAAGGAAAGGGGTCATGGGAAGGGTTCCTTTGTTAACTCAATGTTATTGTGATAACTTGCGATAGCCCATCAAAATCAATAATCTTTTTTTTTTAAATAAGATTTTTATACTTGTAAAACATTATGTTTTTTTGTGTACGTGTAAATTATGTATATGTAAAAATGTAAGAAATATATAAGGTATACTTACAACTACACACACACACACATACACACACACACACACACACACACACATATATATATATATATATATATATATTATATATATATATATATATATATATATATATATATATATATATATGTAAGTGTAACTAGTGTAAAATTTTTTCGTTTGTAAATCTACAGTGCCACGATGAGTAGTCTATGACAGTATAAACAGTTTATACCATAACCAGTGTAAACCCATGGAATGCTAAATATATAAGAAGTAAAATAAGCTAAAGTAACATAGTATGATATAGAGCTAAACAATAATTGTTGTTATAATAAAGTGATAAAGAATGATAAAAATAATTAAAGTAATATTAATGAATATAATAAGTGCCCAAAATGCTAAAATTCTCATGCAAAAACTATAGGTCAAAGTCTTGTAAACCATTAAAGAGTTTGTATTTATTGCACTCTAATCCGCTAAAGGACATATGTCTTGTGCATCTTACTCGTTAAAAGGGTTTTGCCTTGTATAAGCTCACCCTATTAAAGGAGTTATTTCTCGTGCATTCTCATATGCTAAATGAGTTTTATCTATTTTAAACTCACCCAACATAAGTTTGGTAATATATTATCATCTTACCAGCTAAATGAGCTCTACACTTGTATAAGCTCGTAAATAAATATAAAGATAAAGATAAAACACTAAAGTATAACACTTGTTAAGGTATTATTAAACATTGACTAGTTAAAGATAAAGTGACAATAAAATTTAATAGTTAAAGATAAATGAAATGATAAAAGGTAAAGTATGTTAGATATGATAAAGTAATTATTTCTAAAGTTAAAATTAGAACTCACTTACAAACCTTTGTATGTATATTAGTTTAACAGGTTTGATACAAAATAAAAACAAAAAAAGCTAGCACGACATGGATTAAGGAGCTATCAGGTTGTGTTAAAGACTAGCATTCTAGATAAATACATGTTTATTTTAAAATTTATTTGTAATGACTACAGACAATAAATGATGAAATGATATTTTATTTTTCGTTGCTATAGATGATTGGTTTCCTAAAGTTTAATAATTTGTGATTCTAATGTCCATATCTGATTGTAAGATTTTCTGGAAACGAAGCCATACAACTAGAGCTTAGATAAGCTCAAGGCCTGACAAACTTAAGCTCGACTCAATTCATTAGACCCTAGTTTTGCCTCTAAAAATCAAAAGAGTCGATATAAATCACACATATAGTTTAACATATTTAACTTTAAAAAATTAAAATTAAAAACACATCAGTATTATATAAATTATGCATATTTAAGACATTTAGTAGTTAATTTTGAACCGGTGTAAGGATTAAACTTGGTTAAGCATTTTAATTCTATCATTTATGATGTTTTTGATTATCTGTAATAGTGACATATCAGCACTAGACGGGTTGGAGTGTTATGGTCTTTTGAAAAAACTAAACATATAACTCCTCTTGATTGCTTTCCCCACATACTAAACGTTTGAATATTCGCTAGAATATTCACTGAGTAAATAGTTGTAGTCCCAAACGATATCCTAGAACGAATATGATTGAATTTTTGAGCTAATAGAAAAAACAATAACTTACGCTTGTCGATTGATTGTTCGTTACATAAAATTTTAAGAAAATATTATGTCGTGTCAAATCATTCTAAATGCACGTCGTTTACAAAATACCTCTATGTGTTGTATAGTCCTATACGTAATGTATAGATGCCCACGTATGGCCTACTTCTATCGTATAGGTGGCCGATATACGTGGCCGAGATATACGTGGTGTATAACGTTGTAGGTGTCACATATCCGCCACCTATAGGACACATATAGTGTTATTCACCATGCATATGTTTTATTAATGACCGATGTGACGACCAATAGTCTGTCGTCTAAAAAGCCATATGCTAGGTGTGAGTCTATACACAACGTATAGGGTTTTTGTGAATGACAGATTGGACCCAACATGTTGTAATTTGAAATGATGGCGCTATATGCTGCATATCCCTATACATGAGATATAAGGAGTGTCAATCTACCAGGTAAGATGTTTTAATAATAGAACCCTTATTAGTTTTAAAGTAATAATAAATGAATCATTAAAAATTTTGATGTTTAAATAATAATTAATTAATGATTAGATAATGATTATAGAATAGGCTATTAGTAGACTATAGTACAACTAGCAACACACATGTTTTTATTTTTC
Organism: Flaveria ramosissima; assembly: GCA_025215565.1. Taxonomy (NCBI): domain Eukaryota; kingdom Viridiplantae; phylum Streptophyta; class Magnoliopsida; order Asterales; family Asteraceae; genus Flaveria; species Flaveria ramosissima. Next base: position 70,223,376 of record CM046039.1, read on the forward strand.
AAAAAGTTTATAAGTTCAGTTTTCAAGATATTAATACATAGACTACAGTCAAAACGAACAACAAAAGAATCATGCAAACCGGATTTACTTATTCTAAAAAAGAGAGAAGATTCATTCTTTATAATAAATCATAATTTATGTATATAGCATACTAGTCTAACCACCCGTGTGTTACACGGGTTGAAAATAAAATTATGATTTAAAAAATAAAATTATGATTTAAAATTATGAAATAAAATTTTAAAATTTACAAAATATATGTTTTATAAGATATATATATATATATATATATATATATATATATATATATATATATATATATATATATATATATATATATATATATATTGAATAAGTGTTCACTGTTTTTTTATATTTTAGAATCTTAACACAAATCTTTCTTTTGTTTTACTCTTTATTATATTGGATTGATCCAATTTTAGCAATCCAAAAAAATAAAGATGAATATTAAAAATTAAGGATATATAAAAACATATATCTTATAAGATAAATATTAAAAATTAAGATAATAGTTCTATAAATTGAACCATACATCTTCATCCTCAAACTTAACAAACTATCTTTACAAAATGTTTCCCTGTATTATAAAGTCTTGTAATTAAAAACAAAAAATATTTATAGATAACAATTGGATAAGTTAAACCATACCTCCTTATCAATTAAAATAAAGTTAATAGAGTAAGGTTTTGCCGAATTAATATATATTGGTTGTCTCTATAAATAAATCACTCAAACCCTGATTGTATAATCATGGCATGATATGCTAAGATCCTTTATGAAATTTACTTTTGATACCAATAATATCATGTTAGGCAATGTGATTTGATAGTTGAGCAATAACATATAATATACATATATAAAAACTAAACAAAGTGAAAGCTATTATTGTATGACAAAAAATGATAGTATTAAGGTTTATTATTGAAACTTATTTTTTTAGATCCTAGTGTACGTAATATTGTAATTGAATACCTTAGAAAATGAGTCGGATATAATGGTTTGTGTATAATGAAGAAAGAAAAAAATGTTTTTTTATGAAAAATATGTGAACTCTTTAATCATGGGAGAAGCCATTTCATAAATTTTTGAATGTATTTGATAGTGGAAGAACCGTAAATGAAAGAAGAATTGTTATACATATACAATAATAATGGTATAATGTTACATAATAAAGCCAAATATTATACGGGATTGTTAAAATATAGAATAATTTCGAAAATTTGAAATTATTAATCCAAAATTCTCGGATTAATTATTACTATTGGAATTCAAAATTTGTCAACTGCATATGTTACTTTTGAATATCTAAATTGTTTGTTTTGAATTTTGGACTAATTTAAAGTTATTTTTAGATAAAATATCGGATTGAATTGCATAGATTAAATTTGAAACTTAAAATTTATAAGTTTCTTTTTTAATGATTAAATTTTAAATTTTAATTTTAGAATACTATTTAATTTGGATATTGAATAATTAGACTACCTAAAATATGTAATTATACTTTACTTAAGAATATATTTTGAAATACGTTAATATTTTTTACAATGTAAGATTTGAATAAAAAGAATAAAATACTTATGGATTATAAAACAAATGTGAGTTTTAATCAGTATATTTTAATTAGCATATTGAATTTTTGAATTTTAAAATTTCGGAATTCAAATCTTTTGCATTTTAGTTTTCTTATAATTTTTAGCTTAAAGATTTAAAATCTTCTATAATTAGGAAATTTAAATTAAAAGCGAATCTCAAATAAGTAATATTACCTTTTTTTAAAAGACTTGTTTCCGAAAAAGTATAGAAAAATTTATGGAAATGAAATCTAAATAATTTTTTAGTCAAAATTGCTAAGAAAATTACATATGGCAATAGCTTATTAAGAATATGTTACGTGACAATTCATTGCTTAAAATTTTCTCATGTGACGGAAATCTTTTCATTTATTATATATATAGAGATATAGAGATTATTATTATTAATTCAAAAGTTTTAAATCATTATAACCCCTTCACGGCCATTATTCTTGATTTAGTCTTCATGTGAAATTTTCTTTTCTTATTAATGGCAAGCTCAAAAATACACTTACTATATATTTTTGTTTAATTCAAGACTTATACCTAACCATTTGGAAAAAGCACCTTAAATACAACATGACTTGATCAAAGACATAACGTATTAACGTTGACCATTTAATTTTTTATGACCCTAGTCTATTTTCATGGTGTATTAATCTTATAATTCAATTTATATTACCAATATATCATTATATGGTGATACTAGCTTTAGTGAACCCGTGTATTACACGGGTTGAATAAATAAAATATTAAATATAATAAAATTTATTAATTATTAAATAATATGTGATTTAAATTATGTATGAGTAAGTACTATAAGTAATAAAACAATGATATCAACTTTTTAAAATTTATTTTTATACTTTCTTTGTTTTTACTAAAAATAAATCAAACATTTCGTTTCAAAACAAAACATATTTAAAAAATGTCCTTTTTAAAATATTTCATGTTTTAAAAAAAGTATGTGTACGTTGTTAAAATTTTCTTTTTATAAAAATTTGTTTCTCTAGAAATAAACATTAATAAAAAGATCTATTTCTTAATCTTTTAAAAATAGCTTATAATAAAAAAATAGAATTAAATAATAATTAGTAATTAATTGAGTTATTTAATAGGAGAGAGAAGCGGGAAAATTTTTTTAAGAGTGAATGTAGTGTTGCCATGTGGCATCTCTAGTTATCATTTTATGACATGTGGCATCTTTAGTTACCCTTTTATTAGAATAAGAAGATTCATCTACCTTTTTAAATAGAATTGTATATTTGGTGTGGTACAATCATATGATGGTTTTGTCTTTTGAGTGTTCAGAAATTAAACATATAGTCTCTACTCTTCGGTCACGCTTTTACTCTTTCATCAATTGACATTAAACTATCTATTAAATTTTGTTAAACTTGCTAATTTATTGTTAGTACTAGCTTTAGTAAACCCGTGTATTACACGGTTTAAATAAATAAAATATTAATATAATAAATTTATTAATTAAACAATAATATTCTAAGATATGATATGACTGAAATAAAAAAACGGTAATATCAACTTTTCAGAATTTTGTTTTTAAATTTCTTTTATTGAAAATAAATATTTTGTTTTAAACAAACCTTATAAAATGTCATTTTTGAAAGTTTTCTTATTACAACTCCAAAATTTGATAATTTCAAAATATTAATTTATTTAGAAATAACCTTAATAAATAGATTTCTTTCTTAATTTATTAATTATTAAAAAGTATTAAAATAGTATTATTAGTAATTAAGGTAATTATTTAATAGGAGAGAGAGGCGGGAAAATTTTGATGAGGATGATTGTGGTGCTGACACGTGTCACCCCAATGATTGTGGTGCTGACACGTGGCACCCCATTTACCCTTTTATTTAAATAGAAAGATTAAAGTAATAAACTTGCTATGTTCTTACGTTTAACCAAATAGTACGTTGTCGAATCATATCATAATCTCAATAAAATACGACAATATTCGTAAATCTCCAACGTTACGACACGTATCATATATCCTGTTTAGTCACACAAAAAACACGTTCACAGACGTTATGCGTTCTCACGGTTTCATACGTTGAATCTGAGACCGAAAGGTGGATTGATTTTGACCTGTAGTCAAACTTTTTTGCTGGAATCATGATTATGATTACATTAATGTCGGTGCCTTCCCATGAAGGGAATTGAAGTTACGAGAGAAGAAATTAAATGGTGATGGTGAGGCCACGTCACAAGCGACACAAATACATATACATGTGGGGTGGCAAACCAGATAACGACACACCAATGTTCAACACCTGTGAAAGAATTTCTTGATTTTTAAGTTGGGTTAAGGAATTTAGTTAATTTAATCATTGGGCCTTTAATATTGTGTATATAAATTAATTAGGTTAGTATCTCGTGTATCACACGGGATAAATAAATAAAATATTAAATAGTTAGTAATGAAAATTTATTAATTATAGAGATGATTAAACTTACCTATAATTAATGATTATAAGTAATAAACCAATTATATAATTTTTTTTAAACTGTTGTACTTTAGTTTCTTTTATTAAAAAATTAAAACATTTTGTTCAAAATCAAACCGTTTTAAGAAAATGTCATTTTATAAAAAAAAATCTTATTATAACTCCGAATTTTAATTATTATGGTTCATAAAAATTTATTTTTTAAAAAGCACTGCTTTTAAAATATTTTGTATTTTTAAAATAGTTTGATATTTTAGAAAAATTACGTATGTTATACAAAAAATTATTTCTTTAGATATTGCATTTGTAAAAATACCTCTTTCTTAATTTATTAAAAAACTATTTTAATCTAAAAAAATTAAATAATATAATTGGTAGTTAATGTAAATATTTAATAGAAGAGAGAAGCAGAAAAAATAAATTTAGGATGTATAAAATTATGACAAGTGGCAACTCAAAACCTTCTTTTATTATAATACATAGATGTGGAGCCTTACTTTAAAAACAATTTACGATCTTTTCCGAAGGGTCAAGTGAAATTGTAGTTTGAAAAAGGGGTGTTAAAGAAAACCAAAATCTGAAAGCAAAAAAAATCGTAATCTGATCCGTGTTCGAAAAAAAAACCCGATCCGAATCCCTAGAATATTCGGATTTCTCATCCGAATCCGAATTCTTATTCGAATTTCGAATTGGATTTCGGATATTATAATTTTTTATTCAAAATATTCGGATATTCGATTAATCCGAATAAGAATTCAACTATGTTTTTAGCTAATACTCATTACCCAATCACCTATTATGTTGTCAACTTAATAATCAAGAGTCTTGACACATTTTAGTCTTCTAATCGTAAACAATTATACACTAATTGATTGTTGTTTTAAATTAGATATTCTAAGCTTCGTGTTCTATAAATTACCTATTATATTTTAATTTTAAATTTATGTTTAAGACAAATGTGTATTTTTGGTTTTTATATGTTTTATTGTAATTATTTTAAGCTAGTAAAATGTTAAGAATAAAAAAGTAGCAAAAACATAGGAACAAAAAATAAGAAAAATTGTTATTTGGTTTATTCGGATTATTCGAATAAATTCTAATTATTCGGATTTATTCGAATCCAATCCAGATTGAATTTGGATAGATTCGGAACGAATAGACATATCCTTATTCAGACCGCAAAGGATTTTGGATAGGGTCATGAAATGTTCAAATCGAATAATACATTATCCGATCCAATGAACACCCCTAATTTGAAATGAAGACAAGTCTATAGAGAGAACAAAATTTAGTGTAATAAACATCCTCTAGAATTTACTGTGGATAATATATTACAAGAATTTATATTCAAGTAAGGGGTTGTTTAACAACATTTGAACCAGTAATAAGGGGCTGTTTGATTACTGTTGACTCAGTAAGATCTGACTGAGTCAGAAACAGACCCAGTTAGAAGTTCCGACTGAGTCTGCATCTGACTGAAACTTGGTAGTTTGGTTCGACATCTGACTGACTCTGCTGAGTGATAAAAATAAACATGTTGGTATGATCCATAATTAACAATAAAACATCCAATTTAATGCAAAAAACTTGAAGGAAAACCAAGTTTCACATAAAAGAAAAACCAATTTTCCCAAATTCAATTACCCTACAATATCATACAACCCCCAATTCTACCCACACACAGAAGACCCACAAAACGGAGTCACCTGCAAGATTGGTTGAAGACCCACAGGAGTTAAACGGAGTCAACTACAAAGGAGGGCGCCGGTGGTGGGGCTTCTAACCTCACTGTCATCTCTGCTTCTTTTCGGTGGAGGGAGGGCGCAAGTGAAGAGGAGCGGCGGAGGGAGGGCGCCGGTGACGTGGAGGGAGGGCACCAATTTGGTCAGTGAAGCCAATTTTAGGGTCTCGGTCAGACCCTTGCGACCGGGTCAGTCGCCAAACCGGAAAATTAAGCGTGCTGACCCGCTGACAGTGGTCAGCCCGTGGGTCAGTGAAATCAAACACAACCTAAGTCTGACTTGTTAAGACATTCTGAATCAATAAGTGATAACCAGTAATTGTTGTTTAGTTGCATCACTAAATAACTATGCAGAATAAATATTTTACCCTTTTAAACTATTTTGTGTTAAATTATATGTACCTATTTGGTTGAATGTCTGAATAAATGTGATGAATGATGAATAATTAATAACTATTAAAATTTTTTTACAAAGCATCAACTTTACCATTACAATGTAATTTTATACTTATTTTTTTACGTTTTATCGTAAATTTATTCAAATCCGAATCAGGTCAGATATGATATATTTATACTTTATTATTTTCAAATTTGCTTTTGTGTTTCTTGACACTCATTTAACAATGTAATTGTGAGTTATTAGTTCAGGGACCACTTATGTCAATTGTAATAGTTAGAGGTCTATTCTTGTGTACTTGCTGAGTATTAATAGTTAGTTAATGCTTGGATTAGTTAGTTACGAATTTGACTTTCATCAAGTCAATTCTGCACTTGTTCTTCATTGTAATTGCAATCATATTGAAATCATTTTGGTAATCTTGTGTTGATCGATTGTGTTCGGTGCTTGTTTGTGTGTAATCTTCGGTGTAGAATTGTTTCATTCTTCTACAATTGGTATCAGAGCCAGATTCGGCTCGAGATCGTGAAGATTAAGGGGAGAAATCCAATTCAAGAACAAGATGGTATCAACTAAGTTTGAAATCGAAAAGTTCGATGGAAAAAATGATTTCGGATTATGGAGGGTGAAGATGCGGGCATTGTTAGTGCATCAAGGTGTTGATGAAGCCCTGAAAGGTGAGAACAACCTTCCGGCGAACCTATCAGCGAAGGAGAAGAAGGATATCCTGGAAAAGGCCCACAGTGCGATCATCCTCAGTCTCGGTGATCGCGTTCTGAGGGAAGTAGCTAAGCAGAAAACGGAAGCCGGAATCTGGGCTAAACTCGAGAGCCTGTACATGACAAAGTCGCTGGCCAACAGACTTTACCTCAAGAAAAGACTATACACTTTCCAATTGACATCTGGGAAGTCAATAGATGATCATGTAGACGAGTTCAATAAGTTGGTGATTGATCTTGAAAACATCGATGTGAAATTGGATGATGAGGATCAAGCCATCATATTCCTAGCCTCACTACCACAGGTATATGAGCATTTCGTCGATACGCTCATGTTTGGCAGGGAGTCCTTGTCTATGGAGGAGGTCTTGGCTGCAATCAACTCAAAGGAACTGAAACGAAGGTCAGATGTTAAAGATGAGGCTGGTGATGGCCTGTTTGTAAGGGGAAGATCGGAGACAAGAACTTCCAAATTCAAGCCATCCTCACGGTCCAAGTCAAAGACTAATAGGAGATGCTACATCTGTAACTCAGATAAGCATCTTAAAAGGGATTGCCCGAACAAACGGAAGAAACAACCTGAGGCTCAACAGCAAAGAAGTCATGGTAGTATGTCGGTGGATGGTAGCAGTGATGGCTATGAAAGTGCTGATGTCTTGATGGTATCAAACAGGCAAACAAACCAAGACTGGATAATGGACTCTGGTTGTTCCTACCATATGACCCCCAAGGTGGAGTTCTTCACTGAGTTAGACATGCAGGACCTAGGAACCGTGCAACTAGGTGATAATAGACCCTGTCACATTAAGGGGATAGGGTCGATCACACTTAGATTGGAGAGTGGGGTGGAGTTCACTCTTGAGCAAGTCAGGTACATACCTGAACTCAAGAGGAACTTGATCTCACTGGGTGCACTAGAAAGTAAAGGTTTCAACATAAGTCTGAAGAATGGCAAAGTGAAGGTGATAAAGGGATCCTTGGTTGTGTTGTCTGGGTCAAGGAAGGACAACAACATCTATGTTCTTGATGGGGATGTTAATTGTGGCTCTGCAAATGTTGCTGGCCATGATCTTCTAACCACTGCAACTTTGTGGCATAGAAGATTTGGCCACATCAGTGATAGGGGCTTAGCAGAACTAAAGAATCAACAAGTCATTCAAGGTGTTAATGACTGTAGTGTGGGGTTCTGTGAGCATTGTGTTCTTGGCAAGTCAACCAGGGTAAAATTTGGGAAGGGTGCTCATACCACAAGGGAGATACTTGAGTATGTTCATGCAGATCTCTGGGGTCCTGCAAGAACCAACTCTCTCAGTGGAGGGAGATATTTCTTGTCTATCATTGATGATAGATCAAGAAGGGTATGGGTGTATATACTCAAGCACAAGGATGAAGCACTGCAAAGGTTCAAAGAATGGAAGATGCTGGTTGAAACACAAACAGGAAAAAGGGTGAAAAGACTCAGAACTGATAATGGTATGGAGTTTTGCAGCTCCTTGTTCAACCAATTCTGTAAGGAGCATGGCATTGGCAGGCACCTGACTGTGCCTGGTACCCCTCAGCAAAATGGATTAGCTGAGAGGATGAACCGAACTCTACTTAACAAAGTCAGATGTATGTTGTCTGACTCAGGGATGCCTAAGTCATTCTGGGCTGAGGCTGTTACTACAGCAGCATACCTAGTAAATAGATCACCCTCAGCTGCTATTGAGTTGAGAACCCCTATGGAGGTATGGTCAAATGAAAGACCTGATTGCAGCCACCTCAAAGTGTTTGGATCATTAGCCTATGTTCATGATAAGAAAGACAAGCTTGATCCAAGGGCCCAGAAGTGTGTGTTGTTAGGTTACCCTGAAGGTGTGAAAGGCTACAGGCTATGGAGAATGGGTGAGGGGTCACCTAAGGTAGTACTGAGTAGAGATGTGGTGTTCAGGGAGGAGGTAGTTTATAAAGACTTAATTGGTAAGATGAAAGACCAAAGTGATCAGAGGGATGGTGTGCAAGTTGAGGTGGAGCCTGTAGAATCTCTTGATAGGTCTTCAGACACTTTGGGAGGTTCCCAACAGGGAGAAGGGTCATCTCATCAATCAAGTGAGTATAGTCTAGCCAGGGATAGGGCTAGAAGGCAACATGTTGTACCTGCCAGGTATAGATCAAATGAAGACATATCTGCTTTTGTATTCAATGTGGCTGAAATGGATAGTATGGTATCACCAATGTCATTTGATGAAGCAATGCAGTCTGATGATAGTGACAAATGGTGGGAAGCTATGGTTGATGAGATGGAATCATTGAAGAAAAATCAAACCTGGGTATTAGTTGATAAACCAGCCGGGCAAAAGTTGGTAGATTGCAAGTGGTTGTATAAGGTAAAGGAAGGAGTTAATGAATGTGATCCACCAAGATTCAAGGCCAGGCTAGTGGCTAGAGGTTTTACACAAAGGGAAGGTATTGATTACACTGAGATTTTTTCCCCTGTGGTTAAACACTCATCTATTAGAGTAATTCTTTCAATGGTAGCTGCTAGTGACATGAAGCTGGAGCAGCTTGATGTCAAGACCGCTTTCTTGCATGGAAGTCTAGATGAAAAGATCTATATGAGGCAGCCTACAGGTTTTATTGATCCTGAGAATGAAGAGAAAGTTTGTTTGCTAAAAAGGTCTCTTTATGGGTTGAAACAGTCACCTAGATGTTGGTATAAAAGGTTTGATGAGTTCATGATTAGTAAGCAGTTTCAGAGAAGTAGTTATGACAGCTGTGTGTATTATAAATAGCACAATTCAGTGAATTATGTCTATTTGCTCCTCTATGTTGATGATATGTTAGTGTGTTGTAAAGATCAAGTTGAGATAGATGCTACTAAGAAGATGCTACATGGTGAATTTGAGATGAAGGATCTGGGAACAGCTAAGAAGATCCTAGGAATGGAAATCTCAAGAGATCTTGTGAATCACAAGCTTTATCTTACACAAACTGCCTATATTGAGAAGGTGCTTAACAATTTCTCAATGTTTAACTGTAAGTCAGTGAGTACACCTCTGGGTCAGCATTTTAAGCTTTCATCTAAAGATTCACCTGTGTCATCAAGTGAGTCAGAAAGCATGCAGAGGATACCATATGCAAATGCTGTTGGCAGTTTGATGTATTTGATGGTGTGCACTAGGCCAGATATAGCCTATGCAGTAAGTGTAGTAAGTAGATTCTTGTCTAATCCAGGTAAGCTTCATTGGGAGGCTGTAAAATGGATTTTGAGGTATCTACATGGAACTAAGCATGTTGGGCTTGTGTTTAGTAGTTGTCAAAGCTCTAGTTGTGAAGTGATGGGTTATGTGGATGCTGATTTTGCTAAAGATCTGGATAAAGGTCGATCTACCACTGGTTATGCATTTAAGGTGTATAATGGTGTGGTTAGTTGGAAGTCTTCACTTCAGCATGTAGTTGCACTGTCAACTACAGAGGCAGAGTACATAGCTCTCACTGAAGCTATAAAGGAAGCACTATGGTTAAAGGGATTTGTTTCTGAGATAGGTGTGATGCTTCAAAACACTGTGGTGTTGTGTGATAATCAGGGTGCAGTGTGTCTTTCTAAGAATCAAGTGTATCATGAGAGGACTAAACATATTAATGTTAGGTTGCATTTCATTCGAGATGTTGTTCAATCACAAGAAGTAAAGGTTGAGAGGGTTGATACAGATGATAATGCAGCTGATGCTTTAACCAAAGTTGTGCCATGTTTCAAGTTTAAGAAATGTTTGGAGTTGTTAAGTGTTGGAAATAAGTTGGTCTTGAACTAAGGTGGAGATTGTGAGTTATTAGTTCAGGGACCACTTATGTCAATTGTAATAGTTAGAGGTCTATTCTTGTGTACTTGCTGAGTATTAATAGTTAGTTAATGCTTGGATTAGTTAGTTACGAATTTGACTTTCATCAAGTCAATTCTGCACTTGTTCTTCATTGTAATTGCAATCATATTGAAATCATTTTGGTAATCTTGTGTTGATCGATTGTGTTCGGTGCTTGTTTGTGTGTAATCTTCGGTGTAGAATTGTTTCATTCTTCTACAGTAATTTTTCCTTGATTTTCGAAAATATACTTTTGCGGCATTTATTTAATCAAACATTTCAATATTAACAAAAACGAGCCGTTATAAATTCATACGATTCTATTACGTACTTAATCACGTCAGGTTCAACACCGTAACGCACGGGAGGTGGATACTTACTAGTTTTGTTTTAATAAAAGCGGTTGAACATGCACCAATCGAATGGTTTACATTGACATCCGCCTCCTTCAACCTCTATCACAATTATGCATCCTTTAGAAATTAGGGAATATTAGATGATAAAAAGTCAATTTTGGCCCCTTATTGGTTGTTGTAATTAAAGGTCATCATGATCATCTCATCCTTTATGCGGGACGGAAAATCACTTCAAAATCACACTCACAAATTAATGTAGGTAATGATGATGTATATATCACTAGAATGTGGGCTTTGTTGTGTCATTTAGATTATAAATGATTTACTTATATAGACAACAAGAAGAAAGACAACATGTGAGTAATTAGCCCAAACGATCCTCGTATGTTGGAAATTAATGTTTACACACTATATAAATGGTTGAAATCAAAATAGTGCAATTCTTTGAGGGACTAATTTGTCCAATTAAAACTTCATATTGGCAAAATACAAGGCAAAGACCCATATACGGATTTAGAAAAACAAAATTAATTTTACAAGTATAGATATGCTGATTTCAACAACAAAATTATAGATATAAAGTAGAGTGTTTAATTACCGGTTAAAAATAGAAAGCAAATTGACAAATTTTATTTTAATCATTTTGTTTGATTGTTTTAAATTGGGTGGATTTGGAGGTTAATCATTGCTTTTGTTTTTCTTCTTGTCATTTCATCATTGCTTAGCCATTGAATAGTAGGTAAACCTAAACGCAAATGCTCTCTCCCACATATAAAACTGTTTTATGTTATAGTGATACCTTTTTAAAATATATTTTAAATAAGTTAATGTTACTATATTAGAGCATTCACAATACATTTATCACTTTAATTTTTACAGTTACATTAAAAATTACTATTTTTTTCAGTTTAATATTATTTTTCGTACATTCATCATTATATTCTATCTTTTATACACTCACAAACATTTTTAAAAATATTAATAAGTTTATAGAGGTTGTACTGTGTTTTCCAATATTTGAGGAAACACGGTACAACCCAATAAATTTTCACTACCTTTCATTTATAATCACTTACAACCATCCCTTATAATATATAACACCCACTCATATAAAAATAAGAAACAAACTGTGAATAATCTTATGAATAGAATAAAGATAACGTTTGGGTTTTAAAAAATCATATACATCAAAATTATTTTATTGATTTGATTCAAAAATTAAATGATTCAGATATAACTTATCAACTTAAACATTATAATATTCAAAAACCAACTTGAGGAATTTAGAAAGAAAGATTTAGTCTCTTAATTAATATACAACATGCCCAAACACTACTGTAATTGCAACATAAATTTAGGTTAAAGTATCAAATATACCTTGTTATATTTAAAAAATAGTCATTCAACCTAATTTGATAGTTTAAACTCTCTGAAGCTATAAAAATACGTAAAACCGTTGGTAAACTAATTTTATATAATAAAGTTTTTCAATTTGTCTAAAATACATGCATTTTTTTAGAATTTTTTTAATAATAATTTGTTCTCTGGCAAAATAGCATTGTAAATTTTCTTTTACAAAATGAACATTTCTGTTATAATTGTTAATTTATCCAACATAAAGCTACTAAAAGATTTATTTGATATTAACAATGTAGAAGAATAGATGATTTTTTTTGACATTATATTATTTGGAAAATATCCACAAAATTAGTTCCAAGAATATTAAAGAATTTTATAAAAGAAACTAAAAGTTCATATATTATTCATGCTATACTAGTATGTTTTTTCATTAGCTGCGTTTGTTCAGTTCTGAATAAAATTTATATTGAAGCGTAGGAAAAAAAAAGCACAAAGTAACTCCAACCACTTAACTACTTGAGGTAGCTTATGGATTAATACAGATAGTATCAAGGTCTGACGACCATCATCCTCCTAATTAATTAGAACGCATCAATCCATAGTCGACAAAGTTAAATGATTATTTCTAACCAAAGTTATGCTTGCAAGTACTTGTGCTAGGTATTTGCATGGGGCACTAAGCAATAGTCTGTTAGGCTGTGATTTGCGGGCTCAATGTAGTTACATATCAACTAAACTATGTGGTACATATACATGATATAACAACAATTCACTTATTATTGATTCCTTACCATTTGTAACCGATGCAACTAAAGGTTTTATCGAGTCTCGAAAACCTACGAGCTCACCAATATTATATTGACCTATTTTTTATGTAAATTTAGTTCAAAACCCCGTCAAGAGATAGAAAACGATACATGTATGAACTATTGCTAATCAGGATGCTAGAGGGATAAATATAGAGTTCTGGTAGCATCATCCTAAGGGAAATTTGCTGATTTATGAACATGATAAAACTACCGAAAACTCAAGACTTTAGCACCGGCTGCTAACTGTCGATTTATGCCAAGTGCTGAATCAACTGTCGAACAGCATGTGCCGAATGACTGCCGATCAGAACATGCTGAACCACTGTTGATAAGCATTTATCTAATGTGCTGCTGATCATGAGCTGTTGATCAACTGTTACACAAGACAAGACTGTCTGTACCGACGGCTGTCGTGTTCTACCTTTTGGAGACAATAAATTACTAAAGCTGCCTAACTCTGATATGTTGATTGTCTGTCTTGTTGTATATTCTGAACATAGAATATATTATTATTATTGTTTAGATGTCATAGTATAAAACCCTCATACTTGTATAGTAGAGGCAAGCTTGTTTAAGCCACTTATGTATATGTTGAATATCATTCCTTGTACTCAGTTTTGATTAATCAAATGAATACTTTGAAAGAACAACATGTGTGTTCATCTTTATTCAAAGTATTTATGTTTGTTAGTAAGTAGTTAACTTAGATTCTGCATTTGTTAACCACTGATAAAATAGAAAAGCCTTTTTCATCCATAACACCCGATCCAACAGTGTTCTCTATTTATATCATGTATCTATAATGTTCTACTTGTCGTCCCCCCGTGATTCCGCCATCAGCAGCTGTGTGACAATTTACTTTTTTTGGTTAACTAATTTTTATCTGACTTGCTTTCTTATTAAAGTTTCTAATAAGACGATGCAACCTATTATCTCGTGCCTGTTAACTTATGCCTCAAAAAACAAACAAACATAATCGAGTAGTACAATGTTAGTAATGTTATAATGATTTAAATACTGGACACTTAAACCCAATCTAATGTTTATAGGCTTTAGGATCTTTTATTGTATTATTATAAAAGTAGTGTACGTATGGAATAAATAAAGTGGTTTTCCACTCAATTTCATTTTCTTTCTCTCAATTGTTATTTAATATCTAGTTTCTAGTTACATATGAACTAGTATCAAGACCCCGCGTTGCGACGGTGGTGTAACATCATAAAAAGGTAGCTAGCGTTGAGACATGCTACGAATCCCCGTGTTGAAGGGGCAGGGGTGTCAGACTGTGAAAAAATAATGGCAAAACATTATCACGAACCTGCAAGGTGAAGAGGGCGAGGGGCATCACACCTTGCAAGAAGTTTACACCGAAATGTTGACACGAACCCTAAAGTTGAGGGTGGTGTTGATAATATGTGCAACTTTATATAAGAAAAACAAAAAGTCATTGATAACAGTAAAAAATTACACAAAACACGAAAACATCACAACCTCACGTGTTGCAAGTGAGCTATTGATGATACTTGCAAATATATATAAAAAATGAGACCACTAAAACAATTCATGTCCGAACGTCACCGGAATTAAGTGCATTGCAACCACAAATAGAAAAGGAAAAGGCTAAGAATATTAATGATGATTAAAAACACGTACAAATAAAGATCTTATACAAAGAAAGAAAGAAAAACTATAAGAAAATTAAAACATTGAATTGTTTTTGACGACTTGCATATTTTGCTTTGTTGACTTGGACATCTTGTCGCGCAACATCATTTTGAGTGAGACCTACATCGAAACATAGAAAAAATAAACATGTCGTAATTATATATTCAAAGTTTTATTATATGTTAAGTTTTAAAACTTATAGAGGAAAACAACAAAAAAAACAAAATAGAAACCAAAAAAATATAAATATGCCCAAGAAAACAAATATATAAGTAGATGGTATAATCTGTACATCTAGTTAAACTTGAAGTAGCTAAATGGGAAAGAAAAAAACATATGTTAGAAGAAAAAAAAAAGTCATGCATAAGATACTTGTATTTCATGTTTAGTTGATGTTCATTTTGATTTTTAAAGTATAGGTAATATGTTGTTGTAACCTCTTTGTTTAAAAGCAATGTTTTTATTTTCAACTAAGTTTGATTTTAGTTTTCTCCAAGATTTGTTGCCTTTAAAAGTTTGATATATCTGTTTAATTAGAAAGATTTTGTTACTATAATAAAAATATTAGAAGTTTGATTGTTTTCTCTCGAGCTACACGTCATGAGTTTGGTTGTTATCTTTTCGGTTTGTTGAAAACTATAAAAAACGAATACTAAAGCTGGTTAAAATTATATAAATGCCAGAAAACATATTTTCTACTCATAATCGGTTCATCTCAATGATCATGCTGGAAAAATAATGTAACTAAAAGGGTTAAAAATGATGGATTTATAGAATTATATAAAACCAACTGTTGTTTTATATTTATAGAAAATAGGGGGACCATAAATGGCCTTTTACCAAAAATTAGATGTCAAAAATACCTATGTGACTTGAAACAAAATCACAAAAGTAAAAGGTAAGGACATGTAAATTCCTAAACTTTAGCGATCAATATTAAAACACAAAAAACTCTCTTGTAGGACATGTGTTGTTCTATTTATAATAAAACATTTCAAAGGAAAGAAAGAGATAGAGATTGATGGTTCCGGTTTGAGTTTGCTTAACAACGTTAACCTCCACCTTCGTCTTTCACCTCTGTTTAATGTATATATGTTTAAACAAGACGTACAACCTGGTAATGCATAGTTAGACACGTGCCCTGACTTGAAATTCGTGCTTTATCAAAGTAGGCAGAAAGAATTTGAGGGAAAAGAGAAGCTTTTCATCTACGTGTCTTGCATATAACAAATTGAGGTGAAATAATAATGTTGATTTGGGTTTCATGTTTTAGGTTTTAATTTCTCACGAATTAGAAGATGGTGTTTTAAGGATGTGAAGGTGATTTGAAGATAGTGTTTTACACAACCACAACATACTACAGGAGGTTGTGGTGATTATCATATGTAACACTTGAATATATTGGTATAACATTTAACTACTGCATTTTTATGTTTTGGAATTTTACTCCTTATACCGATGACCATTATCACTGTTTTAATATAATGTGTCTTATTGTTATGTTTTTATAGTGTAAAGCTTTGTGATTTAATTGATTTTGTAGTTTAAAAACATCCATCTCAGTATAACCTACTTCAGTTGCAAACACTAATCAATCCTGAAAGGTATTCAAGCAGGGACAAGTTATGTTACTCATAAGCCAGCTAAAAATGGCAATGCTTTCACCTGTTGGTGTTGTTAATCCATTCTTCTCCATGGATTATGCTATTATTAGTTTAGAATCATTAACTTTATGTTCTATTTTTGTTATAAACCCTACGAACCCCGTAATCATTTTGATGCTAGAAAGCCTTTAGAGAGGTAATTTGTCTTTTAATTTGTCTCATGATCTTTTATTAAGTGTACCAGTTTCATTTGATATTGCGTTATTTACTTATATTATTTTCATCAATGTTTTAGAAAAAGGTTACTAAAAGCCAAACAACTGCAAATTTTTTCTCTTCGTGTGATATAATGATTTCATTACATGGTCAAGTAAACCATTTTTCATATGCTTACATTCCTTTAATTTAGACAATTTTTTGTGGTGTAGGAAGCATTAAACAATGACAACATAAAAGTTGCACCTATAATATTTGAATGCAATTGGAGAACTAAACATCTATACCTTATTGGTTTAATATATATTTATTTGTTTTTAATTTGAAATAATAGGGTGCAAAGGTGGGTAGTGAGAAATGGAAGTATAGATGAAGTGAGTTCCTTTTGACAGTGGAGTAAGTAGAACCAAAGTTTCATTCAGGCATGTAGTTTTGTTTTATCATTCAGCATATAAGTTCATTTTGAGTTTTAAGTTGTTTGACTCGAACATGATCGGATGTCAATTTACATGGTTTTATTTTAGTTTAGCTTAATAATGAATCTATAATGGTTAAAACTTTATAACTATGTAATTAAATAGTCATCTAACTTAGGGGATCAACGATTGAAAAGTTAGCAGGTCAAAGCTGGACGTGAAATATAATTTAATTAATAATAATTATGTTGATTTTAATAATATAAACTATAACGCATCAGTCCAACATAGCAGATAAAAGATTGTAGTATTAAAATCTCTATCTCTATATATAATAAATGAAAAGAGTTCCGCCACATGGCGAAATTTTAAGCAAGGAATTGCCATGTGGTACATTCTCAATAAGCTATTGCCATATGTCATTTTCTTAGCAATATTGATTAAAATAATTATTTAGATATCATTTCCATAAAATTTCTATTCTTTTTTGGAAACAAGTTTTTTAAAAAATGTAATATTACTTATTTGAGATTTCGCTTTAATTTAAATTTCCTAAATTATAGAAGATTTTAAATTTTAAGCTAAAAATTATAAGAAAACTAAAATGCAGAAGATTTGAATTTTGAAATTTTAAAATTCAAAATTTCAATATAGTAATTAAAATATACTAACTAAAACTCTCACATTTGTTTTATAATCAATAAGTATTTTATTCTTTTTATTCAAATCTTACATTGTAAAATTTTTTTACGGTTTTCAAAATATATTCTTAAGTAAAGTATAATTACATATTTTAGGTAGTCTAATTATTTAATAACTAAATTAAATAGTATTTTAAAATTAAAATTTAAAATTTAATCATTAAAATAGAAACTTATAAACTTTAACTTTCAAATTTAATCTATGCAATTCAATCAGAGATTTTATCTAAAAATAACTTTAAATTAGTCCAAAATTCAAAACAAACAATTTGGATATTCAAACGTATCATATGCAATTGACAAATTTTGAATCAATAGTGCAATCAATCCGAGATTTTTGGATTAATAATTTCAAAATTTTGAAATTATTCTATATTTTAACAATCTCGTATAATATTTGGCTTTATTATGTAACATTATACCATTATTATTGTATATATGCAACAATTTTTCTTTCATTTACCGTTCTTCCATTATCAAATACATTTAAAAATTTTATGAAATGGCTTCTTCTATGATTAAAGAGTTCACATATTCTTCATAAAAAACTTTCTTTTCTTTCTTCATTATACACAACCATTCTATTCGACTCATTTTCTAAGATATTCAATTACAATATTACGTACACTAGGATCTTGGCATATCACGCCATGATTATACAATCAGGGTTTGAGTGATTCATTTATAGAGACAACTAATATATATTAATTCGGCAAAAACTTACTATATTAAGTTTATTTTAATTGATAAGGAGGTATGGTTTAACTTATCCAATTGTTATTTTTTTTTTATTACAAGACTCTATAATACATGAAAACATTTTGTAAAGATAGTGTGCTAAGTTTGAGGATGAGGAGGTATGGTTCAATTTATAGAACTATTATCTTAATTTTTAATATTTAATATTTATCTTATAAGATATATGTT
Source organism: Flaveria ramosissima (assembly GCA_025215565.1). Taxonomy (NCBI): domain Eukaryota; kingdom Viridiplantae; phylum Streptophyta; class Magnoliopsida; order Asterales; family Asteraceae; genus Flaveria; species Flaveria ramosissima. The sequence continues at coordinate 70,242,185 of CM046039.1, forward strand.
TTACGTATCCTTAATTTTTAATATTTATCTTTATTATTGGATTGTTAAAAATTGGTTAAATCCAATATGATAAAGAGTAAAACAAAAGAAAGATTTGTTTTAATATTTTAAAATAAAAAAATAATAAACAGTTATTATATAGAGTAAATTACGCTTTTAGTCCTTGTGGTTTGACGAAAATTGTTATTTCAGTCCAATAGTTCGTTTATTACTCTGACAGTCCAATAGTTTGATGTTTTGTTTCAATTTCTTCCTAGACACTAACGCCATCCATTTCTGACGTTTACCTCTTCGCACGCGCCCCTCACGTGAGGGGCATTTTCGTCTTTTTTAGTGACATTTAGTTTGAAATATATTGTTTTAAGACTCATCTTTTTATGTTTTCATCTTCGTCGAATCCATCCCTCACCTTTTCATCTTCAACAAATCTTATGAGCTTGAACTGATCGATTCAAGAAGACATTCTCCTTTGTTAAATGTCATGGTTCTGAGTATATGGTACGTGCGTGAACTTGGAGTGCATTTTGATCCTGATGTCGTATGTGGTGAGCTTACTTCTCTGATTTCTTCATACTTGTTCTTTTGATATTTCATCCTATTTTGGTTCTATTAAGATTTAGTAGAAGTTAAAGTGATTGTTTGCTGTTGTTTTGTTTATTTTTGTTAGGGCAAGACCCTGATTTCTTCACATTAAAGTTTAACCATGACGGAAGTTTCACAATGGCACCAGGAAGAAAGTATGTGAGGGGTCAAGTGAGTTATGTGGATATGGTTGATCGTGATTTGTTTTCGATGCATAATGTGAATGAAATGATATTCAACATGGTTATCCTACTAAAGAGTTAATATACTATCACTTTAGGGTTCCTGATCAAGATCTAGATTATGGTCTAAGGGCTTTAGGGAGTGATCAGGATGTTCTTGAACTATTAAGGTATGTTAAAGATCATAAAGTTAATTTACACCGAGCATAGGTTTACTAGATTGGAAACATATGAAAAATCCCCTTTTGAAAAATCCAAAGTTGTGATTGAGGAGATTAATGAGCCAGTAAACCTAGACGTGGGGCCATCAAATTCTATAAGGAGCACTCAAGAAATTGTTAGCAAACTGTGTAGAAAGCCATTGACCCTACAGTGGCATGATGATCTGAATTATATGGTAAATGTGGTAGAGAAAGAGGTTACAAATGACATGTTTCAAAGTAATGAGATAGAGAAAGAGGTTACTAATGACATGTTTGAAAGCAATAAGGTAGAGAAATAGATTACTAATGACATGTTTGAAAGCAATGAGGTAGAGAAAGAGGTTACTAATGACATGGTTCATTCAAAAATAATTTAAATCTCTTGTTAATTTAAATATCCGGGTTTGATTTGCAAAAAGGGGCTCGATTAATTGATATGTTTTATTATAACTGTAAATGTACAAACCTACTTAAGAGAACATGCGTTATTTTAATTGGGTTTATATATTTACTTTCAAGTTGAGATCGCACTTCAAACCTCCTTAGAATGAAACACACAATTGAAAAAAAACCTCATGACTCAACAAAAAGCATTTTTGATCTCAGCGAGATCCGAACCCAAGATCGTTATAATTTTAATTGTCTTGGTATCTCATCTCAATTATAAAAAAAATATGTAAGCATCGATTAATTTTATAAATTAAAATATCTTTTTAGTTCTTAATATTACTAAGTTAGTAATTGTAAATACATCATTTATAGTATAATTTTAAAAGATTTGGTTATATATTTTTTATTCTCTATAAAGTGAAAGTTCTAAGTTGACACATCAGCAAATAATATTCTTAAATTTAGTCTTCTCGAATCTTCACTCATCTTCTACATATTATCTATAACTTTTTCAAGCTTTACAAAATAATAAAATATATAAATATTTATCCTACCATCATACAAAAAAGTAACCTATATGATAAGTTTCATGAGAAAAGCCGACATTAAAAAAAGGTGCATGTAAAATTTTAGAATAAAGATTCATGATTTCTTTTGCCATTATTATATATATTAAACTAGTAAATATGTCCGCGCATTGTGATGGGTTAAACTACTTGAATCACAATTTGTTTCTAAAGTTGGGATCATTTCATCAAAAAAAAAACTAGTTAAATACTTTTTTATATATATATATAATTAAATATATATATATAATAATGAGGTAGAGAAAGAGGTTACTAATGACATGGTTTAATATATATATATATATATATATATATAATTAAACTAGTTAAATACTTTTTTTATTAGATTACTAAAGTTGGGATCATTTCATCAAAAAAAACTAACGATGGTTAACTCTCAGTTAGTAAGAGTTAATTAGAGGAAAATAAGTTCAAAATTAAAAGTGTTTGTAAACATTTACTGAGTTAGGATTAATCCCGGCCAATAAATGAAAGTTGGAATTAATCTCGGCCAATAAATGAAAGTTGTGATTATTAGAATCCAATAACCCATAAAAAGAACTGAGTAATATATATATATATATATATATATATATATATATATATATATATATAGATATATAGAGATATATATATATATATATATATATATATATATATATATATATATATATATATATATATATATATATATATATATATATATATAGGGGAGGGATCAAATGAGAACTAGCTTTTTTTGTGAAAACTCTAGGAACCAATCTCAACCACTAGTTCTCAATGGCAAAATTGTAATTAACAAAAACATATTTAAAAAATTTATAAATCAAAAAATAATATAAAAATAAAAACACAAAAATGTTCCTCTACTTTCCCTCTTTCATAAAAAAATAAAAAAATTTATAAAAAATAAAAAAAAATTCCCGTTTTTTTAGCGAAATTCGTTTTACACATGTGTAATATCGGATTTACACATGTGTAAATCCAGTACTACATATGTGTATAACGAGATTTACACATATGTAAACAACGGATGTATGATTTTTTTAGAAAAGTATATCAATATGGTAGGCGTTGAAAAGATAAAAAAATACTGAATTTTATGGTGAATTTTTTTTGAAAAAATGATGTCGTGAAAAAAGTTATGAACGTTTTAAAAGAAAATGGGGAAATGACATGTGATTTGCATGTGATAAAAAATGAGTGGCTGTGATTGGTTCCTAGAGTTCTCATAAAAAAAGGTGGTTCTCATTTGAACCATTCCCTATATATATATATATATATATATATATATATATATATATATATATATATATATATATTTATATTTTCCATTGTAACTATATTATATGTTATGTCACGAGCCATGTCATGTGATACGTAATAAAAAACTAAAGAGATTAACGAACAGTTAGACTGATATTGTTATTAGTTACAAAATCGAAAATTTGCATTAATGCTGGTTAAATTGTTAGTTGGGATTAATTTTTGTTATAGTTAATAGTTTAGATTATTAAAATCTAATTTTCCATTAATTTAACTTCTTTAAGTAAAAAAAAATTTATGCCTAAAGAGAAGGGACACGATTTGTTTTCTTTTTTATTAGGGAAATTTTTAAATAAAAAAGTTTTAAAACAAATAAGTGTAAGAAGTAATCTCATACATCTATTCTTTAATCAATGATTAAGATCAATTTGTTAAAAAACTTGTTATAGGGGTAATTTAGTAAAGCCATTTTTGTTAACTTTTTACAAGTTCCCTCAATTGTCTAAAATGGATACAACTTTTATGTACGACATTATTGTTTTATAAAACTTTCACCATAAGACGAGCGTTTTTTATCTTTAAAATGAGTACAACATTGTTATATAAAAAGATAATAATATTATATGTTTTTAAACTCATATCTCGTCATTGAGTCTTTTTTGTTGGGTATTATGTTTTTCTAAATACTATTGTGTTAATCTAAAATAATAAATTTTAAAAATGTATAATGGTGGAATATGTATCTCTAATATGTAAAACACAAGAGTAAATTAACAACTAATTAATCTAAAACATTAAAAACAATGGCAAAATAACACAATCTCTCATTGTGTTTTTATCGCCGTTGTGTAATCATGAACACTATAAGTTTTGAAAAATACATTAGTGAAAAAGCATTATTGTGTACTTCTAATTATAAAACATAATGATAGATAACAACAAGTTTATATAATGTATAAAAGGACAATGACAAATATAACACGTTTTGTTATTTTCAACATTATGATTTTGATAAATACATTGGTGAAAATATATCATTGTTCACTTTTAGTTGTAAAACACAATGATAGATAACAAGTTTATATAATCTATAGATACAATGACAACAATAACATAAAATGATCTAAATGCAAAATACAATGATAAATACATATAACAAATGATGTAAAATATGTGAAACAGTGAACGTATATGACACAATGAGCTGATGTATTTGACACAATAATCAAATGTCTTCCTCTTTAAAACAATAGAATGATACGTGTTAAGTCCACAATATTTCTTACACTTTTTAGATTAAATATTTTTACTATAACCATACCCTAGTTTCTAATTAAAAGAACTTTTATGCCTAAAGAGAAGGGACTTGATATGTGTTAGTGTGTTTTTTTACATGTGTGTTAAATGTAATATGTTTGTTGTGTTTAATATTTACATTATTATGTTATATGTATTTTATTATGTTTTATATTTTGAATTATGTTGTGTTATTATTGTTATTGTTTTTCATTTAGTGCTGTTTTTTGTGTTTTACATATTATAAGTACAAAACAACGCTATTTTACTTATTTTTTTCAAAACTCATCGTTTTAGAAAAACCCAATGTTGTTTACGTACATAACAATGGGCAAGAAATACACAATGACGAGCAAAAAGAAACAATGAGTTGGAAAACGCATTTTTCTTATATAAAAAATGGGTTATTGGATTTTGATAATCCCAACTTTTATTTATTGGTTGCGATTAATCTCAACTCAGGAAATTTTTACAAACACTTTCAACTATAAGTTTATTTCCTCCAACGATCCTTACTAACTGATAGTTAACCCTGTTAGTTTGTTTTATGACATGTGGCAAACTTTGAGCTTATTTTGAACTCTGTCTCCGCCCAGCCTTCATCGGGTCTTTTTTCCGGTGTCTAGCCTCCATCACCCAAATCTACCTCCAATGAGTTATGTGGTTTAGATTAGGATATGGAGATTGATGGGTTTCAATGTGCAGAAGTTTTAAATTGATTGACCTGATGGTAGATTTTAACTTTGTGCTTAATGTTTTGAAACATAATAAGTTCACGTTATCAAAAAACTAAGGGGCTAACTCTCAGTTAGTAAAAGATTGTTGGAGGAAAATAAGCTCAAAGTTGGCGGTATTTGTAAACATTTACTGAGTTGGAATTAATCCCAAACTAATAAATGAAAGTCGGGAGTATTAAAATCCAATAACTCTTTGAAAATTAAAAAACCCTCATCTTTATGATGTACTTCTTTTATAAAAGTAACGTTGTATACAAAAGTTATGAACATGTAAAAAAATAAGAAAAAATTCTAAAAATTAACAAAACTAGTAATGATTTAAATACTCTTACACTAAATTTTTTTCTTACAATTTGATCTCAATTATTTATTACGAAATTGATCATTAAGATTATTTTTTTTATTTTTAACACAAATATTATTTTTAGTATAACAGGGAAAAAACACTTTATAAATATCCTTCTTATCGTCATAGTCCACCACCATTCTACCACCCTTCACATTATCTCCCTATTTTTTATTTCAATTTTTTTTCAATATCCACACCAGGAGAAATCCGTGTTCCCTAATGGTAATCATCTTCATACAAAACTTATGGTAGAAACATACAAAAGGGAAAAAGAAAATAAAAAACGTGAGCACATGGAGAGGAAAGTAATGCTACATGTGTGTCACCAATCATCAACCACATGCGAATATGTAAATTACCAGAATGCCCCTGTATTATTGGTTGGGCTACATATTTTCATCTTCTCAAGGATATTTATGGTGCCAAAAAGTTTAAATTCAACCAAAAAGAGTGTGTAACAATGTTTTGTTAATGATAAAATAGGTATTTTTTTCGTGCGTTGCCACGTGAAAATTAATAGAATTGCCACTAGGCTTCATTTCGAGAATTGATTTAGGCTCAGCGTTAGACCCCGGAGTGTATCGGCTGCAACTCAGGTTGTAAGTACACAAAAGTGTACTCACCGTCCATGGGAATGCCACGCCAAAGCCCGGTTTGCGCCAAAGTCATTATTGCCAAATGAATTGAGATTTGTCAGTATTAATCCACTGGGACAGTCGCAACAATAACAGACATTCGTAACCAAATTGTAAGCGGTTTCATCAACCGCAACCAACAATCTAAGCTCATGGATACGGAAATTTAAATCAAAACTTAGGGTCCAACATCAGCAATTTAGGATCTATCACAAACATACCACCAATCTATACTCCAAAAGTCAAACCCCAAGAACAGATTTAGACTTCATAAACCAAAATCAAAGCTCATCAATATAAGCACATGTCAGATTGAAGAACCACAACATCATTGATAAACAGATCTAAAAAGTCTCATAGCAACCCGATCTAGGGTTTCAACAAAAAACCAGCTATAACCTATTAAAAAGACAACAAAATCGTTGTCAGTAACATGATCAAGTCTCAGATCGGAGGGGCCTAGTCATCATCGATTGAAAAAATCGAAAGCCCCAACATAATCGAGCACCAAATCGAGCGGTTGTAGATCTGACGCCACTAAGGAAAAGCTTGTGCTGACGTCGCCACAAAAGGCGTAGTGGTCAGCTACCTACAACGACAGGCCACCATAGATTCTTAGGCTAGTAATCATAACCATCACCGACAGATGCAAATAGATAATCGAAGTCTCAGACCAGGTGGACCCAATCATCATCGACAAAGAAACGGAAAGACACAACATAATCGAGCACCAAATCGAAATGTTGTAGAGCCGACACTACCAAGGCAAAGCTCGTATGGTCGTCACCACAAAAGACGCGGTGGTCAGCGGATCGACAACGACATGCAACCACAAAGTCTTAGGCCAGCAATTGTAACCACCATCAACAAATGCAGAGCGATAATCTAATAGGTGAAGACACAAAGGGACCGGATGTCACAACCGCAAGATCAGACGACCGTTCATCAGCTGGAAACGCCACCCGAAACGGTGGTTCCCCGCCTCTTTCTCTATTCTCTCTCTAGAGAATAGCGCAAAATCGAGAGGGGGAGGCAATGAATGTCACGGTCAAAAGATCAGATGATGGTTGTCGACGAAAACACCACCTGAATAGCCGGTTCATCCCCTGCTCTGTCTCCCTACTCTCTCTCTAATAACATCTTCTGATCTTCAAGAATGACAAAGTACATGACTAAATTTTGTTTTGAACGGCGAGTACATGACTAAATAAGGTGAAAAGCCCTTGAAGACACAAAACTACTGTTGCCAAATTAGAAAGAGTGAAAAATCTACTTGTCCCACCGACCAAGTGTTTTCATACATAATAGAATTTATCTTATCTTACTTTTAAATTACTCTAAGCTAATATACACTATGTCTAAATTTAAACGTAAGAGTTCTCATCTAAAAGAAAAAATCTCTATCAAATATGCTAGCCCTACGTCGACTATATCAAGTCATTGAAGATACAAGTAGATTGTATACGTAGATACATAGATTTAGATTTTAGAATGCTTTTGGGCCTGTCCAAAAATGGGAAATGTGATAGGTTTTAAAAGGAGACCCCTAAACTCATGCGTATGGGCCTATGAGGTATTATTTGGAAATTTGAAAGAGAGGATTAATATCTGTAATAAGCCAACTGTACTATGAGCCGTGGCCCAGAAAGTTAAAATATAACAAAGTTAATGGGAAAAAGACCCAATGAGTTAAGAAATTCTTTAATAAGCAACTCAATTTTCACTTTATAGAAAGCCCTAATATCATCTTCAACGTTTGGATTTAGGGTGCCACCAAACGCTAACATAGCTAAATGCCACATTGGTGGATGTTGTTGAGTTCTTCTGGTGAGAAAGAAGTCGGAACATCCGAATGCATGCTAAAAAAAGAGTATAGAGCGTAAGAAGTTAGTTTTTTTCTAAAATGTTTAAAAGTAATTTAAGGTTTTTTTATTTTTCTAATCAATGGTTGAGATCATTTGATGAAAGAAAAAAATATTAGAAGGTTATTATGATAAAAAGAACTTTTGTTAATTTTTTTTCAAGTTATCTTACGTTCATAACTTTTATATATTGTATTAATTTAAAAAAAGTTGCACCATGAAATCTAGTATTTTTACTTTTTAATTTGAGTATACTATTGCCATATTTTTTTTAAAAAAAAAGATGTGTAAAATTATGTTGTATTAAGTCAAACAACATGCTATATGTTGTTTTACAATAAAACAATACTGAAATTGCACCATAAGAATTGCATTTGGTGCTAAATTATATTGAGGAATCATGTTCTATGTTGTTTTCACATGAAACAACACGTTCTATGTTGTTATGTATTGTTATCGTGTAAAACAACATGATTTATAAGGAATTCATGCTGGAAAATCCTAAGAAGCGCCGTTCACTTGCGTAGTTATACAAATCAAGGGGGGGAGGACATCATCTGCAAGTATCTCAAAGCTGCTATATAAGCACATGAAGGGACACCTAACATTACGAATGTCCTTAAATTAAGAGAGAGAAAGGCCATAGTAACAAAAATTAGTTTCTTGATGACCCCAATCGTCAACTGATCCTGATTTTTGTAAGGAAAACAAACGGCTAGTCCGGTCCAACTCTACAGTTACCGAATAAGACTATGTGGCTTGTAGACAGATAGTATTCCATCTGGTAGGTTATCAACCAATGGAGCTTCTTGAAGTAGTTTGTTGGCAAGAAGAGGACCAAGTAGGCGATGTGACCTTGACAAAAAAATATATTGTGAGGGCCTTCCGCCACTAAAAAAAGAGATGTTTATAGACAATCCTTAGATCACGTATAAATACTCATGACCTCATATAAATAAGTGAGGGCATGAAATAGAGAGTGAAGTTTTTTACTTAGGAAAGAATTTTATGTGTTTATCAATTTAAAAAAAACTAAGTAGCAATTCTCCGTTTTCCTTTCTCCTTGTCGGGTTTGGTGCTCTTCAATTGTTAAATTTATTGTCTCGGTTGTAATGAACAATAAAATTTATTGTCATGTTTTTTTTTACTTCAAAATAGTAAAAAATCAATTAAAAATAATCATCATACATGGCGTTTAAATCCTTTGTACATTAAAGTTAACACAGTTACAGTTGTAATACATAATAAAAGCATAATGGTGATGTTGAAATTTCCCAGCAAAGGTGTAAATGTTGGTAATTTTATCGTTATCAACGCATATTTTATTGTATTGATTAACTTGTTGATCGGAAAAATATCGTTAGAAATTAAAGAGTTAGTGTCACGGGAGTACGAGCTTGATTTAATTCTAAATGTTATTTAAGTTTTAATTAAATCACTAATTTTAATTATATAATTTTTATTAAATGGACTATTAAGTTTCGGCTTTATACATACTATTATGTAGAAACTAGTTATTATACGCACGCATTGCGGCTGTGTCGTACACGACGTGATAAAGTATATGCTACAATATCCCTACTCGTTTTCAAACTAAATTTACGTGGAAACATAGACTTATTCGAATTTATATCATCGAACGAAAAACATATTATATATAAACTTACTTGTTTTCAAATAATTTTTTTGTCGAAACATAAACCAAATTAAAAGTAAAATTAACACGAAAGCATTTTACGTTTGACCCAACTTGGGTCCGAACAAAATTTTTGTCAAAACGTAGATGAACTCGAACTTGCATTAACACATACGTAAAAAATAAGGATATAAAAAATTAGTTTTCCCGAAGCTTTAGAAACTCGAGGGTTTAAAGTAACATTTTTTTAAGTATTATAAATAGTTTAGGGGTTAAAATGTCAATTCAAGAAAGTTGAGGGGAGGTTTTGGCCGGTGGCATTTGCCACCGACCTTAAGGCTGCGTTTGGTTGGAAGGAATGTAATGAAATGGAATGGAATTGAGAAACTAGTATAATTTTCAAGTAAAATTATGTTTGAGTAAGTAATGAAATGTAAAACCCAAGGGAATGTTTCATCTCAAATTCCCTTGGTTGTGGGATTTCAAAATCCTTCCACCTAGAGAGGACATTTGAAATCTCACAACTAAGGGAATTTGAGGTGAAACATTCCCTTGGGTTTTACATTTCATTACACACTCAAACATAATTTTACTTGAAAATTATACTAGTTTCTCAATTTCATTCCATTCTTTTCAACTAAACGCGACCTAAGTGTATAGTAATCGACTTACAAAATGGACATTGGGCTAATTAATATTTATTGTGTCATGTGTTGATCAACAACTTAAGTTTGACCAAATGTCCCTTGAATCCTCTCAATCAAAAAGAAAAAGAAAACTGTTGTCTGTGGTTTTTGATGCTTTCTTCTTTTTCTAACACAGAGAAGGACAAAGAAAGATATGTGGTTACAACAATATAATCTCAAGAACAAGTAGAAAATCTTTATACTTCATAAATCTCTATCTAATCCGATAAATCATTGTGAGTAACCAATAAATAGATTTATCTGATAGTAGTTCACGACTTAAAGATGAATCCAAGTGATTTGATGGTTTGATGATCGAAGTTCGTATTCAAGATTGACAACAAGTTCAGGTTTGTTTGGTGTTTATTTTCTTGTTCTATATTTGCAATATCAACAGTAAATCTTCACAAAAAGATGTCATCAACTAAAAAAAATAAACGTTAAATATATACATAAATCCTTTGCGTATGGATGCTAAATTAAACATCACAATTGTAATACATAATGAAAAAATGGCATGTACAAAAAAAAGTTAAACGCTAAGTACAAACGCCCACGTTTAAGGCTTTTAAACAAACGTGATTTCACATAGTAATATTATATGTATATTAAAGACTAGAAGGGTGGCCGCGCAATGCGGCGGGGCTAAATTTTACATCTGACACGTGTTTTTAATTTTTTTTATTCATATAGTAATTTTACAAAAGTCTATTATATTTTTATAAGCTAAAATTTAAAACACCATATAATGGATTTTGCATGACGACTTGTACATTTACACATTAACTTATTGTACCTCACAAAATACTAATCGGTTCAGGAAAAAAAATTACACCAAAACGTTTAAAAAATACACAGGTTACAATTGTAGTCTCAAAATTTTTTAAACATGATAGAGCAAATTACGTTTTTTGTTTTATGGGTAGATAGTGTAAAATTTTATGTAAGTTACGGTAAGTGTAAGGTTATTATGCAACTAACTGCAAGGGGTAAACTGTAAATAATGTTAAAAATACTATTTTACCCTCAAAGTTGGTTGTATCTTATGCATTGGGTAAGATAATTGTTCTTAATTTTATTGTATCTTAAAACACCCATCTCATATGCTTTATATATAGTATATATAAAAGAATTGATATTACGATTTAATTTTTTTTTTAAATTGAGCTATAAAAAAGTGTGGACATTTTTAAAAATAAGGAAAGTTAAATGTGACTTGCATGTGAATGGTTACTTTACCTCGGACTTATATACCATGTAACTTTGTACACGTGTCATGCCATGTATCATTCCTAATTTTTTTCCTGGACTATTTATGTGTTTATATAAACAAGTAATTACTGGTTACGCTCGATTTAGACTTGTTATATTGTCAAAATTTCTATAAACAACCTAATATCTTTTTTTTGTTAAACTGTAAGATTAAATTTTTTATTGAATGCAAACGAAATCATATGATAGAACTAGTCCAACCCGTCACAAATTCGTCGAGTTTTTTCCCCAAAAGGGTGTAGTTGGAAAACTTATTTACTAAAATGGTGTAGTTGGTAAAATATTTATCAAAATAGTGTAGTTTTAATTTTTTTTCTCACTCCTATTATTATTAGCTACTTATTTGAATGTTATTTTATAATTACAGAATAATATCTTTAATTATTAAATTTTTTAATTTTATTAGATTAAACTATTTTAAATATTTCCCGAATTTTTTTTGAGTGTTTTTTTTCTAATACTGTAAGAACATTATCCAAATGTTAGATTATTGTACTAATATAGAAATGTATTTTATTTCATTCCACATGTTAAATCGAGATGTAATATTTTTTTTTATTTTAGTTTTCTTTATTTTTCACCGATTCTATTATACTCTTTTTTTCACAATTTTTTTCGTTCGTGGAACATTTTAGAAACGTTCTTATAGATACTATACTTTGCACATAATCTAACATTTCTATATTATTACAATAATCTAACATTTTAGAAAAGGTTATTAGAGTTTTAGAGAAAAACTCAAAAAGCACTTCTGGAAGACTATAAAAAAAGTTAATTGAAATTAGAAAACAATTTTTAAAATTTAAAAATATTATCCTATAAGTATTAAATTACATTTAAATAAATAACCAATAATAATAGGAATGAAAAACAAAAAAATTCAAAACTACACTATATTGGTAAATATTTTACCAACTACACAAGTTTGGTAAATAAATTTGTCAACTACACCCTTTTGAGAAAAAACTATAAATTCATCATGAGAAATTATTTTATCTCCTCTTATTGTTTTGTAATGTAATTTAAAATTATGTAATTGGTCGTTTGAAATTCAAGAATTTGTAATCCTATTTTAGAGTGACACATGTAAAGATTACTAAGCCTAATTTCCTATTCGTTTAGAGTTTTTAGGATTATATTATAACACTGGTTTTAGTAAACCCGTGTATTACACGGTTTGAATAAATAAAATATTAATATAATAAAATTTATTAATTATAAAATGATATTCTAATATATAATAAAACGGTAATATTAACTTTTTAAAATTTTATTTTTAACCTTTTTTTTTAAATAAACATTTTGTTTTAAAACAAATCATATTAAAATGTCATTTTTAAAAATTTTCCTATTATAACTCTCAAATTTGATTATTATTTGTTTTTAAAAATGACTTTTTAAAAATACCAATTTTAAAAAATTTCGTATTTTTAAAAAAGTTTTATGCTTTAAAAAATTTATTATTTTATAAAAAATATTTATTTAAAAATAACATTAATAAATAGATTTTTTATTTATTAAATCTAAAAAGGTGTTAAAAATATTATTAATAATTAAGGTAATTATTTAATATGAGAGAGGCAGAAAATTTTTGGTGAAAATGATTGTGATGCTGACACATGTCATCCAAGATACCTTTTTATTAGAGTAGGTAGATACGAAAGTTATTAAGTTCATACATCGCCCCTTCCTTTTACCCAATCTTTCAAATACAGACTAAATACTTAAAACCCAATATGTGAAACTTATTCTTTGAAACCCAATCTCTTAAATGTTAGCTTAATGTTTATTTTAATATTTTAATTAAATCATTAAAAAAATAAGAGTTAAGTTTAATTTTACTCCTCAAGGTTTGTTAAAAATAACTATTTTCTTCCAAAAGATTTAAAACATCAATTTACCTTCAACAGTTTCATAACTTGTTACAATTTCAATCCAAAAGGTTCATTAATTGTTTCAACTTTATCCAAGATGATGAAACTTTTGGAGTGAAATTGAAGCAACATGTAAAACTTTTGGAGATAAATTAATGTTTTGAAATTTTTTGAAGGAAAATAGTTAATTTAGTCAAACGTAAAGGAACAAAATTGAAATTAACTCAAAAAATAAAGATGAATATGGATGTGCCACAAGAAGGGAATAATCAAAGTTTTTCAAATCTCAAAATTCTAAAAACTAAAATTTTTGTTATAGTGCTCCATCGGCCACCTGTAGTGTCGCGAGCCACCTGTGACCTTCTCCTGCTGGCTGCCGGACTTGCTCTTGTCGTAAAACTCCTTGCCACGTAATAAGTTTTAATTTTTGTTTTTTTTTGTTTAATTTATTAATTACTTGATTAGGGACTAGGTTTGAACTACTTGTATTACCCGTTGCAACCGCAACCACTATAAGATGCTTTTAGGCAATAGAGTACGTGAAATTCGATTTGCATAATCGGATGGATGATGAGAATCTAAGCGATAGTTGTATTTGTTTTATGAAAAAAGATTTAGATGCATCTTCTTAGACGTTGTTATGAAAATATTTTTAAAAAAAATAAAACTTCATAAAGAACAACTTTAGATATAGTATTCATTATGCTTTTGTAATAACATTTGATGTGCTTTTCTTGATTCTAAGAAATTTAATTTGATTGATTTTTAAGTAAATTGCACTTTTTGTTTTTAAGTTTATAGTGAATTTTAAGTTTCGTCTTTAAATAAAGAAAATTACAGTAAACATCCTTTACATTTAAAAAGCTTGCACGTTTCGTCCTTTATTCTAACGAATTTTAAATTTGTCTGTTAAGTTGGTTCATATGTATTGCATATGATGGTAAATTAGTCTTTTACAACTGTTAAATAAAAAATATTTATTGGCTAAATTATTAAACCCCATCTCACCCACCCCACCCTCAACTCTCTCTCCACCGTCTGTCTCTACCATCTCACACGTATCTTTCTCCATTGTCTTTCTCTCTACCGCCTACTACCACTTCCGACTCCCAGTGTTCTCCATGATCTTATCTCTATCCCACCCTCTCTCTTACTTGATCTATCTTCTGTTGGCACCACCACATGAAAACTACATATGGGAACTAGATTTGATAAGCCCATAAGTAAATTACATGAAAATTATCCCAAGGGTAAAAGATCTAAAGAGATCAAAGGGGTTTGGTTTGAGGGTTCTGAAGGTGGGTGGGTGGTGGCAGTGGCAGATGATGATGGGGTGGTGTTGTCGGCGGTGGATGATAATGGGGTAGGGGTGGGGGTGGTGGTGGTGGCGGATGATGATGATGATGATGTGGGGGTGGTGGTGGATGATGATGATGATGATGATGAAGAATTCGGGTGGCAATGACAGGTGATGATATGGTGGTGGTAGTGGTGGCGGTGGATGATGATGATTATCTATGAAGGTGTGGATGATGTTGATAACCTGTGATGGTGGAAGCTTTCATAGAGCACAAAACATGTGATGGTGGATGGTGAAGATGATGTGGATTGTCATTGTTTAATTATATTTTTGACGTTTTAAGTGGGTGCATGTTTATTTTTATTGTTTTAATAATCAAATGAGCTAAAAATCAATTTACCCTCACATGCAAGGCACATGATCTGATTTAACGAACAAAATTAACGTCCGTTAGCGGAAAGTAGGAGTCTTTATCGAATCAAATAACAGATTATTCGAATTGAATTGCTCGAATTTGAAAATTTAATGACCCTATTCGAAATCTGATCAGATCCAGATGAGAGATATATCTATCAATCTGAATCTATTTGAATTTAATTCGATTCGGATTTTGATAAATTTGAATAAACCAAATAGCAAATTTCCTTCTTTTTGACTAACTTCTTATTCTTATAATATTACTAGTTTAAAATCAAAAAAACATATAAAACCAGAAAATACAACTTTGTCTAAACAAATTCAAAATTCAAACATAATAGGTAATAGTATAGACTCCGATTATAAAATCTCTAGTTTAAAACAATAATCCGTTGTATGTAATTTTTTAGAATTAGAGGATTGGTAGGTGTCAAGACTCTTGATTATTGAGTTGAATACATAATATGTAGTTGAGTTGAGTATTGGCTAATAACATAGTTGGATTCTTATTCGGTTTAATCGGATATCCAAATAAAAAAATTATGATATCCGAAATCCAATCCGATTTTCGAATAAAGAATTCGGGTTCAGATGAATTCCGATCCAAATAGCCGAATAAGGATTCGGATACAGACCGGATTATGGTTTTTTTGGGATTTTGGTTTTTCTGAACACCTCTAGTGGAAAGGACGCAACGTGCAAGCTTTTTCAAACGTAAAAGACGTTTACTGTAAATTTTTTAGTTTAAGGATGAAACCTGAAATTTACTACAAATCTAAATGACGAACTAAGCCAAAAAAAATTATAATATAGCATTAGCCAAATTACTCTTAAAAAAATTTCACACATGAAAAATTTCTTGAATTCGCCACTGATAACAGGCACGTTGATTCTGTCACAAGTGCATCGAAGGATTCTATTAGAAACCAAACTACCTACGAGCACTTTCCAGACGGAGCATTACAGATTGAAACCCGTTAGCAACGACTATCTTTTAAGTGAATTGTCGGTTGGTGTAAATTCAGTCCGTTAGCAACGACTATCTTTTAAGTGAATTGTCGGTTGGTGTAAACTCAGTTTTCTAGTAGTAATGCATCAAATATATATATAGAAACTGAATCAAAGCCATAACGATAAAAATCTTTACATAATTTCATTTGTTTTACGAGCCCACTCGCTAGATTGTGCAACTCAATGCAGCGACATTTTTAATCATTTGAGAAGGCATAAGGTACATATCAAAGAGTTTAGCAGATTGTTTTACTAACTAATTGTAGAGTGACCACGTGTGAAGATAATTAAGCCTAAGTTAATATTCATTTACAGTTTCTGGGCCTATACTATACGAAAGGTATTAATTTCATAAAACGCTAGAGACATTATCAAACTATGTATTCCTTCATCTGGAGTCCTGTATTTTCTCCAAGTTTTCTACTTTAACTTACTCTATTTTCATAAAAACACTTAAAAGCATAAAAATTCATTAATTTACGATTTCTTTATCTGAGCGTAAAAATTTTATTAAAACGAAGCTCAATGTAGCAAGAAACAAGTCAGCAATGCAACAAAGTAAACAACCGATCGAATGCATAAAAACATAAAAACCAATATGATAATTAAATTAAAAAAAGGGTTTGATTTAAAATCAAACCATTGTAACTGTACAAGTTAGTATCTCGATCGAACTATCGAAAGCTATAAACATAGCAATAAATTAACTAACCTAAAGCCAGAAAATCTCCAACATAATATACCATTAATAAATTAAAAAATAATAATAATGATAATAATAATAAACTAACCATGATCATGAACCTTTCGATGAAGATTCTTGCTTCAATCCACCGGAATTTTTCCTCTCATTCTCATCCGGCATCAAGTTCAAATCATACTCCAAAACTACCTTACCCTTCGCCCGACGCTTAATCGAAGAAGACGACGAATCCTTAGCTGCAATATTATTATCAGTACCCTTAACTCTTCCCTTCCAATGCTTCCTCATGTGTCCTCCCAAAGACTGCCCTATCTCAAACCCCATAAAACAAATCTTGCATTCATGCAACTTCGGTTTCATTGTTTCTCGTGACTCGACCCCGCGACCCCCATTCGGGGTCGCGGGTTTGGTGCTCCTGTGGCTCGCCCGGTGGCCGCCTAGCGCTTGAAAGGTGTCATACTCTTTGTCGCAGTCTTTGCACTTGTAGGGGCGGTTGCAACGCGTGGTGGCGTTGGGTTGGTCTACTGAATGTTTGATGATCATTCGAGTGTTTTCGCGAACAAAGTGCTCGACGTTATCTTGGTGGTGTTTTCTTCCGGTCATCGTCTCCGGTGGGATTTGATGAGAGCTATACGTATGTACCGTGACTTTGTGGTTCTTATCATGGGGTTGGGTGGGGGGGGGGGGGAGTTGAATTTGATTGGTTGGAGAAGTAGGGTTTTTATTAGGTGTTTATATGATACCGATTTAGAAACTTAATATTTGATTAAATTTTAAAGTGTTACTAATTTTAAAGTGTAACTTAAAAGTAGGGGGTGTAATTAATGTAAAGGATTGGCTTGAGTATTTGTTGATTGGTATGGTTATCTATTAATTAGATTATGTGATTATCCGATTGACTTTTTTAATATTAATGTTAATCTAAGCTGCTTCTAATAGACTAATACTAATTTTTGTTTACCATCAAAGTTGAACCCTCAAACTTATAATGAGAATTAGCATTTTACACAACTTAATATGATAGTTTGAAGTCTCTTTGGTCGTTTTCCAATTGATATTGGTATAAATTAAGTGATGGTTTTTTGTTAAAAAATATATGTAGAGAAATTCTCAACTCGGATTGAAGTTAAGCAACACTAGAAAATAGTTGTAGTTATTGTAAGCTTAAGAAGTTGTTAGTAAGTTCTTATATAATCATACTTAATGTGACAAGTAAACAATATTTTTAATAGTTATATTTGATTTTATTTCCAAAAATATTTGTGACCAATTAAACAAAAGTATATGTTGATGTCGTTAAGTATTAAAAAAAAGTATTAAGTGATCTACTAGCTATATAGTTTAGGAAAGGCCAAAAGCAATTACCAATATCGATAACTCTAACAAAATAAAATACATAAGTCAGTCTGCTAAGTTCACTTATTGTGTTATAAAAAGCTAACTTTTGATAAAGTTTACATTTTTCTTTCACTGACTCTTTCCTGTTAAATAATAATAATTTTAAATAATTGAATATTTAAAATATAAATTTTTATTGTTCTAGTAATATATTAAGACTTACTTAATTATAAATTTTTTTAAGTTATATTATATTTTATAATATAATTTTCTAATTCTTAAATCATTATTATTTATTATTTTTAAATATTTAATATTTCGTATTTTACCAACTGATAACTTCCAACATACAAATCTACATGAAAACTACTAGTTTATAATAAAGTGGATT
This sequence comes from Flaveria ramosissima, assembly GCA_025215565.1. Lineage (NCBI taxonomy): Eukaryota > Viridiplantae > Streptophyta > Magnoliopsida > Asterales > Asteraceae > Flaveria > Flaveria ramosissima. The sequence goes on from CM046039.1 coordinate 70,260,881, forward strand.
TATTCAACTCTCTTAATACATGACTTTGTAACATAGTTTAATTATAATTTTCAAGCACATAAATAAATAAGTATCACTAATTCCGTCAATTCATAACATGGCTTTCCATGCATATACTTTATAGGGTGTCATGTGTGGCAATGTAACTATCGACGTGACCCTATATTATATATATTAATACTAGCAGATTAGACCTGAGGTTCGATTTCGAACGTATACGAGAACGTACCAATGATACTTTTAGGATTATCTTGGATTGATGAATTTAATGATATATGCATTTGGATTTTTCGTGGATATCTACATATGTTTTACTGATTTATTATTATGTTATCATGATATTATTACTGAACATATGGTACTTGATAAAAGTCGTGCATATCAATTAAACGAACACTTTAAAAGCGTACCAATAATCATAACAACAACAACAACAATAATAATAATATTATTATTATATTATTACTATTATTATAAATATAAAAATATTTACTAATTGTATAGTTAAGTATTTATATAACCGTAATATTTAATGCCATTTGAGATAACCGTAATATTTAATAAAAAATCAATTTAGAAATAATATATAATGAAAAAAATTATATATTAGTATAAAGCTTAATCAAATTTAAATCAAACTATAAGTGTCATATTATAAATTAAAGAGTAAATTACATAGATGATCCTTGTGGTTATGTTGAAATTTTAGATTTTGTTCTTAAAGTTTAAAATCTTTGAATATAGTCCTTAGCATTTCTTTCTCTTTCATATATGGTCCCTAAGTCAGTTAGTCAACAGTTAATAATGTTAAATATTGTAAAAATTAACATTTTACTCGCATTAGCCATCTATTTAAATTACCTTTTTAACTATAACATTACTTTTATTAAGAAAATTTTATATTATTGTTTTTCAATTTTTTATTTTTTATAATTTTTTGTAATTTCATTATTAATTAGATTATTATTTAATAAAATATGTTTTAAATACACAAATAAAAAACTTTTTAAAAGCATATTTTTTAAATGTATGCTTTTTAAACCTTTGTTTTCTATACGTAATCCTAAAACTATTTGATTATTTAAAATTTTTTTTAAATGGGTTGGTTTTCTAAAGTTTTTCTTAAACTAATTCTTAGTTTTTTTAAACACAATTCAGTTTTAAACGTTTTTATAAGAGAAAACATTTATATAAAGGTTTAAAAAAACCCGCATATTGGTTTAAAATTTTTTTTATAAACCAAACATTTAAAAGAAGACAATTTTTAAAACATTTTTTATTTGTGTATTAAATAATAAGCATATATGTATAATAAAATAAAATGTAAATTACATTGATGATCCCTACAAGTAAAATAGTTATTTTAAAAAATTTAAAATTACTAACTGAACTAATAGAATAGAGATCATTGATGAAAAATATAACTATAACATTAGAGATTATATTTATAATTTTAAAACTTTATGAACCAAATTCAAAAATTTAACCAAATCACACGACCATCCATGTAGTTTACTCTAAATTTAACTAAAGATTCGAGGGATATGTAAAACTCTAAAATTAATTAAACAATTGTAGAGGCCGTTAAAAAATTTAAACAATCATAGAGAATGAAGGGTATATTATTCCCAAGATTACCGGCCACAAACAGAATCCATGTAAAATCGTAAACAAATGCTACTTCCATAATCTCTAATTATTTATATATTAATTTTTAAACTAAAATTTTAAACTAAATGAATAGAAGGTTTTAGGCTTCTTAAAACTGTACAGAAGAGTTTTTTTTAGTTTTTTGAACCCCTTTTATGTTGGGTTTAACAAAAATTTTTATTTACCCGATTGAATTAAATATTGGTTTCAAAATACGTCAAAGCAATTGTAGTTTATACTTTATCAGGATACATATAACACCGCCAAACATGCTTATTTTTAAGTATGTTTTGATTTTCTTTATGTTTCAACGTAAATTCTATTTGGAGTCATGTGATATTTCTATTACTTTATCGATCATTGGTATATGTTCTAATTATTCTACATGTCGATGTAAATTTAGTTCGAAAATAAGTTGGGTTGATCGTAGTATATGTTTTATCCCGTCACGTACGTCGCCGCCGCAACGCGTGGCTGCTAAAATAACTAGTTCATATAATTTCTCATCGTTTCTATTCGTCTCTCATTGTTTCGATCCAAGTTTTCCGTCACTAACGAACCGAGCCACACTAGAAGGCGACTACTAGCTAGTCGTGGCGCATTCTCTTTCTTGTCTGACAAGCGATGTCCTTGCAAGTTAACTTCCTTTACTGTTGTTGTCTTATACCTCCATCAACAGTCGTTGCATCGCAACATCGATCACCACTCATTAAATCAATAATCAGGTAACAGTAACGAACCCATGTTGTTTAGATGTCGCTATATGCACATATAATTACATTATTTAGAAACCAATCGTAGATGGTTTGTAATTGAAAATTTATGTAAAAAATGTAGCCAGTTTTAAATCTTTGAAATTCTCCCAGGAGTTCCAATGATATTATGATGATTTTGATCTTCCCGTTGTTCAATTCCTAAGTCTTTGCAAATGTAAGTAGATCATATACTAGCTAATCATATTCACTAATAACTTTTTTCCAAGGTTCTCAACAATATGGTTTCTCTTAACAAGAGAGAATTAAGATGATAAAAGAAATTACACTGAATTGTATTGAAGTGCATTCAAAGAGGAGAGCTCTCCTCATTTTATACTAGTTTACAATGGTCTCTAACTAAGAAATTACAACTGTCGTATGCTGTCAATTGGGAAGAAAGGAAATAGTATCAATTTGTCTCTTTAAAAATGGGAGATGATGTGATAGACCACCAATCTTGCTGATCCCACTTGTATTCTTCAATTAAGAATATCTTTGCAATATTCTTTCTTTTCAACACGCCCCCTCAAGTTGAAGAGTGGGATTTCCAAAGTTCAACTTGTCCAAGCATTTGTGTAGTATTTTTTTCATTAACTGTCTTTGTTAGGATGTCAGCAAGTTGATCTTCCGACTTGACGAATGGGAGAGCAATGAGTCCTTCTTCTAACTTCTCTTTGATGAAGTGTCGATCAACTTCTACATGCTTCGTTCGATCATGTTGAACCGGGTTCTCTGAGATTTGAATCGCAGCTTTATTATCACACATAATTTTGCTAGCTTCTTGTGGTGGAAATCCTATTTCACTTAGGAGCCTTCGTATCCAAAGAACTTCAGTCAATCCCCTTGCTATTCCTCTGAATTCAGCTTCAGCGCTTGACAATGCCACTACTTTTTGTTTTTTACTCCTCCATGTAACCAGATTTCCACCAACTAAGGTAAAGTATCCTGCGGTTGATATTCTATTGTCTTTGTCTCCTGCCCAATCCGCATCGGTGTATAATTAGGTTTCTAGGTGTCCATTTGGTTTGAACACAACCCCATGTCCAACTGTTCCCTTCAGATATCTTATAATTCTTAAGACTGCATCCATATGGGCTGTTTGTGGTTGATGCATAAACTGGCTCACCACCCCTACCGCATATGCTATATCCGGTCGGGTGTGTGAGAGGTATATTAGCTTCCGCACAATGCGTTGATATCTTTCTTTATCAGCCAGCTCAGCCTGTTCCTCCATGTAAAGCTTTTGATTTATGATCATAGGGGTTTCCGTTGGTTTGCAATCAATCATACCTACTTCTGTTAGGAGATCAAGAACATACTTTTTTTGACACATAAAGATTCCTTGTTTTGATCTTAGAATCTCAATCCCAAGTAAATATTTAAGTCTCCCTAGGTCCTTCATTTCAAACTCTGTGAATAAGTTCTCCTTTAATCTGGTTATTTCTTCTCTATCATCCCCTGTAATAATCATGTCATCAACATATATTATCAAACATGTTGTCAGATTGTCTCTTTGTTTGAGAAATAACGTATGGTCCGAGTTACTTTGCTTAAAACCATAGCGCTTCATGGAAAGAGTGAACCTTCTAAACCAGGTTCTTGGAGATTGCTTTAGTCCATATAATGACTTTTTCAGACGACATACTTCTTTTTCTCCAAAGCTGTCTGTGAATCCCTGTGGTGCTTCCATATACACTTCTTCTTTGAGTTCTCCATGTTGGAATGCATTTTTAACATCGAACTAATGGAGTGGCCATCCTTTATTTGCTGCTATTGAGAATAGGACCCTGATTGTGTTCATCTTTGCGACCGGAGATAATGTTTCAGAGTAGTCAATCCCATATGTTTGGGTATAGCCTTTAGCCACTAATCTAGCTTTATATCTTTTGATCGTACCATCCGGCTTGTATTTGATTGAAAACACCCAGCGGCACCCGACTGTCTTCTTTCCTGAAGGTAGGATACATTTCTCCCACGTGTTGTTCTTCGTTAATGCTTTCATCTCTTCTTCCATTGCATCTTTCCAATGTTTTGATCTCAAGGCTTGCTCCGGGTTGGTAGGGATATCTTCGGAATATAGTGACAAGGAGAACGTCTTGGCTTCTTCGGACAACTTACCTTTTTTCTACTTTTGCCATAGGATATTTGGATCCTCGAGACTCCTTTTCAGGAGAGTATCTTCTTGGAGGAATTCCTCGATTTGTTCTTGGTGGCAACACATATCTTCCTGGCGTGTCTTCCTGGGTGAAAGTATTTTCTTGTTCTTGTATATACTCCATTTGCTCTGCTTTTACATTCACCTGTACGAGAGCCTCCTCCTGTTCCTGCACACTTTCACTTTGCTCTACTGTTTGGTTAGTAGTGTTTTCAAGAATTTCAGTAGAGTAAGTGTTACTTACTTCAGGTATCAGGTCAGGAGCAGTTTCTTGGGCGACACTGATGTTTAGGTTAAGAGGAGAAGACTCATTTTGGGTACCGTAGTCACCAGGGGGCTCATTATATGATCTGTATTCTAGCCAACTCAATGAGTCAAGATACCTACTCTACCCCTGGTCACTAGGTTGGGAGGCATAGTAATACTTGGTTTCAAGGAAGTCACAATTCATAGTGGTAAACATGTGCCGGGTTTTTGGATTGTAGCATCAATATCCCTTTTGATTTACCCCATACCCAACAAAGACACATTTTTTCGCACATGGGTCAAGTTTAGTCCTATGTGTTTTTGGTATGTGAACAAAGACAGTGCACCCAAAAATTCGGGGTTCAAGAGTAAGAACAGAAGGGGGTTTAAAAAATTCTGAAAGGACTTGTAATGGAGTTCTTGATTTTAAGATTTGAGTTGGAAGTCGATTAATAAGGTAGGTGGCAGTGGCGAGGGCTTTTGGCCAAAACACTTTTGGAACTTGTGACTCTATTAGGAGGGCACGAGTTATTTCCAATAGGATATGGTTCTTTCGTTCCGCAACACCATTTTGTTCAGGCGTGTGAGGACATGTTGTTTGATGAATAATGCCTTTAGTTGCGAAAAAATGTTTCATATCATTGTTAACGAATTCTTCTCCATTATCGGATCGGAAGACTCTAATGTTTTTCTGAAATTGGTTTTGTATCATAGCGTAAAACATGATGAATTTCTCAAGAACTTCAGTTTTATTTTTTTAATAGGTATACCCAGGTCATTCGCGTACAATCATCCACGAATATTACAAAAAACGAAGATTTTGTCCTCCAATAGTTGGAGGTGGACCCCACACATCTGAGTGAATTAATGAAAAATGTAAGTCAACCCTTGTGTTATTTGGTTTAAAGGTTTTTCGATGGCTTTTAGCCAACACACAAGTTTCATAATGTGACTTACAATTGGAAGGAAATAACTTAGGAAATAAAACATGCAACTAACCCGTAGACGGATGCCCAAGTCTTCTATGCCACAACCAAGCCTCTCGTTCCATTGTTCCATGGGACAGCATGACAGTACCACTTTGAGTCACCTCATCCACATAATATAACATTTGTCTTTCAGTGCCACGTCCAATGATCGCTCCCGTCCTGATATCCTGTAAGATACAAAATGTGGGTTGCATAAGAACAGAGCAATTTAATTCCTTTGTTACATGGCTAATTGATAGGAGTTTATGTGACAATGAGGGAACATAGAGGCAATTTGAAAGTTTGACAGTTGGAGAGATTTCAATAGTTCCTCCGTTTTTCACATTCATTGTTTCTCCATTTGCAGTGTGTATATATGATTTTGCAGGTTTGAATGATGTAGTAAAATCGGATAATTCATAAGTCATGGTATCAGTGGCTCCACAATCAAATATCCAAGATTGTTCTCGTGACTTATTATTGTTTCGAGCCATATTCGCCGCACCATTATTTTTGGGGTAATATTTTGCATTTTAAAAAACTTTATTTTATGAAAAATAGAAAGGTGGTGTTTTTTAAGGTTTGTGTTTTTTAGGGGTAAGTTTGTAATAATAAGGGTAAAAAATAGAACAAAGGGAGGAAGGGGTTTTCGAGATATCTCTCTCAACCCTTGTACCTGTGGCCACCGAGAACTGGTCATCTTCTTCATCGTCAACGGCCTCCGCTACCCCTCCAAATCCGGATGCTTTGTTCTGATTGTTGGTGTTGGCGGCATCACCGTTGCCCACCGCAGCCGAAGCTTTGCCCCTCTCCTGTCCCGTCGTCTTGCTTCCCTTTTTGTGGCCATCGGACCACCATTCGGGGTAGCCGACGATCTTGAAACATTGTTCTTTGGTATGTTTTGTCATGCCGCAGTGGTCACATTTCAGGTGAGTTTTGTCCTCTTTGGTTATAGATTCGGTCTTCTTCCCTTCAAACCTTCGAGGCCCCTTTGTTACAAGCCCTAATCCTTCTGCTTCGGTGGCGAGTAGACCTGCTGCTATGCCATGGTTGTTGTTAAGGTTAGCTCCCAGAATATTCTGGTGTGTAGCTTCCTTACGAACGGTGGCATATGCGGCTTCTGCAGTCGGAAGGGGTTCGAGCCGGAGTATTTCTCGTTTTATGGGTTCATATTTCTGGTCAAGGGCTTTAAGGAATTGGAAGAGTTTTTGTTCCGACCTTATTTTTAAGTATGTCTTGATGTCTTGTGGGCAAGTCATCGGATTTGGGTCGATTCTATCAATTTCTCCCCATATCCCTTGTAGTGTGATCCAAAAATCTTCCAAAGACATGTCATTTTGTTTAATGTCGTTGGCTTTGACATGAAGGTTGAATGTCTGCAATTTGTCTTTACCGCTGCTGTAGGTAACCACCAAGGCATCCCACAACGATTTCGCTGTGGGAAACTCGGTTAGGTTGCCTGCGAGGATGGGTTCGATATTTTGTATAAGCCATGAAAAAACCACCAGATCGTCTTGTTCCCACTGTTCGTAGGTTTCATCGGTTTTTTCTGGAGGATTTGAGGACAAATGTTTCAACAGTGTCTTCGATCTTCCGCCGATGGCAACCCGAATCATACGGGTCCATAGAGCATAATTCTGGCTATTCAGTTTGAGATTGATCTGTAGACTATCAAATAGTTTGGGGCTTTTGGGTTGGGGTTGAATCCCCTGCTTGAGCAGGTTGGCGAGTTGTATGGATAGATCATTCTGGTTACCTTCTTCGGACATGGTGACCAGATTTCGCTGGGTTAAGGGCTAGGTAGATGATGAGCAGGTCAGTTTAAACACTGCTCTGATACCATCTTAACAAGAGAGAATTGAGATGATAAAAGAAATTATACTGAATTGTATTGAAGTGCATTCAAAGAGGAGAGCTCTCCTCATTTTATTCTAGTTTACAATGGTCTCTAACTAAGGAATTACAACTGTCGTATGCTGTCAATTGGGAAGAAAGGAAATAGTATCAATTTGTCTCTTTAAAAATGGGAGATGATGTGATAGACCACCAATCTTGCTGATCCCACTTGTATTCTTCAATTAAGAATATCTTTGCAATATTCTTTCTTTTCAACAGTTTCTTCCTGTATTTTGTAACTCATTTTGTTTTTGTTGATATTGTAGTACATAAGTACAAAATATAGTCAAAGTTAATATGGTAAAGTTACTAAAGTCAACTAATTGTCTCTGATAAGGGCATTTCTATAATTTCCTTTTGTTGGTTAATATTATGTTAATCAAGGTTGTTAAGATTAGTTAGAGGAGCTTCATATAAGAAGGGGTTTTTAGGGTTTAATGTTAGGCTTTTGATATAACATTCATTCTTGGATCTTGTATTGTGTACTTTTACAATTGAGTAAAGAATTGATCTGGATTCGATTTGTGTTTCTTTGTTGCTTGTTATTCTAACAACTGGTATCAGAGCCACGGTACGACTCGATTTCAAAGAAGGTGATCGAATTGACAATTGAAAGAACGAATTGAAGATTGAAAGATCGAAAGATGGTCTCGGCCAAGTTTGATTTGGAGAAATTCGACGGCAAGAATGATTTCGGGCTTTGGAGACTCAAGATGCGTGCGATGCTAGTCCATCAAGGTGTAGTGGAAGCCCTCGCCGGTGAAGCACATTTGCCGGCAAATCTGACCGATAAAGAGAAAAAGGACATAATGGAGAAGGCGCATAGCGCCATTATTCTGTGTCTGGGAATCGGGTTCTGAGGGAGGTGACTAAGGAAACAACCGCAGCTGGAACTTGGGCAAAGCTCGAAAGTTTGTATATGACGAAGTCGCTAGCGAATAGGCTGCATCTAAAGAAACGACTTTATACCTTCAATATGACATCAGGGAGGTCGCTTGAAGATCATACATATGAGTTTAACAAGCTTGTTCTGGATCTTGAGAATATTGATGTAACTCTGAAAGATGAAGACCAGGCAATCATCTTCCTGGCCTCGTTGCCACAGACTTATGAACACTTTGTCGACACATTAATGTATGGAAGAGAATCACTGTCAATGGAGGAAGTACTTGCTGCTATGAATTCGAAAGAACTGAAGAAAAGGACCGACTCAAAGGATGACTCCGGTGATGGATTATATGTCAGGAGAAGATCTGAACAAAGAAATTCTAAGTCAAAGCAACCTTCAAGATCAAAGTCAAGATTCAAGCGAAGATGCTACGTGTGCAACTCTGAAAAACATTTGAAAAGGGACTGCCCGGGAATGAAGAAAAAAAGGGGGATGGGCTGATGCCCAAGAGCTCAGGTAATCTTTCTCCTGAGATGTCATCCGATGGGTATGAAAGTGCCAATGTGCTGGTGGTATCAAAGGTGATAGATTGTAAAGAGTGGGTGATGGACTCAGGATGTTCATACCACATGACCTCTAATAAAGAGTTCTTTAAGAAATTGAAGTATGAAGATCTGGGCATAGTCAGCCTTGGAGATGACAGGCCTTGAAAAATCTTAGGACATGGGATAGTCATGTTCAATGTCGATAATGGGTCTGAGATTGAATTACACAATGTAAGGTTCATACCTGACCTGAAGAGAAACTTGATTTCTTTGGGTACATTTGAAAAGGCTGGTTATCATGTCATCTTAAGGAATGGTAAATCAGAAGTAGTTAAGGGTTCTTTAGTTATGATGACAGGCACTAGGAAGGAAAACAAAATTTACATGTTGGATGGGCATGTTCTGACTGGGCAAGTCTTAGCTGCAACTGGTATAGTCACTGAATCTGCCAGTTTGTGGCACAAAAGAACAGGACACATAAGCAATCAAGGGTTGATGGAGTTAAATAACCAACAGCTAGTTCGAGGCTTTAAGGAATGAACATTGTGTAATGGGCAAGTCTCACCGTGTGAAGTTTGGGAGAGGTAAACATACCTCAAAAGGTGTTTTGGACTATGTTCACTTTGACCTGTAGGGCCCGGCTAGAAGTCTCTCCTTGGGAGGTGCCATGTATTTTTTGTCCATTATAAATGATTATTCTAGGAGAGTATGGATCTATGTTCTTAAACACAAGAATGAGCCATTTGAGAGAATGGAGAACCTTAGTTGAGAATCAAACAGAGAGGAAGCTCAAGAAACTTAGAACTGATAATGGTTTAGATTTTTTGTAATAATCAGTTTAATGAGTTTTGTAAAAGGCATGGTATTTCTAGGCATCTAACTGTGGGAGGCACACCTCAACAAAATGGTCTTGTAGAAAGGATGAATAGAACCTTGTTGGTAAAAGTTAGATGTTTATTATCTAGCTCTGGTCTGCCTAAGAGTTTTTGGGCTGAGGCAGTGACAACTGCTGCATATCTAGTAAATAGATCACCTTCATCTGATTTGTAAATGAAAACACCTATGGAAGTTTGGTCTGGGAGCAAGCAGAGTTATGGTGACCTTCGGGTATTTGGTTCCCTTGCATATGCTCATGTAAATCAAAGGAAACTGGAACCTAGAGCTATTAAATATGTATTCTTAGGATATCCAGAGGGTGTTAAAGGGTACAGGTTATGGAGAATGGATAATGTTAGTCCAAGAATAGTTATAAGTAGAGATGTGGTTTTCAATGAAGATAAGGTCTATAAAGATTTGGTGGATAATATGGGTGACCGAAATCCCAATAAGACAAATAATGTTCAAGATGCTCACATTGAGGTGGAGCCCATAGTGATTAAAAGTGGGGAAGGTAGTTCACAAGAATCTCAAGGTTCTAGAGATGTTGCTGATGGGTATAGTTTGGCTAGAGAAAGAACAAGGAGAGTCATTCAACCGCCTGTCAGGTATAGGAGTGAAGTGACCTTTTAGCCTATGTATTTGTGGCTGCTGAACAATTTGACTTTGGTGAACCGTTGTCTTTTGAGGATGTGAAAGTGTCTAGTGAAAGAGACAAATGGATGAAAGCCATGAAAGAGGAGATGGACCCACTTCATAAGAACAAGACTTGGGAACTGGTTGATAAGCCCTAAGGTCAGAAGTTGGTAGATTGTAAGTGGATCTTCAAGTTGAAAGAAGGAATCACTGAGGTGAAGGTCCTAGATACAAGGCCAGGTTAGTGGCCAAAGGGTTCACACAAAGGGTTGGTGTTGACTATACCGAGATTTTTTCACCAGTGATTAAACATGTGTATATTAGAGTGATGCTAGCATTGATTGCATATTATGACCTTGAGTTGGAACAATTGGATGTAAAAACTACATTTTTACATGCGAACTTGGATGAGGTCATATATATGAAGCAGCCTCCTGGGTTTGAACAGAGAGGTGAGGAGCACAGAGTTTGTTTGTTGAAAAAAGTCTCTTTATGGACTGAAGCAGTCGCCCAGGCAGTGGTATAGGCATTTTGATTATTATGTAATAGCAAATGGGTTAATCAGAAGTGCTTATGATAGTTGTGTGTACTATAAGAAGTGCACTAGTGGGAGCTATGTGTATCTACTTCTGTATGTAGATGACATGCTTGTAGCATGTAAAGATAAAGAGGTCATTATTGCTACGAAGAGATTGTTAATGGAAGAATTCAAAACGAAAGAACTTGGGGTTGCCAGAAAGATTCTTGGAATGGAGATCAGTCGGGATAAGGCTAAAGGAACACTAAAGTTATCTCAGTGCTCTTATGTTAAGAAGGTTCTTACTAATTTTTCTATGGAAAACAGTAAATGTGTGATCACTCCTCTTGGCCAGCATATTAAGTTGTCTTTAAGGGATTCTCCTCAGACAGATGAAGAAACAACTTATATGAAGAATGTCCCATATGCAAATGCTGTGGGTAGCATTATGTATCTAATGGTCTGTACTAGACCTGACATTGGCTATGCAGTAAGTTTGGTAAGCAGGTACATTTCCAACCCAGGGAAAGTTCATTGGCATGCTGTGAAGTGGATTTTTTGTTATCTGAATGGAACAAGAGATGTGGGTTTGATTTTTGGTAGACTGATGTAGTGAGTGCTGATGTTGTTAGGTATGTAGACTCTGACTTTGCAAAAGACCAGGATAAAAGGAGGTCTATAACTGGTTATGCTTTTAAAGTACTTGTCAGCCTTGTGAGTTGGAAAGAAACTTTACAACGTGTGGTTGCTTTATCATCTACTGAGGCAGAATATGTGGCCTTAACCAAGGCTGTGAAAGAAGCAATCTGGTAAAGGGGATAGTGACAGAACTGGGTCAAAAGGTAGATAGTGTTGTGGTTTATTGTGATAACCAAAGGGGCAATTCAATTGTCCAAAAATCAGGTTTATCATGAAATGACTAACCACATTAATGTCAAGCTGCATTTTATTCGATAAATAGTGAGTTCTAAAGAAGTCAAAGTTGAAGATATTGATACCTTAGATAATGCAGCTGATATGTTAACAAAGGTGTTGTCTGGTCCAAAGTTTGAAGGTGTTTAAAGATTCTAAATGTAGACTGTTAATTTGTGCTTAGTTTACTAAGGTAGAGTTTGTTGATATTGTAGTACATAAGTACAAATTAGAGTCAAAGTCAATATCGTGAAGATACTAAAGTCAACTAATTGTCTCTGATAAGGGCATTTCTATGGTTTTCTTTTGTTGGTTAATATTCTGTTAATCAAGGTTGTTAAGATTAGTTGGAGGAGCTTCATATAAGAAGAGGCAATGTTAGGCTTCTGATATAACATTCATTCTTGGATCTTGTATTGTGTACTGCAGGACCGTTTAAGGGAGTTTTGGTCACTTACAACACAACACACAATGAGAAGAGATTGTTTAGAACACTTAACAGATCAAATAGAGAACTGGTAACAACCAAGATTTACACTTAGAACACTAGCAAATATGAGACAGAACAAGAATAGAACAGCACAAGTATATGGTTTTCAAGGATGTTGTATATTGCTCTCAAGTTCTTTCACAAGTGTACAAGCATGAATATTAAGTTACAAAAACCTGAGATACTTTATACTACAACCAACAGCCGGCCATACTTTGAAGGCAGCTGGCTACATGATCTAGACAACAACAAAATTAATGTAGAGTCAAAAGGCAGATTGCCTTTTGACTGGTGACAATGACATGCCATAGCTCACATCCTAATATATTACAAAAAAGATAAAAGTACATAAAGTAGAAAGTAAAAGACACAAGACCTAATGTACAGTTACCAAAAGCAGATCTTTTCACCAACTTATGTAAGTTGGTGACTTATCAGAGTTGCAGCGGAAAGGTGGTCCAGCTTTATGGTAAAGGTACATCAGATAAAGCATGTATTCAAAAGTCTTCGGAAGAAATCTGTCTTCATGTGTTGGCTTCGGAAGAATTTGTCTTTGAAGCTTTAAAAGACTTCATATTTGCCTTCGAAAGATATTGGACTTGGCTTCGGAAGATTTTACACTTAGAGTATTTTCTAAGATAGTATGTAAAACTTCCGAAGCATTCTACTCAGCACTTAGTGCATGCATGCAGGATAGACTTTTGGATGTTTTGGATGCATCAATCTTATTCAAAACCTTACATGTACTTTTACAATTGAGTAAAGAAGTGATCTGGATTCGATTTGTGTTTCTTTGTTGCTTGTTATTCTAACAGCTTCTGCATTAGTTTTTTTTACAACAAATTTACTCCACTTAGGGGTGTTTATATTTGGATATTCGAAAATTTTGGATAGTGGATTTCACTTATTGAATCCGTATCTGAAAAGTTTAGATAGTAGATTTCACTATACGAATCGGTATCCGAAATTCCGGATTCGGATATCTGAACAACGGATATCCGAATTTTATAAAAATATATATTATTTAATAACTTTCATAAATAATTAACATCTTTTATCATAGAAGATTTCGGATATCCAAATTTTTATAAAAATACCCGAAAATATCTGAAATTTCTAATTAATATTTATTATTTGATAACTTTTAGAAAAATATTTCAGATAATTCGAATATCAGAATATCCAAAAATCTTTAAAATCACTATCCAAATCCAAAATTTCGGATATTTCGGAATTAGATGTCATAGTTGTATATTTTTGAACACCTCTAACCCCACTTCTACTCCTAAAATACTGCATAAAACTTTACACATGCATGAGATTGAACTCATAACCTCCACTCTAAGAGACAGAAGCCTTTACCAAGTGGTTAATCCCACGTTGGCACACAAATTTTTTTGATGGTGAAAACAATTTTTAAGACGATAACAAACAAGCAAAAACACCCCCAAAAATAGGACATGTCTTTTGGGGTGGTTTCCCACCGATTTTATTTGAAATATTATTAGTCACATCTTTTGTGACAGTACTTTTCCCAACCACTTCAAAACTATTGTAACAAAATAATTACTTTATTATTCGATATTTATAGAATTTCTAGAATACCCAAGTTTTTATTATCTAGAATCCATTTTCATTTATACGTTCATCAAAATGAAAACGTAATAATATTGCTTCTTTTTCATTTAAAAATAATCGTTTTACTCTCGATATAACGTGAAAATACCATAACATTTTAGCCAGCGGTCCCTTTTTTGTCACATCATCACCATCTTCACCCGTTTCTTTTTTATGTGTACGCCTCAATATACCACATATAACAAAATTATGTTTCTTTTCTAACTTGTATCTATACAACACATAATTATTTGAACATGCATGTATTCTTTTAACTTCTAATCCTATTGGAATACATCAACTTTTTAGCTTGGTTTGTCGAAATTGGCAATACATATCTTCTAGAAACAAGTCATGCAAAATCACTATCAAGATTGTAAAACTTTTGTCACTCCATCTGCAATGGGTTGAGTTAAACAACTTCAACACATCACTTAGTTTCGAAAAAGCATGGATATAACGATTTTTCTATATAGTCAAATAAGTATAGTAATTTTTCTTGATCATCATCCCTAATAGGCTCATATTAGTATTTAAATAATTTAACATTTCATTTAAATTGTTATTGGCATCATTAAAATGGTTATTATCATCATGCATGTATCTGTCGTTGCTCTTCTTTCTAGTCTAATCGGACACATCAACTTTTTAGCTTGTTATGTAGAAATTAGTAACTAATTACCTTTCAAAAACATGTTATGCAAAATCAATAATAAACAGTGAAACTTTTATCATTTCATCTATAATTTGCTTTTAAGTTACAACTTAAACACAACATTAACCTTTGAAAAATTTGCACAACCGTGATATACTGATATTTCTACATCGTCAAATAGGTGTTGTAATTTTTATTGATTGTCGTCACTAATATTATTCTTTAGATCATGTAACATTTCATTTGAATTGTCATTCGCGTCATTTGAATGGTCATTATCGTTTTATATATATGAATCTTTGTTCTCCGTATTATCATTGTGTAAATTGATCGACATTTTGCTACGATTAATAAGTGATCCACCTTGTCTAGACATAAAATCATGTTTCAACAAATAAAACTTTATGTATTTAATATAATTATATATTTTTAATATTTTTCAAAATGTAAAAAGGACAATCAATCGATTCATTTCCTTTATTCATCATATTAGCTTTAATAACCATAATAAATCCGTTGCGGTTATGATAATATGAACTTATTCTAGCTCTCATAAGGAATGATAGATATTTCCTCATACATGAAAAATTAAAAAAGACCAATACCTATATCATAGGTGCAAAAGACAAACAAAAATCATATGGTAACAAAAGATGCATGAAATAGAGTTTGATTTCGGGAACAAAGTCGTGCAAAACATCTCGTTGTGGAAAGAAATCATTTGTCTTCACAAGGAAGTCAAACTAAGTAAAGATACATCAGTCCATTTAGCTCGTGTTGGGTTAGTAGCATACACACTAGAATTACTAGAGGAATTAAGTGGACTTAATCATATTTTCCACGTACCCCATTTACGTAAGTGTCTAGCTGACAAAGACGCACATGTACAACTCAATGGTGTAGTAATAGAGGATAAGTTAAACTATGTGAAACGATTGAAGCAACTATGGAATAAAATAATAAAGCAAAATAAAGTTTAATTGAAGCATAAAAAAAGATTGGAAGCCACAGGAGAATCTGAAAAGAAAATGCAACATCATTATCCGCAACTATTTAGCGAATAACAAGTTTTGAGGACGAAACCCAAAATAAGGGAGAAGACTTGTATCATCCTAAAAGTTCGGTTAAGGCTCGGTTAAGATTTTGTTAGAAGGGTGAGAATACTTTAAAGGAAATAAAAAAGGTTCACGGCTTTTATTGAACATAAGGGACTAAAGGTGACAAAAGGGGGAAGTTAACCCTAAAATAGGCTATAAAAGGATAGATGGTTGCCCCGTTTTTCCTATTGTACTCATGCGTGTTTATGTATATATATTTTTAGTAAGTAATGTTCTTATGATTGAGTTTTAGTTTATAAAATAATTATCACCCTTAAAGCAAACTACTCATAATAAGTAAGTGCACCTATCGTATAGTAATATAGATTTACGCAAGAATCGAGTATTGATACATGGACACAATGACTCTCAATACTAAACCATTATCACTATCTAACCGATCGATTGAGATTGAAATTGTGAATATTAAAATTAAGTAAATTAATCAAAAAATTAAACTCACATAGCAAGAAAATAAAGATGAAGATGTACAACCAATAAAAGATACCACTTGGTCTTCAACTCCAATTAGCATAGTAATAAAAACTATCACAAACTCGACGTGAGATCATTTTTAACATATAATACATGAAAGTAGCTTAAAACTCTGTTAAGGGTATCTAACATATAACTCTTCGGAAAGCTAGAACAATAAACTCACAATAACCGCTTAAAGTCATGCAATGAGAACGAATGATTTAACTGTGTTAATGTGATAAGATGAATTAAACTCACATGAGGTATCTAACTCCATAAATATTTGAAAAGTTACCATGATAAACAGATGATAACCACCTCCATCTGCATAAAATAGGCAAAACTATAACAACCCTTCATATTATAAACATCATACCATCTTTACAAAACAATTCAAAATCAATGACAAGATAGATTCATGACTTACACCATAGTTTTTCAAACATAATCCTTAAGGATGCACATTTGACAAATTTTACAAAACATTCAACCTTCATTTACTATTCATAGTCAAATATCATAAATTGCATACAAAAGATGCAATCATATACATAAGTGTTGTAAAAAACATGAGCTTTTCAATATAACATGATTACACACCCACAAGGTTAAAGATTTTCATCACAAACTAAAACAAACACACATAAATCGTTGAAGAAGTTTCATCATAAACATAAACAACACCAAGATTCATGTATAATTTGTTAAAACATGCTAGGTTTTATTTAATCCAAGTGATAATTAGAGTTTATCCCACAAGGTTTACAAACACCTCACCCAAGCTCAAGACCATAGAAAAACTCAAAGTAGATCTAGAGAAATTCAAACCAAATCAAGTGGAAATAGGTTTGTGATGTTAGTCCTTTCTTGAAAGTGCTCAAACTTTAATCTTAGCCTTGAATCTTTAAAGATTCACCCAAAATCACCTAAGAGACTTAAGATAACTAAGGTGTGGTGTACAAAGTTAAATGTGGCTCAAATAGGGGAGAATTGTGTATATATCATAATTTTGGGTAGAACATGGTCATGTTTATAAGTAGCATGGACATGTTCAAGATAACATCAACATAAATAAATTTCAGCTTGTTCAACATGGGCATTTTGATTCTGAACATGTGCATGTCAGAAAGTTATTCTCCTCATAGCTTCACCAAATCTTGAGTTTTTCTCATAAAAACCATGTAGCCTCCTTCGAGAACCTATATAATTCAATTCAAACATAAATAAGTGTCTAACTGCATGAATTCACAACCAAAATGCCTAAAATAGGGATGAATACATATTATTTATACATGTAATTATTAGGATATCATGTACCTTCCATCATAAGATTCCTTCCGGTCATAAGAAAAGTTATAGAGAGAAAAAGCTAGAAAGAGAACGGGTCTTTTTCATAAAAGATGTTAGCTTTCATATTTAAAAGGCTTGTGTTTGCTTTGATCTAGCTATGACTCGATGATATTTAATGTTTAGGTGTTATATTGATGCAAAAAGGTTGAAGCTTGTCATGTGTTAGTAGCTTGTCGAGTTGCATCATTTTTAGGGTTTATCTTCATCTCTCGAATAGACCTTACCTATTAAAAGTCACTTAGATCGAATGTACCTTAACCATCAAAAATGTCTCTACCTTAAATGGACATTATGTAAGGGGTTATGAATGACTTTTAACATGCATAATTGGCATATATGACTGTAACACCCGGAAATTTTCTTTGAAGCCGACGAAAGAAGAAAAAAAAATAAAGTCCAAAGTCGAGGGACCAAACTCGCCAACGAGAGAAACTTCAATGAATGAGGGTATAAAAGGGGAGGGCAGCCCACACCCTCCCCATTCTTGCCATTTTCAGCCAAAGAGAGGGAGAAGAGAAGGAGAAAAGAGGAGAAAAGCTTGGTTCGGGTGGATTCGAGCGTGGAAATCGAAGTGTAGCGGGTCAAATCGAAGCTCTACTCGACGGGATCGTTTGTGTGAGTTCTAAGACCCCTCTTTCACACGTTTTTGAATGATTTTGGAGCTGGAACACATCTGAAAACCCTTTTTCAAGTTTTTGGGTGTAAACCCGTTTTTATGCATATGTGTATGTGTTTGATGCGTTTGGGGTTGGATTTCGGGCTTGTGTATGCTGGAATGATGTTGTGGTAGGTGTTTCTAAGGTTTAGGATGGTTTATTTGGGCTAAAATAGAGTTTGGAAGAGCTTGGAGGCCGAAAGGGGCAGTTTGCGTTCGGCTAAAACTGCATTCTGCATCAGCTAGGGCTATGTGACCGACTGGAGTGCGATTGGAGGCCATACAACCGATTGGCGTGCGACTGAAGTCCATGCGCACGATTTCCATGCGACTGAGGTCCATACGCATGATACTCATGCGACTGAAGTTCATGTGCCTGGAAGGCATGCGATTGAAGGGTATGCGACTGAGGTTCATTCGCACGAAGGTTATGCGACTGAGTTCCATGCGCCTGGAGGCATGCGACTGAGGTTCATTCGCACGAAGGGTATGCGACTGAAGCCCATGCGCTTGAAGTCATGCGACTGAAGGCCATACGCATGAAGGTCATGCGACTGAGAGTCCATACGCATAGGAGTCCATTCGCATAGGGCCCATTCGCATAGGGTCCATTCGCCTGATGTCCATTCGCCTAAGTGTTCAGTCGCCTGGGAGGCCATGCGACTGAAGGGTGTCCATACGCCTAAGTAGGGCTCATACGCCCGAAAGAACAACGGTTTATCTAATGACTTTTGAGGGAAAGTGCAATTGTGGGTTTTGACTCGGGAGGTTCTCGGAGGCTTGCGTAAGTTGACTTTCGAGGTCATAGACGTTATGTTGGGCATGTTGATGATGAGGTGATGTATGATTGATGTGTGTGTATGATGGTATGTATGCATGATGATGCCCTGTATGGTGATGTGTGTATGTTTATGTTTATATTCCTGTTATGTATATGTATCTTTCCGTGGCTTTGCGTCGAACGTTAATGAATGTAATGAAAGTATTATGTAACGTAAAGTGGAAGATAATGAAAAGAGGAATTAATGAAAAGAGGAATATGATGAATGAATGCATCATTAATGAACAAATGAAAACGTGAAAGGCTTGCAAGCAAAGTGTACCGAAGTGCACGGCTCTAAATGCCTTAAGATCAACCGCGTGTGGAAACGATTCGACTTTGATCGTTATGGACTAGTACCAAGATCTCAGCTAATCCTTAAGGGTGCACGCAGGGGTTCCAGTCTTTGTGACTGACCATCGGTGTGGTGCATGGTGTAGTATGTCATAGTACCCATATTGATGGGGTGTAGTATCCATATTGATGGGGGTGTAGTACCCATATTGTTAGGGGTGTAGTGCCCATATTGATGGGGGTGTAGTACCCATATTGATGGGGGTGTAGTACCCATATTGTTGGGGGTGTAGTACGTACCCATATTGATGGGGGTGTAGTACCCATATTGTTGGGGGTGTAGTACCCATATTGTTGGGGGTGTAGTATCCATATTGTTGGGGTGTAGCATATGATGGTTACCCGAGTTACCCATAATGTTGGGGGTGAAGAATATAGTTGGGATCTCTGTCGCTTACCCCGGTGCTGGTGCCAGGCTATGTGCCGTGTGGAAGTCGTTTATGAACTTCGGCCCAGTAGCCATATAGTTTGGGGCATAGCTGTTGACGCTGATCCAGAACATGATGAAATAACAGATGTAATGATCCTAAACTTTACCTTAGGTACTGTGGCCAGAGGTGCTGTGCACCGTTAAAGAAGATCTATGATAGGCTTAGGCCCAGTACCAGGAAACTGAAGGGTAAAGTTCATGGTTTTAATGGAAAGAAAAGATGTAATAATAATTAACGAATGAATGAAAGTAAGAACGTATGAACGAACAAAAGTTAAAGTACGAATGTAATGATGAAGATAATAAACATTATCTATGTGTACGTATGATGTGTGATCGCATGTATGTAAAGAATGGTATTAACTAAAGAAAAGTATGTTTTATTATAAAACTAGAACTCACTCAGCAACGCTGACTTTGATGTGTTTCCAGTTAGCATGTATGTTGCTGAGGATGGCACGGGGCGGCTACTCAGCTTATTTTGGATGGCATCCAATGTTATAATGCTTTTGTAATGAAATGTAAAATGATATTGTGAAATGAACGGTTCTATTATTTTGCAAAAGTATTTTGATGAAATGAAAATGTTGTTTTTTATGTTTCCGCTGCAATGTTTTATGAAAGTGAAACGTAATTATATGTTTTATGTGCGATGAGGATCCAACTGTAAGTATCCCGGGAACGGGGCCTTACAAGTTGGTATCAGAGCCAAAGTTTAAATGAAATGGGTAAATTTTTAAAATAAACCTTAACTTAAACTGAAAATGGGACGGAAAGGGAATGGGATGCCACTTTGAGTAGCTGCGTGCCATCAGGTATTTTCGTAATGTTAACTGGTATTATGTGCGCATGTTATATGGTTTATGTGTTGCTGGTAGATTTAGATACTGATGTAGTCAGGACAGGTAATGCTTGGGGTATGAAGAGTAAAGTAAGTGGCTAATCACAACTGGCCACTGTAATTAGGGACTTACTATACTTGATATAAACTGAGCTGTTCCTTGAATGACCATGTTAGTGTTTGAATCTTTCAGTGTGTTTAGATAATGGCCGGTGGTACATCTTCGAAAGCTTCTCGTGGTGGAGGTGGTGGTGGACGTGGTGCTGAACCACGGGTCACAAGAGGAAGGCCTAGGGCCGAAGAAGTGGTTCATGAGGAACCCAAGACCCCTCATCCGGAGGGCAGTGATGAGAATGATAATCTGAGGGCCTCGATGAGAGAGGCGGTCGTGGAGAAAGTGCATCAGGTCATACAGACGATCCTACCGTCTGTGGTGACCAAAGTGATTAAGGTTGTAAAGGAAGGAGAGAGGAAAGAGAGGAACAGGTCCTCGGGAGGACGGGAGCAACCGGAGCTTGAAACAGTTCTCTCTGATGATGAAGAAGAGGAGGAAGAAGAGTCTGCGCCGGAGGCGGCACGAGACTGTAATTATGGGGCGTTTCAACGATGTAAACCCCCTACTTTTGATGGCAATGGCACTACTGCTGCTGCTCACCGATGGATGAGGGAAATGGAAGCTGTTTTAAATATCAGCGAGTGTCGAGAAGATCAGAAAGTAAAATTTGCTACCCACTCTTTCGTGGACTCAGCTTTGTGCTGGTGGGACAACATAGTCCAACTTGAGGGTAGTCGGGCTATTGGAAGGATGAGATGGTCAGAGTTGAAAAGGCTGGTGATTGAGGAGTTCTGTCCTCACCGTGAGATGAATAAAGTTGAGAGGGAGTTCTTGCAGCTGGAGGCGGGAACGATGACACATCAACAATACACTACCAAATTCAACGAAGTGGCACGGCTGGTGCCGGATCAGGTGACACCTCTCTCACGAAAGATCAAGAGGTATATTCATGGCTTGCCAGCGGACATCCGTAGGCACATGATCGCTGCCCGACCGAGCACGTTTAGGTCGGCGGTTGATTTGGCGGGGAGATTATTCGATGAAAGATTGGTGGTGGTGACAGAAGTTAGCAAGAAGGAGATGGTGATCGGGATTGGAATGGGAAGCGATTGGGACGTGGCGGAGTCGCTCCAAGTAACAAAGGTGCACGGGTGGATGACCAGCGTGTGGTCATAACTGATGCGGGGTCGGAAAGGTGTGACAAGTGTGGACACAAGCACCCCGGGGAATGTAGATTAGGGACCAATGTTTGTTTCCGTTGTGGAAGGACCGGACATGTGGCGAAGAACTGCGGTATGGGGAGGTGTTATTCTTGTGGTGAGGAAGGCCACATGAGCAGGGATTGCAAGAAGCCGAGGGCGGAAGGTTCGAGAGTGAAGAAGATCGAAGGAAGCTAGGACGGACCCCGATGTTGTGTCAGGTATGTTTCTAGTAAATAAATCCTTAGTCTTTGTGTTATTCGATGCTGGCGCTAGTAAAAGTTTTATTCCTGTTGCTTCTTGTGCTGAATTGCATGTTAGTGGTAAGATTATAGATACGCCCTTCGATGTAGTCCTAGGAGTGGATTGTTTGGCAGACTATGTGGCGAACATTGTGTGTCGCAAGAAAATGATACGGTTGGTAGCGCCTGACGGGGTCACGGTGACGGTTTAAGGTGATCGAGGCTACGACTGAGAAGCTCGAAAGGATCAAAGCCTTGATGAGGGTAGCCAAAGATAGACAAGAAGTCGTGTGTGGATAAACGACGTAGACCGATTGAACTCCAGGTGGGAGACTGGAAAAGAGATGAGATAGTATTGCCCGCGACGGTTTAAGGAATAACAGGTTTCGGGGACAAAACCTATATAAGGGGAGTGGACTTGTAACACCCGGAAATTTTCTTTGAAGCCGACGAAAGAAGAAAAAAATAAAGTCCAAAGTCAAGGGACCAAACTCGCCAACGAGAGAAACTTCGATAAATGGGGGTATAAAAGGGGGAGGGCAGCCCACACCCTCCCCATCTTGCCATTTTCAGCCAAAGAGAGGGAGAAGAGAAGGAGAAAAGAGGAGAAAAGCTTGGTTCGGGTGGATTCGAGTGTAGAAATCGAAGTGTAGCGGGTCAAATCGAAGCTCTACTCGACGAGATCGTTTGTGTAAGTTCTAGGACCCCTCTTTCACACGTTTTTGAATGATTTTAGGGCTGGAACACATCTGAAAACCTTTTTTCGAGTATTTGGGTGTAAACCCGTTTTTATGTATATGTGTATGTGTTTGATGCGTTTGGGGTTGGATTTCGGGCTTGTGTATGCTTGAATGATGTGGTGGTAGGTATTTCTAAGGTTTAGGATGGTTGATTTGGGCTAAAATAGAGTTTGGAAGAGCTTGGAGGCCGAAAGGGACAGTTTGCGTTCGGCTGAAACTACATTCTGCATTAGCTAGGGCTATGCGGACGACTAGAGTGCGATTGGAGGCCATACGGCCGATTGGCGTGCGACTAAAGTCCATGCGCACGATTGCCATGCGACTGAGGTCCATACGCATGATAGTCATGCGACTTAAGTTCATGTGCCTGGAAGGCATGCGATTGAAGGGTATGCGACTGAGGTTCATTCGCACGAAGGTTATGCGACTGAGGTCTATGCGCCTGGAGGCCATGCGACTGAGGTTCATTCGCACGAAGGGTATGCGACTGAAGCCCATGCGCCTGAAGTCATGCGACTGAAGGCCATACGCATGAAGGTCATGCGAATGAGAGTCCATACGCATAGGAGACTATTCGCATAGGGCCCATTCGCATAGGGTCCATTCGCCTAAGTGTTCAGTCGCCTGGGAGGCCATGCGACTGAAGGGTGTCCATACGCCCAAGTAGGGCTTATACGCCCGAAAGAACAACGGTTTATCTCATGACTTTTGTGGGAAAGTGCAGTTGTGGGTTTTGACTCGGGAGGATCTCGTAGGCTTGCGTAAGTTGACTTTCGAGGTCATAGACGTTATGTTGAGCATGATGATGATAAGGTGATGTATGATTGATGTGTGTGTATGAGGGTATGTATGCATGATGATGCCCTGTATGGTGATGTGTGTATGTTTATGTTTATATTCCTGTTATGTATATGTATCTTTTCGTGGCTTTGCGTCGAACGTTAATGAATGTAACGAAAGTATTATGTAACGTAAAATGAAAGATAATAAAAAGAGGAATATGATGAATGAATGCATCATTAATGAACAAATGAAAACGTGAAAGGATTGCAAGCAAAGTGTACCGAAGTGCACGACTCTAAATGCCTTAAGCTCAACCGCGTGTGGTTCAGCTAATCCTTAAAGATGCACGTAGGGGTTCCAGTCTTTGTGACTGACCATCGGTGTGGTGCATGGTGTAGTATGTCATAGTACCCATATTGATGGGGGTGTAGTACCCATATTGATGGGGGTGTAGTACCCATATTGTTGGGGGTGTAGTACCCATATTGATGGGGGTGTAGTACCCATATTGATGGGGGTGTAGTACCCATATTGTTGGGGGTGTAGTACCCATATTGATGGGGGTGTAGTACCCATATTGTTGGGGGTGTAGTACCCATATTATTGGGGGTGTAGCATATGATGGTTACCCGAGTTACCCATACTGTTGGGGGTGAAGAATATAGTTGGGATCTCTGTCGCTTACCTCGATGCTAGTGCCAGGCTATGTGCCGTGTGGAATTCGTTTATGAACTTCGGCCAAGTAGCCATATAGTTTGGGGCATAGCTGTTGACGCTGATCCAAAACATGATGAAATAACAGATGTAATGATCCTAAACTTTACCTTAGGTACTGTGGCCAGAGGTGTTGTGCACCATTAAAGAAGGTCTATGATAGGCTTAGGCCCAGTACCAGGAAACTGAAGGGTAAAGTTCATGGTTTTAATGGAAAGAAAAGATGTAATAATAATTAACGAATGAATGAAAGTAAGAACGTATGAACGAACAAAAGTTAAAGTACGAATGTAATGATGAAGATAATAAACATTATCTATGTGTACGTATGATGTGTGATCGCCTATATGTAAAGAATGGTTTTAACGAAAGAAAAGTATGTTTTATTATAAAACTAGAACTCACTCAGCAACGCTGACTTTGATGTGTTTTCAGTTGGCAGGTATGTTGTTGAGGATGGCACGGGGCGGCTACTTAGCTTATTTTGGATGGCATCCAATGTTATAATGCTTTTGTAATGAAATGTAAAATGATATTGTGAAATGAACGGTTATATTATTTTGCAAAAGTATTTTGATGAATGAAATGTTGTTTTTAATGTTTCCGCTGCAACATTTTATGAAAGTGAAACGTAACTATATGTTTTATGTGCGATGAGGATCCAACTGTAAGCGTCCCGGGAACGGGGCCTTACAATGACTATGGTATAATTAAGTCTTGCTTATAAGCAAGAAAATAGAATACATGCACACATACAATATACATGTAGTGAATAAAGAAATATATGTAAATACATTCTAACCAATATGTATGTTAAGTCTTGTTATTTTGAGAAAAAAATTGATCACGTATGGTTATGTAAAAGATATGGTAACATGTGTAAGACACATAAGACTATAATGATTATGCTATGTTGAGTCTTGAAGTCTAAGTAGGAAATGATATACTAATGTAATAAATATAATTTTATATTTATGGTCTTTTTTTGGACGAAAAATGTGTTAAGTCTTGTCTATACATGAAAAGGCTGAGTATTTTCTCGTACAAGAAAAGATAAGTGATGTTTCACACAGGAAACTGTTAAGTCTTGCAAGCATGGCAAGAAAGGGATACAAATCTTGCAAAACTCAGTTAATGATGTTAAGTATTGTATACACTGCAAGAATGGGTAAGTTTTGCTTTATGTAAGAAAGGGTTATTGGGCTCTTATATCAGTATGATGATGCACTACTACAAAGCTGTTAATAGATGATATGCAAAAGATGACGCGCGAAGAAAGATGAAGCGCATTTTCACGTGTCATAAAAATTGTGTCGTATTTTAAAAAAATTATCAAAAAAATGACACGCATTTTTGTGTGTCATCTTTTTCCATCATGTTTTAAAAACCCGGACCCATTTCAATTCCCCCTGCACATCCTTAAATTGATTTTCATGCCCTAATTTCTCATTCCCCTTGCGACGAAGATGATCCATAGCTCTCACTATATCACCACCCCTTGTTAGTACACCGCTGCCTATCGTCGCGCTCCATCACCGCCTCTCCGCCTATCGCTGCCTCTCCATTCGGAGGTTGCTCAGATTTCTATCTGCCTTCAAATCTGTATGCTTCTCATTTATACTTTTATGCTTATGATGTGTTGTTTTTTGCGTTCTTTAGTTAGTGTAAATATTCTCAGATTTACCTCACCCATGCAATAATTGAACAGATTCAAGAAATCAATAATTAGTTTTTTATATTATAGGATGATGATAACAAGGTTTCGGCGAACACTACTACAAACCTGTGAATAGATGACGTGCAAAAGATGAATCGCGAAAAAAGATAGATGCACATTTTCGTGTGTCATAAAAATTATGCCGTATTTTACAAAATTTATAGAAAATTTGACACGTATTTTTGCATGTCTTTGTTAATCATATTTTAAAAGGCGCTCAGTTCCCTCAAAATTTCATCCTCAACGTTTACTTCATCATCAAACGCCTAGACTTTAGATTTCACCGACGGAGTTTTTCTTCCAAATATATAAAGTAGGTTTGATTTAGTTTTTGGAAAGATTTTGTTCCACCATTATAAGTTTGAATTTGAATATGATATTTTGGATTTTGTAATTTATATTTTGTTCAACCAGGTTAGGATTAAGTTCGACTGGAGCTATTTTGGATTTTTTTTTCCCACAAGGTTCAACCAGAACGATTTGAACTTTGACTCAAAACGATTTTGGATTTCGTTCCACTAGGTTTGATTTCTAATCAACTAAACCTATTGATGCTTTCGAGTTTGATTTATAGATTTTGGATGAGTGAATTTTGGTTTTGATCTTTATTGATGATAGCTAAGATACATTAACAAGGTTTGGAGGCTTTTTCTCATTACTTGCTTCAAGTCTGTCCAATTTTAAGGGCAAAGTTAACTTGTTAGATTCTTATTTTCGTATTCAATGTTGCTTCTCTCAGATTCATGGTGTGTTGGTATTGTTTATATTATGTTAACTCTATTTTCAACATGAACACAGTGATATCTCTGTGATTTGTTATCACTTTAGTACTTGCTTAGTTAGATTTTAACTTTGATTTATCACTTTAGTACTTGCTTGATTAGATTTTAACTTTGTTTTTATCACTTTACTACTTGCTTAATTAGATTTTAACTTTGTTTAGTTTATTGGGTTTGATCCATTTAGTTTTTGCCAAAGTATGATTTATAAATCAACAAACTGTTAAAAAGAAATTGTATTGGTTCCTGGTTCTGTTCTCCAGTAGATTAGGCCAAATCCGAAATGCTATTGTTTAAAATCATGTGAAGTTAAGATGAATACATTAACAATATAGTTTTTTTATTTTGTCTAGATAATACTATATGTATTTTGAATCTTTAATATGACTCATTTAAAAGTCAAATGTTTAATTCTTAACTAGAAAATTGATTTCCTCGAGAGACGGTAAGTAGATTGCTTCATGAATATGTTAATTTTAATTATGATCACTAATATATTTGGAAGTGGACTTTATGAAATGAAAACATATTTACCATTGAGGTCTTTTGATGATATATGTTCATTGTATATATTAGCTTGTATATAATAATATGGAGTTGTTGAAGGCACAAGATGTCACCTGATTTGTGACGTAATGATAGAAACAATGGTAACAATCTTTATTGTAAACATTCACAACTTAATTTCACTTGATGATTTGAATCATCTTTTGTTAATTTACTTGGGTTATTGTTGTTAAGTATGTCTATTGAAAAAATTAAGTGAATCATAGCTTTATGGGTTCTTTTTCTTGTAGGATGAAACAATTCTAGACTGCTCTTCTGCATTTGAGCCCTTACATTACAACAATCAACTTCTATTATGTATTTAATTTTGAAGATTTTATCTAGGTTTTGGATGAAATAATGACATAAAGAATTGATTTAGGAGCTTTTTTGTATAAAAATTTTGCTCAAAATTAGAGGTGAGCTTGTAGCCTTAGAATGCTATGATTTTGAAGAGCTTTTGTTTGAATTTATTAGAAGAACGGTGAGCTTGTAGCCTTAGAATGCTATGATTTTGAATCGTATAGTACATTCTTTTGAATGTGTTAAGTTTCAATAATTATTTCAAGTAAACATAATGATTGTTTCAAATTTTATGGCTATATTTCACATGCTATTTCAAATCAACTTGCATTTGTGAGGAATTAAAGTCACTTATTTTTATCGGGAATTATGAACATTAGGCCGCTAGTCGCATTTAATTGATGATTTGCTTAATTATATTTTACTAAGTTGATATTGACCCGTTTTGACCTGTCTATTTTTGCCCCCACTGACTGAAAACCCCAGATCCATCATTGTTTATACCAGAACTCGCATAAAAATAAGTTGGAGGATGGATATTATGTTATAATTTGTTCTTGTTTTTCTTGTTTTTTGTTTGTAGGTTTTGTCTCCTTTGGAAGCTAAATGTTTTGTTTTTCTACCAAACTTGAAGGTTCTTGATGTTACTTCTTCACCTTTATACTCTAAATCAGGGCCGTCCCAACATTATTTGAGGCCCCAATCAAAATAGAAAAAATGGGACCTATCCAAAAATATTTTTATTAAAACCCTCCTCCTTTATTCGGGCTTGGGACCGGCAATAATAAACTAAAATGTTTATAGTTGGCGGAGTTAAAAAATTTTTTTTACTAATGTATTGTGTATGTATTATGTATAGATGTTTATATGAAATTTACCTTTCTAGCTTTATATGATGCAAATTCATTAATGAAATATTCATAATCAAATCCTTCTAGAAATTCTTTTTCAATAGCCAAAGTAGCTAAACCGTTTAATCTTTCTTGTGCATTGTAGATCTTAAGTAATTTTTTATAAGCTTTAATTTGGAAAAGCTTCGTTCTGCGGAAGCAACAGTTACGTGAATAGTTAACAAAATTCTATAGGCAATATATGCATTTGGAAAAGAATTAAATTTTTTAATATAATTTAGTATACTAATAAGTGTGTCTGATTCTAAAAAAATAATCTCTCTTAACATTTTTAGTTCTTGAAATAAATCTAAACCATTAATATCTATACTATCATTATGTTTTAAAACATTTTCAAGGTTAATACACTTCTGTTTTAAAATTTCTTCATTCACGATTTTTAATTTTTTAATAGTAAACATGAAACCAAAAGTACTTTCAAACTCTTTAAATTGTTCAAATCTATTTTTAAGTGAAGAACTAGCTTGGTCTACTATGTATAAAAAGTAATCAGTCCTAAAACTTTCAACCGGTGTTTTCAAAGTTTCATTATCAATATTTTCATCAAATTTTTTATTTCTACGAATAATACGTTTTTCATGAAAAGTAGGTTCTACATTCATCTCTAATGCAATCTCTTTGGCTGCAATCATAGCTTTTTCAAATCCATCATCTCTATACTTTTTAAAAAAACAAATAAGTCCATCTAATTGAGTTATAGCATCATCAATACTCATGTCTTTTGCTTGTAAGTTCTTACTAACTATATTAATAGCATACAAAATATCATACCAAATAACCATGCCTAATAAAAATTCAAAATTTCCTATTTCAGTTTTAGCTAAGGATTTAACTTCACTTTTAAATTTAAGATCATCATCATCAATTGATTCATCATATAATTCCAATAACGCTTCTCTTACTTGTGGAGCTTGAAATCTAATTGCTTTAATACTTTCTATGCGACTTTCCCAACGTGTTTGTGATAACGATTTAACAGTTAAATATGGAACGTTGTCTTTTAAAACTTGCCACCTTTTAGTAGATGATGAAAACAAACAATAAACCCGTTGTACTGTTCCAAAAAAATCCCTAGCTTTTTTACAAGATTTAGCCATATCACAAATTACTAGATTTAAACTATGAGCACCACATGGGGTATAAAATGCTCTAGGGTTAATATCTAGTAAGCGCTTTTGCACTCCTTGATGTTTTCCTTTCATATTTGATCCATTATCATAACCTTGTCCCCTAATGTTATCTACATCAAGTCCTATTTTATTAATTTCTTCGATAATAGCATCAAATATACATTTACCAGTTGTATCATCTGCTACTAAAAATTCTATAAAATATTCTTTAACAACTATTGGGGTTGAAGAAATGTCTAAACATCGTAAGATAATGGACATTTGTTCTTTGTGACTTGTGTCAGGGGTGCAATCAAGTATAATTGAAAAATATTTAGCTTCCTTAACTTTTTTAATAATTTGACTTTTGATTTCTTTTGCTAATAAGCTAATTAGTTCATTTTGCATATTATGTCCAAGATAATGATTATGAATTTCTTTACTTTTTATACGTCGAATATGTTCTTGCATTATTGGATCGAATTCTGCAATCATCTCAATAGTACTTAAAAAATTACCATTGTTTTCTTGAAAAAGTTTTTCGGTTGATCCACGAAATGATACACCATTTTTTCCAAAATTCTTTACAATGGCAATTATTCTTATTAACACATTTCTCCAATGTTCTTTATCTTTATTTATTCGATCTTGTATATGTTTATCAATCGTCTTATTTTTCATCAACCTTATCTCTAAATCCATCCATGTTCTCATATTGATAATGTGTACATTACTTGTTTCATGTTCTTTTAGGTTTCTACTCATATTATTCCAACTATTACTACCTTCATTTCCTAACTTACTTGTACATTGATTTACATTAAATTACTTACAACAAAAACAAAATACTCTATCTAACTCCATAGAATAAATCAACCATTTTCTTTCATATTTTTCTCCATTCGGTAAAGTTTGCATATAAAGAGAAGTATTAAAGTTTCTTAAATTTTTATCTTTTGGAAAATTATAATTATAAATTTTAACCGGGCCTTTTTCTATAATAAGATCTCTTAAATTATTACTAATATTATTCCATTGACTTGGATCAATAAAATTTGGAGTTTCGTTAAATTGATTTGGAGTTTCATTACTATTTGTGGGTTTATTACTATTTGTTGGATTATCACTATTTGTAGGTTCATCACTATTTGTAGGATCATTCACATCATTTGGTTCATCTAAATTCATATGCTCATCAAAGTTTGTTGGTTCATCTAGGTTTGTAGGTTCATCTAGGTTTGTAGGTCCATCTTGATTTATTGTTTCATTTCTATTCGAGGTTTTAACGAACTTAAGTAGCGATCCTTTTATTGATTCATTTAAAGCTTCTTGTTTTGCCTTCTTTGCCTTTTTTGATGCACCGGAAGGGTATTTTCGAAATCGATTTGACATTCTAGATTACAAAAGTACCAAATCAATTTATTAACTTCTATACCTAACTATCTAATACCTAACAAAACAGTTACCCAAACTTCTAAGTTCTAAAACTCTAAGGCTCTAATCTAATGGAGTAATGGTCCTAATGTAAAACCAAAATGATTTTAAACTAATACCAAATTACCAAATCAAATTATCAAATCTGCAAAACTAATTACAGAGCCTCTAAACTTTACATAGAAGTATAGAACAATCAAGATATCAAAGAGACAAAGATTCAAAGCACTAAAGCAGTTAAGGAGAATTCATCAGTTAGATTCAAATAGAGTAAAAAAGGAGTGTAGATGATTCATAGACGAACCTGGTCACCTGGAGACTTGAGTCAAGACTCAAGAGTAGAGAACCCGTTTGAGATTTCAGATTTCAAATTGAGATTTTAGATTTGAGTATACGTTCGTTTCAAACTCTAGATTTCAGATTTCAGACTTGAGCCTTCGTTTCGGACTTCAGAGATTTAACGAGGGTCCCTTTAACGTGCAGAAAAGTGACAACAGATGTGGCGGAAGGTGACACGGACACCGCAGCGGCGCAGCCGACTCTTTGCAGGCCGCAGCCCGCAGCCCGCAGCCAGCCATCGAAGTCGCCAAGTCGTGTGCACGCAGCCAGCCAGCGGCGGACTTTGAAGTGACAGGTGGTGAGGTGGGTGAAGTGATCGATGGGTAACGGTCGGAACCCTACCGGTGATGAAAAGGGTTCGGAACCCTACCTGTTACGGTGCTACCTCTCCAACCAAGAAAAGAAAAGAACTAATGTATATCAGGGTTTTTTAAAAAAAATGGGCCCCTATTTTTTTGGGGCCCCAAGCCCAGTGACTCCCTAAAACTACTAATGGGCCGGCCCTGCTCTAAATCTCTGATAACAGTTTTCTTGAGCTTAGTGATTGGTCCAATAGTGATTCAGTTGAAAACAGATATTGGGAGGTGCTCTTGCTTGATGATGGCCTTATAGTTGAGGAGGTTAGTTGATTAATGGAACTTTGGATTCATGTTTAATTACATTTTGTTGGTGTATTATGATTTCATATAAATCTGTTAGCCAAAGTTATTCTGATTTAGCATATTTTGAATCATGCTTGTTTTAACTACAAAGAAAACTTATTGCTTACAAATTGTAAAATTTATTCTTGGCTCATAAGTTTAATTATTGGTGCAAAGACTTCTACTTCATGATCTTCTTATTCAATGATAAAGTTGTATGATGTTTGATCATATTCTGTTCTCTACGACACTTTGGATCAGATCAAATGCATTTTCAATCTAAAAAGTTGCTGGCCAATGATATTGATTGAAATAAAATTTAGAAGTATTAAAAAGGGTATTTTTTGGTCAAATGGTTTACATGTGAATATATGGTTTTGGAAGATCTACTGCATCATTGTACCTGTTTTTTTTGTTTTAGTTTGTGGTTCTTAGTTATAAATATGAAGAAAAATATATATGGCGGGTCTCATTTTATAACAGCTATCTTATTTTGTGTATGTCCAGGTTGGTATGTTAAATGTGGAGCTTTATCATTGTTGTCTTTCATGGATAAGGCTATTGATGAAGGGTTTATCTCGCTAACTGCTACCGGAATAGTTTTCTCCACCCCCAACCACTAAACAACTGGATAGAAGATAAATGCTGTAATTTACAACTTAAAGTTGTAGGTATCACATGTAAACGTGACATATTTCTATGATCTATGGTCAGTATAACATGTAAATAAGTTTTCTTTGTCTTTTAAGAGAAGAGAAATGTATTATTCATTAGCATAGGAAGTTTTATAGTTGGAACAACTTTTTAATTTTTGTATTTGCATCTAAACTTGGAACAACTTCATATTTTTTGTTAGTATTTAATTAAAAGCATTTTGTTTTGTTGTTGTTCAACCATTATTGATTTATGTTTTATAAAAACAGCAAGTAAAAGTTATAAAAATTAATATATATGTGTGTATAAATAAAATTCACAAAGATATCAGCTAAATTTACGATGGACATTACGTATCATTTTAAACGTGTCATAAAATTCACAAAGATGACACGTGCACGCTCGTCATCTTGTCATTTATAACTACCCATTCCTTAACGCGCAATGCGCATCATCTATTACCCGTCATAAAATGTGCGTCATCTTCTGCATGACCCGCAGATGCGTGTCATCTTTCATTTATAACTACCCCTTCCTTGACGCATATGCGCGTCATCTGACCCCAAATATGACGCACATTGTGCGTCATCTATTGTAGTTTTCTAGTAGTGATGAATGCAAACCAAGTTGTATTCAGTATGTTATGTATGCAAAGGTTATGATAATTAACTTGACTACAATATGTAAGCTATGATCATGATTTGTCATAATATATTATGATTACGTTTTGGGTATGACCTGTTATGCTATACTTAAATGTTGTCATGAAATGTTATTAAATGTCAAGTTATGTTTTAAAGTTAAAATTAGAGCTCACTTCGCAACGCTGACTTTTAATTTGCATATAAGGTTCAGCGGGTATGTGATAATTGAATGGATGTTTGGCATGGGAATAAGAGCTACTTGACATATCAAAGACTGACATCCTAGGTGAAATACTTTTATCAGTAATTATTAAATGATCATGTTATGCTTTACACATATAATTATGTAATGATTTTTTTTATCTTTTGCTTAAATGTTAGAGTAAATGATTTGAGAATTATGTTTCTCATGCCTAGGCCCAACTGTGAGGACTTCCGAAAAATAGACCTTGCATAAGATCTATAAGACATGGGATGTATCCAAGTAAAACAAATATGATTATATTATAAAATATTGGTATCTAGAATGAGAAATAGTAGGGGAAGGTCCCTAATACTCATGAACTGTGTAATGTTGTTGCTAAACCCTACACTTAATTTCCACGTCCAGTTTCTTTTGATGGATCGAATTCTAACTATCTTAAGTGTAAATAGCCCAACTACTTCAGGCCTAACAGAGATGGGCAAAAAACCCAGGTTCGAACCCGACCCAGACCTGGTAGGGGGTGTACCCGGTTTGTACCCTAAAAAACCCGTAGGGTTGGACCCGCGGTTATATATAGGAAATTTTCCCGAACCCGAACCGACCCGGTTGTACCCAGTTTTGGCCGTTTTTTGGATTTTTTTAAAAATAACCGTTTTTTTATTTTTGCCCATAAGTTAGTATAAATAAGTGTGGGTTGGTATGGTTGAGTACCCAAGTCCCAAACGCAAAACCACACGCAAAAAACGCAAAAAAATACTCTCGTTTAATATCGTTTTACACTTTCACCCTTTCGTTTTACACTTTCACTCTCTTGAATCTTGATATGGGCCATTCACAATATTCTGTTGGTCAAGGTTCGTCTAACGCTCCAAGCGTCGTTCATGTTCTTGCCCACAATCGTAACATGGATATTTGGTGCAATTGGGATATGATTGAGTTGAGTGACGGGTCTGTAAAGGCTCGTTGGAAGTTTCATGAAACTTTGCTTGCTAAAGATTGAAACACGACTTTAAGCAAACATATTAGCAAGAAGTTTTGTAAGTCGGTGAAAGTAATCCGGATTCGCAACAAACATAATTGGGTGGAGACGGTGGAATCTTTAATAACGATGTTAATGCGGTTCGAGATCGAATGGCGAAGTTTGTGATTCAAGAAACTTTGCCTTTTACTCGGTTGACCAACTTGATTTGAGAGACGCTTGAACCTCGTTATACCCACGTAAGTCGTACTACACTTAGACGTTATTGTTTAAAACTATAGAAACAAGCAAAAAATGATTTAATTGTATTATTCGAATATTTAAATATTGGTGTAAACTTAACTATTGACGTTTGGTCGGCTCCACATGGTTTACCCCGAATCGTACCTTTGCGTAGATCCAAATCATGGCAAATGATGAAATGTACGATTGCATTTGATCTTTTTCTGTATCCACACACCAGAGAATTTTTGTTTTACTTTTTGGATAATGTAATAACTAATTTTAATTTACAAAATAAACTTTTTTTCAATTGCCTCCAAAAACACAACCGCGGTTGAAAATTTTAAATTAAAATATCTTCCGATTGCCAACGGCTATTTTTCTATACTCGCTGTGTTGTTTATATTATTAATTTAGTAGTGCAAGCAGGGGCTGAACTAGGGTGTTCGGTACGGGGTCAAGTGACCACATTAATTTTTGAACCCGTAGTGTAACGGGTAATACCGAATTTTATAGTGAACCCATAGTTTTACAGGAAGTGAACTCATTAGTATTAAAGTTAACAATATATCATAAACAGATTGATGTTTCACTGGTTTACGCGCGCCTTCTCCAAATTAAGGTCGCGAGTTCAAAACCTGCAAGCTGCAGCTTGCAGCAACCCTTTTTTTTTCTTTTTTATTTATGTAAAATTACTAAACTAACCTTATTCTAATAACACAATAAAAACCCTAGCCCCCATTCTTTTTCCCCATCGATGATCCATTCCACCTGCAGCCCTTGCCCCCCCCCTGTCGCTGCTGGCCTGCTGCTGCTCGGTTGTTCGACTGATGCCAACCCCATCTTTAACCTCGTGGTTCACCATTGATTCTTGAAACGGTTAGTTTTCTTAATTGTTTATTCAAAGTTCAAAATCTTTAACGTTTTCATTGTTAGACTTAACTTATTTTGCATAATTTGTTTGTTAATTTGTGTATTTAGAATTTAGAAATCTAGAATTTATAATTTGTTTGTTAATTTAGGTGTTTAGAAATCTAGAATCTATATTTTGTTTGATATAATTTGAGTATTTCACCATATTATAATTTAGTTCATCACAATTCATATAATGTTTTATGTGTGATGCATTGAACATTTTAGGAACATGGACCGCTTGTTGTGAAAAGAAAACTATCAAATGTTGCTTCTTCATCTAGTAATAGTATTCCAGCAAGAATTGATTTAGATGATATTCCATGAGATCCTTCTGAACGAAAGCCAATCTCATCAACCACCCTAATAAAAAAGATGAATTTAGAAGAGCATACTTGCTTAGAGGTCCATGTCAACCTATTGGACATGAGTTTCCACAACGAGATTTTAGTGGAAAATCTAGACGGTTTCGTCCCGAGTGGTTTGAACAATATGGAAATCGGTTAGAATATAGTGTGAAAACGGATAGAGCATATTGTTTGTTTTGTTATTTGTTTAAGGAAATTGGTCAAAAAGATGCATTTGTGAATAAAGGTTTTAATGGTCGGAACAAAACTGAAAGATTTACCAAACATATTGGTGATGTTAATAGTCTTCACAACAAAGCACTCAAAAAAGGTGAGAACTTGTATAAACAAGAATAATCTATACATGTTGAATTTGAAAAACAAAGTGACAAACAAAATAAGAGTATAGAATCTGATTAAGTGTTTTTGTTCTTCTTGCAAAAGCGTTATTAAATGATGGCTTGTCTTTTCATGCTCATGATGAGTCTAAGACTTTACTTTATAAAGGACACTTTATTGAGTTTTTAAAGTTGTTTGGGCAATTAAATGAAGAAATTGGTAAAGGGATCTTAGGGAATGCTCCAGGAAATAGTCAAATGACATCTCCACTAATACAAAAAGAAATTTGTAATTGTTTTGCACAAGAGGTATTAAAGCATATTTTTGAAGAACTTGGTGATGATGTTTT
Organism: Flaveria ramosissima; assembly: GCA_025215565.1. Taxonomy (NCBI): domain Eukaryota; kingdom Viridiplantae; phylum Streptophyta; class Magnoliopsida; order Asterales; family Asteraceae; genus Flaveria; species Flaveria ramosissima. Next base: position 70,297,875 of record CM046039.1, read on the forward strand.
TGCTATATTAGTTGATGAGTTGAGAAATGTATCTAAATTAGGACTTGTTAGAGAAAAATTTATTGGCCTTGTTCATGTCATGGAAACAACTTCATTGTCTCTTAAGTCGGCTATTGATGAACTATTTGCTAGATACAATTTAAGCTTGAGTCGAGTTAGAGGCCAAGGATACGATGGTGCAAGCAATATGTCTGGTGAGTTTAATGGTTTGAAAGCACTAATTTTAAAAGAAAACTCATCGGCTTAGTTCGTACATTGTTTTGCCCACCAACTTCAATTAGTTGTTGTCGCCCTTGCAAACAAACATGTGGAGATTTATAAATTTATTGATAAAGTGTCAACTTTGATAATGTGGTTTGTGCATCTTGCAAACGAATAGATATGATTCGAGAGAGTCAAAAGGAAAGGGTGAAAGAGCAAATTGGTCGTTTAGAAGTTGAAAGTGGAAGCATGAAGAATCAAGAAATCTCACTTGCAAGAGTCGAAGACACATGTTGGAGTTCTCACCATAAGACACATGTTCGTTTGCTCGAATTATATCCAATTATTATTGACATGCTTGAACATATAAAAATTCGGGAGTTGTTAATGCTAGCCAAAAACAAGCACACATAATTTAAATATATATGAAAACTTTTGATTTTGTGTATTATTTACACTTGATGAAACACATATTGGGGATTACTAATATATTGTGCGTAGCTCTTCAAAGAAAGGATCAAGACATATTAAATACAATTGGAATGATTAAAACGGCAAAAGAAGAACTACAAACGTATAAACATGATGGTTTTAATTCGCTTTTAGAAGATGTCACAATATTTTGTCAAAAGCATGACATTGAGGTGGTTAATATGAAAGAAGATTACATCGACCCGAAATATCGAAGAAGAAAGACTAACATCACCAATATACATTATTACGAGTTTGATAACTTTAATACGGTTTTAAATATGCAAGTCCAAGAGCTTAGTAATCGTTTTAACGAGGTGACCGTCGAATTGCTTACTTGTATGAGTTCTTTGAGCCCGTTTAACAATTTTTGTTACTTTGATATTCCAAAGATACTAAGGTTGGCGGAAATGTATCCATATAATTTTGATTATGAAGAAAAAGACAAGCTTAAGTATGAACTCGGGATAGACACTAGAAGCTCAAAGAAGATACAAGTTTTGCTGACATTAATGATATATCTGCTCTTGTAAAAAACAGTGGAGACAAGGAGACATATTGATTATCCTTTGGTTTATCGTATGTTGAATTTATCACTTGTCTTACCCATTGTAATAACAAGTGTTGAGAGATGTTTTTCTTCAATGAAGCATGTGAAGACGAATTTGCACAATCGCATGGGGATGAATATATGAACGACTCATGTATTTGTTACATTGAAAAGGAGATTTTTGCAAAATATGTCGAGTGAAGATGTAATGGAATTCAAAAATGAAGACGAGTAGAGAACAACTAAAATGTAGGTTTTATTTTATTTCTTTTGATATTATATTTTTGTTAACATTTTCTATGCAATATAATTGTAACATCCGCCATTTTTTTTCCAAGTTAAAAATCAAATCTTTGAGCTCTATTATAAAGTTATAATAATAATTGTGATGGACCAAACGAACTAAATTTGCAATTTATATTGTGAATTATATATTGTTAATCATCTAAATAATTTGAAATAATTTATGATTTATAAACAATTCTTTTTCATAAAATTATAAAGTGAATAAATCATTTTACAATAAATAATAAAAAAGTCTTATTGCAATTTAAAAAAAATTATAAAATAAAATTTTAACAAACTTATAAGGCTCTGAATTAAACTTATTTAGTAAAAATAAATAATCAAGTTATAAGGATTACAAGCTTATAAAAGTTTTAAAAATTAATAATTAATTTATTTGATTTATTATTCAAATTGGTTATATAAGTCTAGGGTTTATTTTGTAATTTCTAAAACTAAATTTAAAGGTTTTAGCATGAAATAATAAACTTTCAAACCACAGGGACCAAAACTGTAAATATCATTTAAAACCCAACCCCCTCCCCTTCTTTCCCCGTTTTCCCGGCGAACGGCCGGCGGCACCTCCGGCCAAGTCTGGCGACTCCCAAACCAACCCATAACACCCGAATTTTAAGCCTAAACGATGCTAATTGTTTCCTAAATCGTTTCGAGCACATAATAAACTTTAATTCGAGCTAATATGGTCGATTGGACTCGGCAACCGTCGACCCCAAAGTTTCTAACCGTCGACCCCAAAGTTTCTAACCGTTCGAACGTTAAACCGTAATAATAACTCAATTAACTTAACCTAATCGATCATCTATCAATTCTTAAACTTGTAACCAACATAATTTCCCCTGGAACACACACCAACATCATACTTGATCCTCTCCAATGTCGCGACCTGCAACTCAACCGTGATCCATGCTCGAAGCTTTATTAAACCAAATTGGAAGAGGGCTTTTGCTTAACACCGACTCTAAGTTATATCTGCAAGATTAATTTGATTATCAACAACGTTTGAATCTCAACCCAGCTTCGCTTTAGTCGCGACTCGTTCGTAAACCCAAGAGCATCAATTCGAATTCAATAACGTAAGCTCCGCACATCATTGTACTCGGTTTAACATGGGGAAACAAAGCCCTAATGTTAATTTGGTTAACATATCCGAATTGATGTTCAATTTGACTCAATTCGATTCTAGGGTTCTTGAGTAAATTTGGGGATTTTTGCAACTAATACTTTTAAACATTTTAATGGGATTTATTAACAAATCTGGGCCTTAGCCCAACCGGTAACCAACTCACCCTTGAATGCAAGAGGTCACGGGTTCGAACCCGGCCTCCAACATTCATTTTATTTATTTATTTTTGGTCATTTTTAATACATTTTAAACTTCAAGAATATATACTAATATGTTATTTAATCAAAGTAAAACTTATTGTGATAATTAAGATTTTCCAGAAATTATTAAATTAATTTTAAAGGTAGTAAAAATTTATGATTCTAAATTTAGTCTTTTTAATTATAAGAAAAGTTATAAAGTATTAATAATTCTTTTATGTAATTTAAATGTTAAAGATCTATTATGGTCCAAATTTAAATTATTTCAAAACATTAGGAGTTCACATGTTAAATAACTCATTATTCAAATAGTTATTTAAATAATTATTTAAATAGTTAATTATTATCTAACCATTTAACCATGTTATATCATATTAATAAATTTAGTCTATAACTTTTATTTAAACTCTTGAAACTAATAAAATAATATAATTTTCTATTATTCTTCATTCCTATTTTAAGGCTTTGGATATTGTAATACTTTTATAAAAAAATCATTTAAAAGGGTTAAAAACTTAATAAAATGATTTAAATAATTATAAATTATCCTACAAGTCATTTAAAAAGGTATTCAATTATCTTTATCAAATTTTAAATAATTAATTATTAAATTAATTATTTCTTTTCACACATTGTATTTACTCTTTATTAAATTAATAAATTCAATCATTGAATCTTTCATTATCATTCTTAGTCTTAAATATATTATATATATATATTTTTATTTAAATCAAAACGTAAACGATTGTATTATTATATTTCTATAAAATGTAATTATTAAAACCCCCAAATTCCAATCGAAACCCTAATTCGTATTCAGTCGTTGATCTTATATTTATTCTAATCCTAAGACACCAAATCTTAGGTTGAATCATGAAGAAATCATTGGAGCCTCGTTTATTTTTCTTATCATCATCTTATTTATATCAAGTGAGTTTCCTTGCCCTTTTTTATATTTTTCACACTATTTTGGGGTGAAACATGATACTTATACATCATACACTTATAAACGTTTGAGACTTGTAAAGCACTTGCAATTCATCTTTATATTTTGTCATGGTTATTTGTGTGTTGTAAGTGATTATATGAGATACATAGTTTGTTTACAATCATTAACTATTGCTAGCCTGGTGACGTCTTAGATCTTTGGGCCTGACAAGCCTATTTGGTGCTAAAGTCGATGTATTGCCGACTCCTGATGACGTATGCTTGTTCATCATGGGAACCAAATACACTTAGCCAATCTTATATACTTGTAATCAAGTGTGTTCTATAACCTTACTAACTTATAACCTATGACATGAATTGCTACTTGTAACCTTGTTATATTATGTATGAAAACCTTGGAAACTCACCAACTTTTTAGTTGACCCTTTATTTTTATCATGTTTCAGGTTTACTTCTTGTGGATTCTCTTCGTGCTCATATAAGACTTGGACCTAGTTTAACTTAACATGTTATTTCTTTGTTTGATGCTTTTGTATTGTATGAACTTATTTGTCTTGTAATGTTTTAATAAATAATGATATTTAATAATATTTCATCTTAATTATTTCCATGTGCTATGAGCAATCATCTCTCATTCGTCCGCCCCGATGATTCCGCCGTCGGTCAGGGTGTGACAATAATTACATTCCTAACCGACCCGACAACCCGAAAATTTTTATATTATCTTGTTACAAAACAAAAGACCCGGAAAATAGTGACCCCATTGGGAAAAATCCATGGTTCCGCCACTGAGTGCAAAACGGACTATTCCTGGAATTTGTTGATAACTTAATAAAGCTTTTCGATATATGTTACATGACCTTTTTAAAAAAAGTAGAAAAAGGTATCAAGATTATAAACAACTTTGTAAGGATACAGAATCTATATTTTTAGGGATGTAAAGGCTAAACGACAAAGGGGTAACACCCCCACAAGTGAGCTTGGTAGATATAGTGAAATGGATTTCCACTATGACTACCGAAGATTATCATGCATTCGGTATTTTGGATTGGTGGAAATGAAAGAAATCCCAATTTCTAATTCTTTCCGCTATAGCCCGTGATTTACTAAGCGTCCAAGTTTCTATGGTAGCTTCAAAATATGCTTTTTCTCTTAGTGGAAGGGTAATATAATTACGGAGAACAATACTAACTCCGGAAGTGGTGGAGATGTGCATTTGTTTTAGGATCACTTAGACGCGATGGATCGTATACAACACCAAACAAGCCTCGAAGATGAAATTGCACTCGAAGCTAAAGTACACTATGAAAAGGTAGAAGAATGAGTATCTTCTGGCATATCTGACGAAAAATTAGCATTTGATGAAACCACTTGTAGAAAATAGACATTAGACAATAACTTAAATAAAAGTTTTATGTTATTTTTTATTGATTCATTTTAAGTTTTTCTAATTAATAAATGATGAATTTGATGTTTATTTAATATTGTTATAGAAATGCATGACGATTAATCCAACGTTTATTCAAAAATAATAAATGATGAATATTTTTATTAAATAATAATACAACACACGAAAAAACCCGAATTGTAACTGGTTTTGGATCTGACTCGGACCCGACCCTACCCTAACCGGGTATACCAGCTAGGGTTTTGATGATGCCCGGGTTCACCAATAACCGGATAAAAAAAACAATTAGGCCCAACCCGGTTTGTACCCGGTCAATGCACCTCTAAGGCCTAACATATGTTGATTTCAGCCCAACTATTCCTATTTAGTCATGGGTTAATTTATCCAAATAGTTTTGGTCCTGATAATTTTTCAACATGATCATAACAATCTAGTTCTTATTTTGGGCTTACATCTGACTTTATGAACTTATGCCAAATGGTTGATACATGAATCTCCGACTCTATTTTATTGGCGATGGTATGCCATTTAGTATCTTATACATCGATCATTCCATTTTCTTTTTTGCAAATTTGGAAGGTTGTTGTTGTTTGATTAATGTTGTCATCAATACGTAGACATGGTCAAAATTGATCGGTGAACCTCTTGTTGATGAAGTTGCTACTTATATACATAAAGTTTGACATGATGTTTTCATGTGAGATAATTGTCACAATGTAGCTTAATAGATACAAAATTGGCTATTTTGAGAAATGTATACACTGTTGTTGAGATTGTGTCTGAGAGGTAGAGGATTAATCTTTTTATGTCATTTGTTCCATTTGTTTGTTAAGCAGACTAAAAATTCAAAAGAGGGGGGCTTTCTAAAGGCAATTAGCAATATGTCTTTTTGTATCTATAAGCAATTAACAATTTATATGTATACGAAACTAAATGTTAGTTTGGGCACACAACCGCTGAAGTGAAGGTTTAAAGGATCGAAACTTTTAAGTGTTCAAAACAAAAAGATTGAGGCTTTGAGTTTTCATGTCTGAAAATATGTAACCAATTAGCCAATTGTTTGACATATATTATAAATTCAAGTTCAAGAAATCCAATTAGCCATATATTTGGAACCTCCTAACAAACTTGTAATTAATTAACTAAAAACAAATTGTGAATCTAAAATGTTCATTGAACAAATATGAATCTTTTTTAATTGTTATTTTTTGGATGAAGGTACTTGTTTATGCTTCAATTATTTGGAGTTTTGTTTTATTATTTTTGGTTTTGTTAGTTGAGATAGTTTAAATGGTATAAAATTTTGATAAATAATAATAAAATAATAACATTATACTAATCAAGATTCATATCCATATCTTTATATTTACCAACTAAATGAAACAATTAATTTCCTTTCTTATTTCTTGGGTTAATTGAACACAATCCTTAGCCACCCGTTACACTAGACAATCCTTATCACAGTTTCCAATCTTTTCTAAATAAAAAATCTATAAGCATTTGTCAAATGTCAATATGAAAATAAGTAATTAAAAAGGAAAGTAAATAATATGTAAATAAGTTATCAAATAAGGATAAATTGAATAAATAAGGTAGTAGGGTAGGATTATCTTGAGAATCACTCTTTTTTTGTAAGAACTCTATAAATTAATATGAGCAATACATTTTTAGTCACATGCAAGTCAAATGTCATTTCCATCTTTTTTTAAAATATTCGTAATTTTTTTTCACAACATTATTTTTATAATAATAAAACATTCACCATTAATTTCAGTATTTTTTAACTTTCCAGCGCCTACCATATTGATATATTTTTTTAAAAAATCATCCACTTGTTATTTACATATGTGTAAATCTGGTGATACACATGTGTAATAACGAATTTATACATGTGTAAATCCGGTATTACACATGTGTAAAACAAATTTCGTAAAAAAACGAGAATTTTTTTTATTTTTTATAATTTTTTTATGAAAGAGGAAAAAGATGGAAACATTTTTGTGTTTTTATATTTTTTATTTTTATGTTATTTTTGTTTTATAATTTTTTATTATATTTTTGTTGATTACCATTTTGTCATTGAAAACTAGTGGCTCACATTGGTTTTTTGAGTTTTCACAAAAAAAAGAGTTCTAATTTAATCCCTCCCCTAAACTAGTATATGTTAACACTTGTCTTGCTAAGACTAAAAAGAGGATTGAAGTAGGTTAAAAAGTCACAAAGAAGTAACTCGCCAATAAATAAGATTCAATGGGAAACCAAAATCACAATTGGAAGGTCGGAACTCAAAAGCAAGAATCACAAATCACAAAAAATCCTAAATTGCTAGAACTTAAAACCGGTGATACACAAAAAATATCCCTTCCTAAAATCGTTGTGTGTTGGACTATCAATCAGACTTCTACTTTGCCCAAGACCATTAGACTCTTCAATGCATACTTGGCTCAATATATATAAAACATATCATTCATAAAGCCTAATTAAAGCCCTAGCTTCACCCCTATCTCTATTGGGCTGGTGATGTTTCTAAGTAAGATAATTCATATTTATCAGAATTTATTTAGATCGATGGACATAAAATTGGGTATGTTTTAGACAGTTATACACTATTGTTGAGATTAAGTCCAAGAGGTAGAAAGGGAACTAAATTGATGGGCACCTGATACATTGCAGAAAGGGAACAAATAGATGGAAGGTGTATTGTTGTTATTGACTTGTTAATCTTTCAATATACACAAGCTACATGTTATATAGAAAAGATACATAGAATATCAAACATCACATAAATAAGCTAATTATTTCAAGGATACATCAATGGGCATGAAACTTCTTTAATACCTCCAACGATGGTGCTATCAAAAGATGACTTTACACAATTATCTAAATACGTCCAGCCAATGATTATGTCTCGACATAGTAAACGTATTATACTAAAAAAATGATGTCAAGGCTTCATCATATTTTTAGCAATGTAATATTCTCAACCATTTATCCACGAATGGTAATCAAACCTGAACCCAACGGGAATACCCGAAACACGAGACTTGTGGGACGGGTATGGGATCGGGTAAGCGGGTATGGACCTGGTATGAGATTGATTTTTCTTTTTTGCGGGTATGGGATTGCACTGTATAATCGATTACCTAACCTGATTACCGATTAGGCATACCAGTTTATCCGATTATATACCCGGAATTATTTTATTTATTAATTTATTCTACTTAATAATTATGTTATATATAAATTTGTATTTTATATTTTTTACTTGGTGTCTTTTTACTTAATAATTATGTGTTAATATAAGCTATTAAACTTTATATAATTGCTATCATATGGTATCTTACTAATTTATAATAAAACTCTAAAATTTGTTAGTAATAGTAGTAGAACATAAACAAAAAAATATTAGAGATTAACGAAACTTTAAGGGGTATGTAAGATTTCAAAGTGTGTCAACCATAATTCAGTGCTTGTTTGATCCAAGTTGCACCATGGAGAAGATGTGGACAACCCCAACTCCAATCTACCATGATTGTGATCATCCGATGATTGCAATCTAAGATCACAACCACATGGTCGTTACAAGGCCCAAGGGGTTTAGCCCTAAGGATACTCTGATGTTCAAGTCAATTGATTTGTCACTGATATGATTAGAATCGTGTAGCATAATAGTGTATGCAAGTATAAAAAAGGAGGGATTAAAAAATTTTCTTTCAGAAATAAAAGGATCCTCCTATTTATAAGTGGTCACTAAGAGATGTAACCCTAATGAGCTTTCAATACTTGGGTCTGTCAACTTGCATTGGGTCCTTTAAGATGGTACATCTATAATAGTTTACATGGCTACCCGCAAAGAAAAAGAAACCTAATTATGTAGCATAAATCACCACATCTTATAGTGCATACATGCTATTTTATTTTAAACTTTAAATTAAGTTTTTTTTAAAATGATGAATGTACATATTCCTTACTCTTAAATTTCACATATTGCATCGTTTTGTGGAACTCAAACCCGCATTAGTTTGATTGGGATAAATTGTAACATCTGCCATTTTTTTAAAAAAATATAGACCCGAACCCGTTTTGTTTGTTATATAAATCAAGCATATCATTTAAACTACTTCTTTCATTTTGGTGGTTTTAAAACAATAATGTGTTATTTAACTAACTTTGTGAAATTTGTGATTTAAATTTACATTTAATTTTCCGTTTAATAAGTTTATAAACTTATGAGATTTTACATATATCATTGATGAAGTTATAATTATTATAAAATAATATGAGACTTTAAAATTTCTATGGGATTTACGAAGAAAAGTAAATATATAAAGGTTATTTTCTTTTAACCACTTTAACAAGTTAATAATTAATATTTAACAAGATTTATAATTTTTGTATATTTTTTTAAATAAATAAATGGATTAATCATTTAAAATTTGGGCTATATAAAGTATAGGGTTGGAAATGTAAATATTAAAACTTTGTTTTAAAGTTTTGACATAAAATAATAACAATATAAAACCTAAGGGGCTGAATGTGTAAAATTACAAAGAAAACCCAACCCCCTTTCCCCTTGCCCGTATTTCCGGCGGCCTACCTCCGGCCACCCTCCGGTCGGCTCCGGCGAGGGGTAAACCGCCGGAATCTCTTGGATTCCACCCAAACAAACGTTTCCAATCGCTTTGTGAACGTGTTCCGAACATAATTAGGATGTTTAATGTGTTTAAACGACGGTTATGGCTCCCAAATCACTCGGTAACCGATCACCATTAAACCTTCTAGCCGTTCAAGCATTTATACTCAATAATAATCAAATTAACTGCACATACACGATAGCTTAATCATAAGTAATCTCCCACACAACGTAATTTCATCTGAAACAAAACACACATCACATACGACTGTCACCTTCATCGTGAACCTGCGCCTTAGCCGAACTCAACCTTCGGGGCAACTATAATCGAAATTTATTGAGGGCTTTTCCTTATCATCGACCTTAGAATCTACCTGTAAATTTAATTTGATTATGAACAACGTTTGCATCTTGAATCAACAGCCACATCGTCGCGGCCATCTTGTTCTTGTTCTAACCGTTTCGGGATTTATCCAGGTAATTGAAACCACATCTACAATCGGTTTCATTCTGGGATCAAAAGCCCCATGAATGATTTCATTAACAATATCGTTTGGATGGTCAATTGGATCAAAATCGAATTAGGGTTCATGAAGATTTGGGGGAAATCTTATTTGTTGGGTTTTATAATTTAAAAAGGGTTACCAATCGCGGCTAAGGCCTTGGTTTACTGGTAATGAGCGTGTTGTGTGGACTTGAGGTCCCGGGTTCGAACCCGGGGACCCTCATCCCTTTTAATCATTAGGTTATTTTAGTTTTTTTAATTACATAAAGTTTTAATATATTGTTTAGTTAGAATTATAATTACCTTATTAACTAAAATATTTCAGAAATTATTAAATTAATTTTTTAAAGGTTTTATAAACTTATAACTCATATATTTAATAAACTTTAAAAGAATAAAAAGGTTATAAAAACATTATTAAGTCTTTTATATATTACAAATACATTATAGTCCAAACTTGGATTATTTCAAAACACTTCAAATCTATATATTACAAATACTTTAAATGTTTAATCATATAAATGATTATTTAAATAAATATTTAAATAATTAATTATCCATTTAATCAAGTTATATCATATTTAGTTAATATTCTCTAAACTTTTATTTAAACTCTTGAAACCTATAAAACAATATATTATACTTCATTTTTATTACTAAAATCTGGATTTTTATAATATATAATTTTAAAAGTTCAAAACTTTATAAAATGATTTTAAATAATTTTAAAGTCATTTAAATAAGTAATTAATAAATTCTCTTTATCAAATAATTAATTATTAAATTAATTATTTCTTTTCACATATTATACTTAATTTCTATTAAATCAATAACTTAAACTGTTGAGACCTTTTTAATCATTATTGGAGTTAATTGATTTATATTATCTTTATTAAACCAAAACGTAAACGATTCATTATTTTATTTAATTATTTAAACCCCCAAATCCCAATTGAAACCCTAGTTCATGTCTAATTGATAATCTTATTATCGAACTTGATCTTGGAATATATACGTTTAGGCATCTTGTAAAAGAAATCGTTGGAGCCTCGTTTATTTTCTTATCATCATCTTATTTATTTCAAGTGAGTTTTCCATGCCCCTTTTTATTTTATTTCACACCTTTTGGGGTGAAACATGTTAACCTTATAAACTTACACTTGTAAACATCTTGATACTTGTAAATGCATATGCAATTCATCTTTATTTTTTGTCATGGTTATTTGTGTTATTGTGAGTCTTATATGAGATACATATTTTGTTTACAATCATTAACTATTGCTAGCCTGGCGACGTCTTAGATCTTTGGGCCTGACAAGCCTACTTGGTGCTAAAGTCGATGTATTGCCGACTCCTGATGACATATGCTTGTTAATCATGGGAACCAAGTACACTTAGCCAATCTTATATACTTGTAATCAAGTCGAGGTTTGGTTGTAACTGTATGTGTTCTATGAGCTTGCTAACTTATAACTATGGACATGAATTGCTACTTGTAACCCTTTTATATATATACATATATGCGTGTGTTTAAACCATGGGAACTCACCAACTTTATAGTTGACCCTTTATTTTTAACATGTTTCAGGTTTACTACTTGAAGATCTTCTTGTGCTCATATAGGACTTGGACCTAGTTTAAATTGAAAGTCTTATGTTTCTGTTTGTATCTTGATTGTTTTGTAATTACTTATTTGTCTTGTAATGTTTAATGAATAATGACATTTAATATTATTACAACTTATTTAGTTCCATGTGCTATGAGCAATCGTTTCACATTTGTCCGCCTCGATGATTCCGCCGTCGGTCGGGGTGTGACATAAATAATAGATGTCATTATGACGCGATGCACAGGAAACTAGTAACCTAAAGACAGCTACCCTCTTTTCCTAACAGTAAACTAAAGTGCCTTCTAATCTCTTCACCAACACCTTATCTCTATTAGTTGAAGTCAACTACATAAACTTTAACCAATTAAATATTCATATAAATCTAAAAAGGGTTTAGTTTTGCTTATCACAAGTACTAGGGGTGTAAACGAGCCGAGCCAAGCACAAACTTTGCTCTACTCGAGCTCGGCTCGTTGGATTTTTCAAAAGCTCGAGCTCAAGCTTGATCTCGTTTGAGCCTATTATTCTTAGATCGAGCTCATTTCGAACAGTGAAACTTAAGCTTGAGATCGGCTCGACTAGACTTGATCTAATCCGCGTACAATACAAATAAGGAGCTAAAGCTCGGCTTAAGCTCGTTTACAGGATAAATTATAGCTTTAAGCTAAAGCTCGACTCAAACTCAAGCTCAAGCTCGTCTTGCCGCACTTTTTCATGTGGTTTTCTTCATAGTTTGATGCTCTATTTTATTAAGGACCACATCAAGCTCAATTATGGTTGTTTTTTTCACTAATTTACATATTAGGTTCAAACAACGAAGGATTAAATCTTACCCAAACCGTCGTGTAAACAAATCAAATGATGAATGTGCCTTGAGATCGGTGACGAGGAGGACGACCGGATGACAACTGGTTGATGTCGACTGCACATAAACCAGGGGTAATTAGGATTTAAAGTTTTTGAAGGTTAGCATTTAGTAGAAGGAAAATAAGGAGTCTGACAAATAGAAGACGAGGTTAAACTTGAATAAAAAGTATATTAAATAAACACAAAAATATTTGTGGGCTAGTTAAGGCTTACGAGCAGTCTTGATCCTCGAATGGAAGGATCGGGCTCGACAACTAATCGAATCATATTACAAGCTAGAGATCGGGCTCGAGCTCGTTTAGGCTCGGCTTGTTGGAACTTTTTATCGAGTCGATCTCGAGTAGCTCTTGAGCCGGTTTGACTCATTTACACCTCTAACAAGTACTTATCACACCATGATTTTAGTAGGATCTGTTTTGCTATACAAAAGAGGATTACAACGCTACTTGTTGCCCGTTACCTACCACTTTATTGTAATTGTTTGTTTTCCTAATATAAAAAAAGAGATAACTTTGTAAAATAGTAATCAACTTTCAAAAGTATTCTAATTAGGTAACTCAAGTTTTAAAAGTGTTTCAATTAGATCACTCAGTTTTCATATTTTATATAAATTATAAGTCTTAACATGTTACACTTTTTGTTTCAATTAGAAAATATTTTTTTTCTATCTTTTGATACTGATATGGAACGTTGACGTAAATTTTAGGTACTTTTTTATTATTTTTATAATTAACATGTTTTTTTATTTTTTAATATAATTTTATATATTGAAAGTTCTGACCCCCACCCCACGTATTCTCCATCGTTACTTTCTTGACATAAGAAAATTCGATGATAACTTAATTTGATCGTTTAGTGGTACAATTTGAAAAAAAATATGCATAATTGACTAAATCAATATACTTTTGAAACTTTATTAATATTCTGTGATATTTTTCCAAAAAGAAATTATAGGAAAAAAATTATCAATTTAATAATTTATTAGTAAATAATCACTATGCGAAATTTAAAGTAACAACCATGAACTTGAACACTCTACAATCCCGGTCCCACTTATCCATAAAGCGTGAATCTACCACCTTAATCACTCCACCATTTTCTCATCTCGTCTCTCGTTCAACGACTCCCCACAAACCAAAATACCGCGATAAATTCAAAATCTCGCACGGCAGACGAAAGCGACACTTTAATAAAACAACTATGAAATATAAACAATAAAATAAGTACTACACTGCCGTAACTGAAATCTCCCCTCAACTGATTTCAATCATTCATTTCAAATCCGCAAAACAGTACACTCACGTCATCTACCACTTCACGAAACGATAAGCACACGTACTTATCACCCCACCCCTTATTAAACGATAATAAGCGCAACAACTTATTGATAAGACAGTAGATAAAGGTGTGAGACCCTTCTGCCAAAAAACGCATCGAAGATCGCGAGACCAAGTCCCCCACCACACCATTCTCTCTCTATCTTCTTCGCAGCCTTTGAAATTGAAACCTGCAACTTTTAGCTGAAAACCCTAGAAATAAACTAGAGTTATTTTTTCGATTTCAGGAGTTTTGATCTGTTTGATGGTTAAATTGCTCACTGTTTCTGTGATTTGTTGTGGTATTTTGTTTCAATGTCGTCGCTGAGCAGAGAATTGGTGTTTCTGATACTGCAATTTCTCGAAGAGGAGAAGTTTAAGGAGGCCGTACACAGGTATGAGATGTGTAGCGTTTATGAAAGGAGTTGTGTAGATCGTTTTTGTGTTGTTGGTATGTCGTGGTTTCGAGGGTTTGTTTGTTTGGAGGTGTTTGTTTTCTAGGGTTAATATTGATGGTTATTGATGGTTGATCTGTTAGACGAATGTTGATATGTGTTTTTGACCTGATTTTGTGCTTTGTTGGGGAAATATTGGGTGGGTTTTGGTAATTAGATGTTGGTGTTACCTATTTTGAAATAAAGTTAGGTTCTTGTGTTGATTTAGTGTGTCCGGGGGTCTCTGTGGAGCAGCCTCTTTGTCTCTTGGATGGAGGAAATGTTTGCGCTCATCTTGCCCTCCCAACACCTACTCGTTTTGTTGGTTATGTTTGTTTGTTTGTTACTCGTTTTGATAATGGGTGGGTTTGATTTTTGAAGTTTTGTGTCATCTGATAGATGCTAGTTACATCGTTGAAGGAGTCTAATCTACTTTCTGGTTAATGCAATTATAATGTTTGTGTAGGCTTGAGCAAGAATCTGGTTTCTTCTTTAATGTTAAGTATTTTGAGGAGAAAGTTCATGCTGGTGAATGGGATGAAGTGGAAAAGTATCTGTCTGGATACACCAAGGTTGATGATAACAGGTACTCGATGAAGATTTTCTTTGAAATCAGGAAACAGAAGTATCTTGAAGCTCTTGACAGGTACGTGTTGACTGAAGTGAATACTGTCGTGTTGAATATGGTGTTTGGTATATTCGCCTGATTTGATAGTCTATGTTTGTATCTGACTTTATTAGGCAAGATAAGGCAAAAGCTGTTGAGATATTGGTAAATGATTTGAAAGTCTTTTCAACATTCAATGAAGATCTATATAAGGAGATTACACAGCTGTTGACGCTTACAAATTTCAGGTGACGTGCTCTCTTTTGTCTAAAGTGGTTTATTTGTAATGGTCTCTGTTGTTCTTTTTCATATTGAACTGAAAAAATATATATATATTTTTTTTAAATTCAGGGAAAATGAGCAGTTGTCCAAGTACGGTGATACTAAAACAGCTCGTAGCATTATGTTGGTTGAGCTGAAAAAGCTAATAGAAGCAAATCCCCTTTTCCGCGAGAAGCTTGTTTTCCCTACCTTGAAGTCATCAAGATTGAGGACTTTGATTAACCAGAGGTAAAGCTTCTATTTTATAGATACTACTTTTTTTATATATTTGTGATTCATTTAGAATATAAAGTTTTATTTTGTTGTCTATTTAGCTTAAATTGGCAACATCAGCTGTGTAAGAATCCAAGGCCAAACCCAGATATCAAGACTTTATTTGCAGATCATACATGCACACCTCCAAATGGCACCATTGTACCTACACCGGTCAATCTTCCACCTGGTGCAGTCACAAAGCCCATGGCTTATACCTCACTAGGAGCACATGGTGTATGTTGCCTTTTTCAATCATATTCACATTTCTCCCCTGTAATTCCTTACCCACCCCACCTAAAAAAGAGATCAACTGGTCGTCTTCTAATAGATTTTTTCAATATTATTCTGTTGCAGCCCTTTCCCCCCAATGCAGCAACTGCAAATGCTAATGCTTTAGCAGGGTGGATGGCAAATGCTGCTGCTTCTTCATCTGTCCAGGCAGGTGTTGTTTCCGCATCATCATTAACCGGCTCAACAAATCAAGGTTAGGGTTGCACTTTCAATTTAATTAGGGTTCCATAAAGCATGTGTTTGGTAATTAACTTAGCATATGATGTACCCTTAGAGCGGGTAAGACTCCAAGAAACAAAGAGAGGTAGAAGACGATACTTTGGGGCAAATTTTCTCATATATTCATAACTCCAAAACAAAAGCCTTAAATATGCAAATCCTATATGCTCTTTATTCTTCATCCACTAACTCTAGAAAAATAAACGTGGGTTAACCTACCATGATGTGAATCATGCATGCAACATGGGATCATGACTAACAATATCCTAAAATAATGCAACTAACAATGCAACTGCATGACTACTTGTTCTCTACTCCAAAAGACGGGCCGGAGCTCTAGTGTTCCTCTTGGGCCGAGTTGAGTTGGGCTGCTCTCCTGGGCTAGCGGGTTGGGTCGCATCAACACTCCCTCCCTGAAAATGAACATTGTCCCCAATGTTCAGAAAATCCGGAAATCTTGAGAAGAAGTCACGTTCGTCTTCCCATGTCGCTTCCTCCAATGGTTTACCGGTCCACTGAATCAAGAGTTGAGTACCATTAGAAGTCCGGCGACTATTGAGAATAGCATCAGGGCTGTCGTCTTCAGAAGGCTGAATTTGGAGGTCTTCAATGTCATCGACCTGAAGCGGAACATTTCCATGGCTCTGCTTAAGTAATGAGACGTGAAACACGGGGTGTACTTTGGATCCCTCTGGTAACTCGAGCTTGTAGGCGACCTTTCCAATCCGTGCAAGAATCTTATAAGGCCCATAGTAACGCTTTGAGAGCTTCTTAGTAGTCCTGGCATCGACTGAATTTTGCCGATAATCCTGCAATTTAAGATAGACCCAATCATCTACCTGAAATTCCTTTTCTAGACGCTTCTTGTTGGCTTGTTGTATCATACGAGCTTTGGCTTTGCTGATCGACTCTTGCAATTGATTGATTATTCGTTGATGTGCCAATAAGGAGTCATCAATAGAAGCAATCTTTGTCTCTCCAGGATGATATTCATGAATAGAGGTGACATCCCTGCCATAAACTGCCTTGAAGGGTGTCATACCGATTGCCGAATGAAAACTTGTGTTGTAAGAGAATTCAGCAAGGTGTAAGTAACGATGCCAAGTCTTTGGTTCGTTGAACACGAACGCTCGAAGATACGATTCTAAACATCGGTTAACAACCTCGGTTTGCCCGTCGGTTTGAGGGTGGTAGGCACTTGAATGCAGCAGTTTGGTCCCCATTTGATTGAACAATTCTTTCCAAAAACGACTCATAAACACAGGATCGCGGTCGGAAACAATCGTTTTTGGAAGACCATGGAGTCGATAAATTTCCTTCATGAAAACCGAAGCTAACGAAATTGCTGTGTAGTGGGTAGGCAAGGATAAAAAATGAGCGAACTTAGATAAGCGATCCACGATCACCCAAATTACTGTTTTACCATGAGAAACCGGAAGATGGGTGATAAAGTCCATTGAAATATCAAACCAAGTGGCAACCGGAGTTGGTAATGGTTGGAGCAAGCCAAATGGTTTGTGATTTTGAGACTTGGTTGCTTGACACACATGGCAATTCTTGACAAATGTAGCGACGGCTTTTCGTAATCCAACCCATGAAAAGGTGGCTGCTATGCGCTTGGTTGTGGCGGTAACACCCGCATGGCCGCCAACATATGAAGCATGATATTCTTGCAACAGTTGATCACGGAGGGATGGAAGTGGGGGAATCATAATCCTGCCATGGCGGTAAATAATCCCATCTCGCACGGCGTGATAAGGAAAAGCAGATGGATCAGCAAGAATCTGTGAAACAAGTTGCTTACCTGCTTCAGTATCTTTGAAATAAGTTCTTAGTTCTTCTAGCCATGTTGCTGTGGGGTGAGAAATGGCAAGGCAAATCGGTAAATCCACTCGACTTAAAGCATCGGCAACGACGTTTTCTTTGCCCGGTTTATAAAGGATTTCATAGTCGAAACCCATTAACTTTGTCGCCCATTTTTGCTGTTCCGGGGTCTGAATTGTTTGGGTTAACAGATGTTTCAAACTATGGTGGTCGGTATATACCCGGAATTTCCGCCCGAGGAGATATTGACGCCATTTTTTGACGGCTTCGGTTATGGCGTACAACTCCTTGGTGTAGGTTGATTGTGCTTGCATGGTAGCACACAACTTTTTGCTGAAAAAGGAGATGGGTCGGTGGTGTTGAGAGAGAACCGCAC
Organism: Flaveria ramosissima; assembly: GCA_025215565.1. NCBI lineage: Eukaryota > Viridiplantae > Streptophyta > Magnoliopsida > Asterales > Asteraceae > Flaveria > Flaveria ramosissima. The sequence continues at coordinate 70,316,300 of CM046039.1, forward strand.
CGATGGCGACACCGGATGCATCCGTGGTGACATCGAAGGGTTCAGTGAAGTCAGGAAGGGCTAAGGTAATGAGGTTTGCCATTTGGGTTTTAAGGTTAACAAAGGACTCTTGTGCTTGATCATTCCATTTGAATTCCTTGTTTTTGAGGAGATTGGTCAGTGGTGCTGCAATGTGGGCATAATTAGAGACGAACCGCCGGTAATAACCGGTGAGGCCGAGAAAAGCTCTCAAGGTAGTGAACGAAGTCGGTGTGGGCCATTGTTGAATGGATTGGATTTTATCTGGTTCAGGGGCTACTCCTTGGCTAGAAATCCGATGACCCAAGAATGATATCTCGTTGACAGCAAAGACACACTTAGACGGTTTAGCATGAAAGTGATTTAATAACAATGTGTCGAAAACAAACCGCAAGTGATCATAGTGTTGTTGGATGTTGCTGCTATAAATGAGAATATCATCAAAAAAAACAAGAACGAACCTACGAAGAACCGGACGAAACAGGTCATTCATTGTTGATTGAAACGTGGATGGTGCGTTCGTCAAGCCAAATGGCATGACTACAAACTCGTAATGACCGTCACTTGTTCGAAATGCCGTTTTATGAACATCTTTTTCAGCCACGCGGATTTGATGGTACCCCGAACGAAGATCAATTTTGGAGAACACCGAAGCACCGTGTAATTCATCCAAAAGTTCATCGATGGTCGGGATGGGGAATCGGTCACGAACAGTAACTGCGTTTAGAGCACGGTAATCAACACAAAAACGCCATGAACCGTCTTTCTTCTTAACGAGTAGAACCGGGGATGAAAACGGGCTTTGACTTGGGCGGATGACACCGGTGTTTAGCATTTCTGCTATTAACGATGTCATAATTTGTTTTTGAAAGTGGGGATAACGGTACGGTTTGACATTAACGGTGTGGGTTTCATTCAACAGTGGTATGTGGTGGTCTTGGCTGCGGTTTGGTGGTAGGTTAGTGGGTTCCTCAAAGAGAGTCTGGAATTGATGGAGGAGGTTTTGAATAGTGGGGTCTGCATGGGAAAAGGGCTGGGAATTGGGTGAGGGGGTGGGGTTGTAGGCTAGTGTATGAAGTGAAGCAATGGACCCATGCTTGATGAAGGATGATAAAGAGCTTGAGGAGACTTGTTGGCCCAGAGGTTCGCCTGTTAATGTGCATGTTTTTCCATCCTTTGTGAATGAAATTTCTGGAATAGAGAAGTCAGCAGAGAGTCTGCCGAGCATTCCGAGCCAGCCAATTCCGAGGATGACATCAGCCCCTTCGACGGGTAGGATGAAAAATGGGACTTGGAATGAAGTTTTTTGTAATTGTAGTGTAACCTCCGGACAATACCCGTGACACGTAATGTGCTCACCGTTGCCTACCATGACTGAAAACGGTTGAATTGGTGTCGTCGCCAAGTGCAGCGAGGAAGCAATGCGGGGCTGGATGATATTATGAGTGCTTCCACAATCAATCAAAATTGTGACAGGCTTGCCTTGAATGTGACCTGTGAGGCGTAAGGTTTGAGCCGAAGAAATGCCGAAATAAGCCGCATCAGAGAGAGACAAAAAAAGGGGTGTTGGAGTTGTGTCGTCGGTGCACTTGGCAGTGGTTTCGGGCATGTCCTCGCGTTCATCATTATCAACGATTAACATGAATTGCGGAGGGGAGCACTTATGACCCGGGAAATACTTCTCCGGACATTTGAAACATAGACCGTCCTTACGACGTTGGAGTAAGGCTTCTGCTGATAGTTTAGTGAAGGGAAGGGTGGTTGATGGTTTGGTGGCCGGTGTAGGTGTAGGTAGTAGGGGTGGGGTAGGGGTTTTTTGGTTAGTAGAAGATGAGGATTGTGACAAAGATGGGGCTGTCCAGGGTATAGTGGAGGGTTTTGAGGAATAGGTTGTTTTGGGTTTGGGTTGTTGCAACTTTTCCTCCACAAGGCTCGCCAATGCATACGCTTGATGGAATGTGGTCGGTTTCAAAATGGCCAATTCACTTTGAATGTCGGATCGCAGCCCCGAGATAAAGCAATTGCGCAGGGCTTGTTGAGAGAGACCGACAACGCGATTGCTCACTCGTTCAAACTCCGTTTTGTAGGCCGCGACAGTTGAGGTTTGGGTTAACTTGAACAACGTGGCTTCGTGGTTTTCATAAGTTGACGGGCCAAAACGTAGTTCCATCTCACGTTTGAATGCGGTCCATGTACCGAGTAAGTCGTTGTTGGCGAGGTGTTTATACCATGATAATGCATCGCCCACGAAGTAGAACACTGCTAAATCAACACGTTCCATTACCGGAGTTTGGTAGTAGGAGAAGTAGTTGTCCGCTTGGAAAATCCAGTCAAGGACGTTCGAGCCATCGAATAGGGGTAGGGTAATTTTAGGTTGGCGGGGTTTGTGACGGTTAGGGGATCGTTGGCGGTTTGGGGAGCGGTCGCGAGGGGGTGTTTTGGCACCGGAGGACTCCGAGGTAACATGGTCGGTGAGGCTATCAAGTTTGGAGATGAGTTCAGTTATCATGGCTTTGTTATCACGAGTGGTTTCGGTGGTGAGGTTAATCAATTGTGTTAATAATTGATCGGTGTTGGTGGGGTGGGGGGCGTCGGTAGTGGTGTCTTTGTGTGGCGGCATGGTGAAGGGTTGAGACGGGAATGAAAGCACCAATTGATGTACCCTTAGAGCGGGTAAGACTCCAAGAAACAAAGAGAGGTAGAAGACGATACTTTGGGGCAAATTTTCTCATATATTCATAACTCCAAAACAAAAGCCTTAAATATGCAAATCCTATATGCTCTTTATTCTTCATCCACTAACTCTAGAAAAATAAACGTGGGTTAACCTACCATGATGTGAATCATGCATGCAACATGGGATCATGACTAACAATATCCTAAAATAATGCAACTAACAATGCAACTGCATGACTACTTGTTCTCTACTCCAAAAGACGGGCCGGAGCTCTAGTGTTCCTCTTGGGCCGAGTTGAGTTGGGCTGCTCTCCTGGGCTAGCGGGTTGGGTCGCATCAGCATGTCTGTTGAGATTAATAACTTGGTGTTTCTTTTCTTTTTTTTATGTCGTCTAGTGTCCTTTTTAAAACGCCCTGCAACGCCTCTAGCTACACTTGGTATGAATGAATATCAGAATGCTGATCATGAACAGTTGATGAAACGTTTGCGCCCTGCACAGCCTGTAGAAGAGGTAACCTTGATCAATATTTGCTTTTCAAATACTTGTACGTAAATTTCCATGAAATTTCATTAGCATTTTGGTGCACTTCTTTAGGTTACTTATCAAACTGCAAGACAGCAAGTTTCTTGGTCAGTGGAGGACTTGCCAAGAACAGTAGCCTTCAGCCTGCATCAAGGATCCACTGTCACAAGCATGGATTTTCATCCAACTCACCAGACATTGCTTCTTGGTATGATGAGAAATTGTATCCCTGCTGGAAATGATTTCAACTTTTGATGTGTAGAAGGTTGACATGATAATCATATACATTGGTTTTTTTATAATTTCATTCTTACAGTTGGATCTTTTAATGGTGAAATCACTCTTTGGGAAGCTGGGTCCCGTGAAAAACTGGCATCAAAATCATTCAAGATATGGGACATGTCATCTTGTTCTTTGTCCTTTCAGGTTTGACTTTATCTTTACATTTAATTATTTGAAGACCATCTCTCGTGTCTTGCTTTTAATTTAAGGTATAAGTAGTTAACTTCTGAAAGATGTAAATTAGTAAAGATAATGTGCAAATTGACATAAGACGCAAACGCATTTGGCATGTGTTGTTATTGAAGTTCTGTACTGTTGTAGTGAGTTAATCTCACAGTCAAGTTGATTTGCAGGCGTCATTTGTAAAGGATGCACCAATTTCTGTGAATCGTGTTAGGTGGAGTCCAGATGGAAATGTTATTGGTACGTATGTTTTTTTCCTTTTCCATTTTCTTGAAGTTGGACTCTTGAGGAGCTGATTGTGATGCCACAGGTGCTGCTTTCAATAAGCATTTAGTCCATTTGTATGCTTATGCTGCACCGAATGATTTACGACAGCAATTCGAGGTGGGTTGAGTAATGTTGCTTGTTCAGCAAGAAATGTGTGATTCTCCTTTAAGAACCATCTCTTCTTCTTCTTCATGCAGATTGATGCTCATGTTGGAGGAGTGAATGACTTGGCGTTTGCTCATCCAAACAAACAGCTATGTGTGGTTACTTGTGGGGATGATAAGTTAATAAAGGTGTACTATACCATCTACAACCTTGTATAATTCTGTAGATAGCAAGAAAGATATTTCTTCGTTCCTGGTGGGAAACTAACAGGGAAATGTATCAGGTGTGGGATTTAAATGGACGGAAGCTATTTACTTTTGAAGGACATGAGGCACCCGTTTACTCAATATGCCCTCATCAGAAAGAGACTATTCAGGTATGCCAGGATACATGGACATACATGAATCTTGTATTTATACTTGGTTTTTAATGTATTAACTGTTACAATTTGCCTGTAAATTTCAGTTCATATTTTCAACTGCAATTGATGGTAAGATTAAGGCATGGCTCTATGACAACATGGGATCTAGAGTTGACTATGCTGCTCCTGGTCATGGCTGCACCACTATGCTATACAGTGCTGATGGCAGTAGGTAAGTTTATTCAATTTCAGAAATATATGTATAATGACTTTTACTGCTGACTTTTGTTCGATCTCTTGAATACATTTATAAACATATAGTTGGTATTTGTTTTATTTGCTGACAGATATTTTAAATGTGAAACTATCAACTGTTACAGCTTGAAATGCTTTGTTTCAGATTGTTTTCTTGTGGAACTAGCAAAGAAGGGGAGTCTTTTCTTGTTGAATGGAATGAAAGTGAAGGAGCCCTTAAGAAGACTTATGCTGGGTTTAGAAAGAAACTAAGTGGGGTTGCACAGTTTGACACAACTCAGAACCACTTTTTGGCTGTTGGTGAAGAAAACCAAATAAAGTTCTGGGACATGGACAGCGTCAATCTTCTCACTAGTACAGATGCTGATGGTGGACTCCCGGTCAGTATATACGTTTTAGCTAACTCTCAATCTTTCACGCTTTGACCAGGAACACTTTCTTGTCTAATTTTGACTCTTTCTTTATAATAATGTCAAGTATAATGGTATTTCAATAATAATCTTATATTTTTAATTAAGTGATGTATGAAGTTTTATGCATTAAAGGAACACTTTGGGTGACTTTTGATCCGTTCGACCAATTTGAACCATCTTTTAAGCTATTTTTTTTAATCTACATGTTTGACCTTTTAGAGTAAACCAGAAGCCAAGTAGACCTATCCATAAGCAAATGAGTTGAAACTGCCTCCTCTATTCACAATGTTGTATACACTCACTTGGGCAGGTGCATTATAAAGCCATTTTTACCTGATTATTTCAGATATTTCCACGCTTGAGGTTCAACAAAGAAGGAACTCTTCTTGCCGTTGCTACTGCCGACAATGGGATCAAGATTCTTGCAAATGCTGCTGGTCTTAGGTCATTAAGAGCAAATGAACCCCCACCATTTGAAGCATCAAAATCTTCCATCGAACCGCCTGCAATCAAGGTGTCTGTTCTTTTAAAGTGGTTTAACCTTTTCTTTTAAGCGGAAATCATAATGTGATGTTTATAAGTCCGTCATTTTATGGACCAGATGCAGATGCCTAGCTCTTCTGCTATGGCTAATCCTAGTTCAGTTAGCTGTAAAGTGGAGAAAAGCTCTCCTGTCAGACCTTCCAACTTTCTTGTGAGTCGGCTTTACTTTGCTCCAAAATAAACGAATAAATAAATCAAATAAGCTTGTAACCCTGACTACATTATGCTTTCTATCTAACTGCTGATTATTCTGCATCTTCATTCATCTTATATTTAGAATGGTGTTGACTCTGTTGGTCCAAGCTTGGAAAAACCAAGGAATCTGGATGATGTTTCTGATAAGATGAAACCCGGGCAGTTGACTGAAATTGTAGATGCTGCCCAGTGCCGGCTAGTTACTATGCCGGAGAGCGCAGAAGCCTCCAATAGGGTATGCCGATCATTGCTTTCATGATAAGTTCACAGGTGGAAAAATGGGTGCAGGGAGGATTGGGTAACATGTTAAAACCAGTAACTTTTTGGTATCGGTTGAAACACATTGAGTTGATCTGAAGCACTTTATGTCTGAACTCTGTATATATAATCACCATGTCAAACATGGTTGCAAATGTTGTCTACATTAAAAATACACTCTGGAAGACTTTTGACATTTTCATCCCATTTGACTCGTTTCCTTTCTAGCTAGATGTTGATTTTACCTGTTTGACTCGTTAGAGATCAAACATGACACGAATTGAGGTTCTATATTATCAATAAATGGCTTAAAAACACAAACTCTAATAATTTTGTTGCATGATGCTGAACAAGATAGTTATATGCAGGTGGCTCGACTTCTTTATACAAATTCTGGGGTTGGAATTGTAGCCCTTGGATCAAATGGTATTCAGCGACTCTGGAAATGGGCCCGCAACGAACAAAATCCAACTGGGAAAGTATTGGCTTTATACCTTTAATAATTTCATCATCTGTTATTTCTTTATTTGGGTCTGATGAATGCGTAATTTCTGACGTGGGTGATGTTTAAAGGCCACTGCCAATGTTGTTCCTCAGCATTGGCAACCAAACAGTGGTCTTCTTATGACAAATGATGTGACAGGTGTCAACCTTGAAGAAGCTGTTCCATGCATTGCGCTGTCAAAGAATGATTCTTATGTAATGTCCGCCGCAGGTGGGAAAATTTCATTGTTTAACATGATGACGTTTAAGGTATATTCTCCCCTACATAATCTGTGTTTTCTGTTTATAATATTAACGCTACATGTAACTAATTTACCTCATTCTGATTTTTATATTTAGGTTATGACAACATTTATGCCCCCTCCCCCTGCTTCAACCTTCCTAGCGTTTCATCCTCAAGATAACAACATTATAGCTATTGGCATGGAAGATTCTACTATTCACATATATAATGTTAGGGTGGATGAGGTGATTATCTTTTTCTTTCTTATTAATTTTCTGTGTTTTTATTAACAGACCAAATATAACATAATCTATTCTGGCTTCCTAGGTGAAATCAAAGCTGAGAGGTCATCAGAAGAGGATAACTGGCCTTGCTTTTTCTACCAATCTGAAAGTATTGGTATCATCAGCTGCTGATGCTCATGTGAGACTTGTGGTCAAATGGGGCTGTCTTGTTCTTTTAACCGTATTATTATTGCTTATTACATAAATTGTTTCAATGCAGATTTGTTTTTGGAGCATTGATTCATGGGAGAAGAGGAAAATGGTACAGATACAACTGCCACCTGGCAAAGCACCTACGGGTGACACTCGCGTTCAGTTCCACTCTGATCAGATACGTTTGCTGGTCTCCCATGAAACTCAGCTGGCAATATACGACGCCTCCAAGATGGAACTCATACATCAGGTACAATGCATCCTCTATATCATGTTAGACTAAGAAATACTGTCATTACAGTTTTCAATTCAGTTTTTTTAATAAAAATAATCATTTCGATTGCAGTGGGTCCCTCAAGACAACCTTTCAGCACCTATATCTTATGCTGCATACTCATGCAACAGTCAACTAGTGTATGCTACCTTTTGCAATGGCAACATTGGTGTGTTTGATGCCGACAGCTTAAAACTGAGATGTCGCATTGCCCCTTCTGTATATCTAGCACCATCATCATTATCGAACGGGTAAGAACATGTAGCTTTCTTTGAGGGTTTGCGTGTTAGAGTTGATTTTTCTTACATGCCATGCATATAATATAATAATGTATGTTTTGTAATGCAGAAATGAAGGTCCATACCCACTTGTGGTGGCAGCACACCCACAGGAGCAGAACCAATTTGCAGTGGGGTTGACAGATGGATCAGTTAAGGTGATAGAACCATCAGAATCCCAAGGGAAATGGGGCCTTGATGACAACTAATGAATACTAAATTTCTTCTATCATGATGTGCAACATCACCCATCACATCTGTAAACTGCTTTTCTTCATCTTCAGGAAAATTCTATTTATACATCTACGTGCTGTACTTATGTTATCTCAATCAAATAATTTTATTATTATTATTATTGGTATTGTTATTATTATTTTTGATAATTAGTTAAACTAAATCTACTCATTTTAATTAATAATATATGCATATTTCTTTATAATTAATAAACATATCAGTTGGTTAATTTTCTCCTGAATAAAATATCTTTTAATTTAGTCTGATTGTTATTTTGATAATATTATGGTTATAAACCTATTTTCTTGTAACTTCTTATTGAGATCACAAACTAACATTGTCAAAAAAAGGTTATCATTTTATGTTAAATGTCTATGCTGATTTTTGTGGTTGATTGCATTACTCTTTGACGTCTTTTGGTGTGTTTATGTGGTTGTAATGCTGTGTATTGTGCATATGTATAAATATAATTCAACAAACTCAAACTTGACTAACACTATAAAGAGTCCAGATAAACTTAAGGATAGATCGTATCCTTAAGCAAAAAGAACTAAACACTTGCACCTTTGCGTACTTTCAACTGAATATAAGCCATCAATAAAAGTGTTACCGCTTATCTACTTACAATAAGATGTTCCATAATGGTGACTACTTAATACGAATCAAATCAACCTTCTGATACCTATAATTGGAACAAACAAATGCAACTGATTGAATCAATTAATCTTAGCATAAGTGTGTAAGGGCCATACAAACATCTCATTGATAAAAAGAGGTGAAACATACTACTTGGCAATACATAGAATCTAACATTGAGTTTTAGTGTAAAGTTCGGTCTGTGTCAAGATATAGTGTTCCTCGTGTTGCAATCTCAAGTATTGAGGACAAGTAAAACAATTTATTTGAGATAACTCATGACTAGATCTATCTCAATGCCGGTTTTATACAATTTGTTTCTAACAAGTGAATTCGATCGGTTGTATTCATATCTCATATTCATATTTGTGATATCAATAAAATTATTTCTAAGAATAGATACTTCACCCTAACTTCGTGATAGTGATTTGTTTAGAATAATCTTCATCATTTATGAATAACTAAATAACTTGGAATGTGAAAGAAAACTAATATTATGTAAATTATATATTTTTCCATCAAAACTATACTTGCATAATTTATTGCTACATTATAATAATGTTTTCTAAGAATAATTCTTAATCTACTTCTATTAACCACACATAGTTACATTTTACATGAATTGACCCATCATCCCTATTGAATTAAATAGAAACATTTTACCATCAAAATATTTATTTAGAAATATTGAAATAATCAAATGAATAATTACACACTTTATCACATCTCTATGTGACTTCTCATCTAGTGAGTATAAATTTTTCACCTAAGATCCAACATAATAAACATTTTGTGTGTTCGTTTCTAAAGTTAATTTTACAGCTTAGGTAATGAATATACGATGATTAATAATAAAATTTACTTTAACCAAATATTAAATAAAACTTATTCCAAATAAACATTTATTTACTTCTAATATTAGCTTTTTATTATTAAAGAAATAATCAAATAAAGACCCTTAAAACTAAAAAAATATAAAAAATAATCTCAACAATAAGTCTCCTTGATTAATGATTGAGATCAAATTGTAGAGAAAAGTTTGTTAGATGGTATTTTAAGAATAGCCACTTTGATTGACATTTTGCAATTTTCTCTATTTTTTAAATGTTCATAACTTTTATGTGCGTCATTATTTATTTATAAAAATTACACCATAATAACGAGCATTTTGTTTTTTACTTTAAAAGGAGTACCATATTTTTATATTAAAAATAATAATTTTTTTACGTTTTTAAACTCATATCTCATCATTATGCCTTTAAAGCAGTTTATTATGCATAGTCTTAGTTAATGTGTTTTTTGAATACTTTGTAGTTTTTTTATAAAATGATGAATTTTAAAAAATATATATAATGGTAGAATAATATTGTTTTGTATCCCTAATATGTAAAACATAATAATAAATGAACAACTAATTAATCTAATACATTAAAAACAATGACAAAATAACTCAATGTCTCATTGTGTTTTTTTATCATTATTATATCATCTTGAACGCTATAAGTTTTGAAACATACATTGATAAAATAACACAATTGTTTACTTTTAATTATAAAACACAATGATATATAACAAGTTTATATAATATATAAAAACAATGATATAAAGACATATTGTATTATCTTTAACATTATGAGTTTTGAAAAATACATTGGTGAAAGTAGGGGTTTGCATGGGTCAGTTTGGTTCGGTTTTAGCCTAATAGAAACCAAAAACCGATATTTAGGTTTCTAGGTCTTTAAACCATTATGTTTTGGTTTTTGGTTTTTGGTTTTCACTTCGGTTTTGGTTTTTTTCGGTTTAACCATTTGGGCTTCAAGTTTTTAAAGAAAAATTTAGTCCAAAATAATAAATATAAACTAAAATCTTTAGGCTTACAACATTTTATTGATATTAAAATATAATCAACATATTTATAAATTACTTGACATTAAAATGAATTACAATTCATAAAATACAATAACAAAATATTTAATAAAACGTTTTAAACTATCAATTCAAATAAAGAAGTTTAAAGATTATTCTTGAAATCTAAATATTTAAAAAAAAATAGATAATAAGTTAGGCTAATCATGTTTATAACTATATGAATACACCTCTAAATTTAGAAGTTCAGTTTGTATGGTTTTGGTTCGGTTTTTTTGGTTCTTGTTACAAGCAAAACCAAAACCAAATCGAAAAAATCGATTTTTAAAAAACCATCAAACCAAATCGTCAGTTTCTTATTGGTTTCGGTTTTTTCAGTTTGGTTTCGTCGGTTTTTCGGTTACGGTTCGGTTATTCTGGTTTCTTGCACACCCCTAGGTAAAAGTATATCGTTATGTATTTTTAATTGTAAACATAATGATAGATAACAAGTTTATATAATCTATATAAACAATAACAAAAATAACACAAAATTAGATGAATACATATAACAACTGATGTAAAATATATGACATAATTACTGATATTTAAACGTATAAGACACAATGAGCTGAAGTATTTAACACAATGACCAAAATACACTTCTATTTAAAACAATATAATGATACGCAACGACGGATCTATATGGAGCCGAGTGATAGCCTCCGCTACCCCTCATTTTTATGGGTAGTGTATTTACAGTTTTACATAATAAAAAAATAAAAAATTTACGGTTTTACGTTACCCCGGAGAAAATATTACGCTACCCCTACATTTTTTTAAACTCAACACTTTATTGAAAGTTTAAAATATTATAAAAAAATAATCTTATATTTTATAAAAAAACATAACATTTTATAAAAACATAAATAACTAATAAGCTAAAAATACCCAATAGTCCAATACAATAACAATTAACAAACCCAAAATAAAAATAAGCCCAAAAAACATTAAACAACTTAAAAAACGTAAATAATTAGGCCAAAAACTCATAACTCAATCAAACATAAAACTTAAAATAAAAAAACATCATCCATCGCCCCATGCCCCATAGACCCTTCGTCCTTTCCCTAGGCCACACCCAGTCAACCACCATCCACCCACAATGCCAATCATCCCACCTCCCCACCCATAAGGCAATATAAGTGCAATTTGTAATCTTATTGTGTTATTTGTTATAAAGTTAAAGATTTAAAAGAGAAAAAACAAGTTCTTATTGGTAAATTTTTTAACAAGAAATTTCAAGAGTAAGATATTGATTCTAATAATGATGATGATATTTGGTCAACAACTCTTTCAAGTTCAATTTCTTCGATCCCAAATGGATTTGATTTGAATGATCTTACTTCGGACCCCTTTATTAATATAAATGTATGGTAAAAAAAATTTACGTTACCCGTAAACTTTGTTTCTAGATCCTCCACTGATGATACGTGTCAAGTCTATAATTATTCTTAGACTTTTTAAATTAAATATAACCCTAACCTTACTATTATTATTTATCAAACAATAATAATTAACTATATAAAACTATATATAATAATTATTTCTCTAGGTAATCATTTTCACATCATCATTCTTGTTAGTATGTTCAAACTCTTGTAAACACATTTTAACAGTTTTCGTTGCTCGTTGTGTGACCATTTGAAACACACATTAGTAGCATTGTCATATGTAATTACTTGGGCTTCCAGATTCAAGTGATTCAACACCTTGTCATATAGAATGTTGTTGATTTGTATGTACCAAATGCTCAATTACTAATCTACATAAGCAATTCTATCATATTTAATATGCATCATCATAAAGGTTTTGCAAATCTTACAAGTAGGGGTGTTCCATATTCAAATCGGATTCTAAAAAACTCAAAATCCGATTCGATTAGAGTAGAAAATCACTTATTCGAAATTCGATTAGAACTTTCAAGTTTGAATTCGATTGGATTTCGTAGTCTATTCAACAAATTCGAATTGAATTTCGAATTTGTGATTTTTGATTCGATTCGAAATTCGAATCGTAAACACACTTACCTACACTTATTTGTTTTATATAACACTTTAGAAATATGCATATAATAAATTAAGAACTAAATGTTCAAAAATTATATTATCTAAAATTTTAAATCGTAACTGGTACCTCTTGACTTATTTGACACTTGTTTTTCTTAATTTTGATCATTTGAAACCGGATCTTTCGAATGAATTTTAAAAATAATTATTTTATTAATAGTATCTTTTACTAGATACGAATCGAATAAATTGAAATTCGATTAAATTCGACTTTTTTTCAAATACGAATGGAATTCAATAATTTTTCAAATAAGATTGGTATACGAATCCTGTTTGAAAACTTCAAATTCGACTTATCTTTTATGAATTCGATACCATTTGAAATTTCAAAATTCGACTTATTCGATTCGATGAACACCCCTATCTATAGGTAGTTAGTTTTAAATTAAAGAGAGAATTATATATCTCTTTTTAAATTTGTAAAATTATATATTTCCCCAAAACATAAGTTTTTAGTGCATAATATACAATGATACTTAAGCATGATTTGAAAAAAATATATAATTTTACAAGTTTAAAGTAAAATATATGAAATTACCCGTAAATTAAATTTTAAACTTTATTATGGTTGAGTAACCGCATTATGTGCTTTTTTATTATTAAATAACTCATTCTAATTTACTCATTCATTTGCATTATTTAATAAAAAGTTAATTAATTACTTTCTGTTCACGAAGGAACTTTTTAATTCGTTAATGTGGAAACATTAAGTGGTCACTTGATTTGAAATGTTTTTTAACTTAAGCAACTATACTCAACTACTTGTATTATGTACCTCTAACACCCGGAGGGTGCGCTACCAACAATATAGAGCTGACAATTTCTGACACACATCTATAAACATGATACGAAATTAACAGGTTTCGTGTTTTAAACAGGTCGACATGTTAGAACACGATAAATGTCACACCCCAACCTTGACGGCGGAAACGTCGAGGAGTGAGAGTTAAGATCGTTCACAGCCACATAACGCTATTAATAACTCAAATATAATTTTATCATAGGTTCAATTGTAAAATTACAAGCATAGGTCTCAAAGAAATTAAAAGCATAACATAAAATGTAACAAATCATTCTTATTTCATTTATTTATCTAGGTTCATTCCTAGATGTGCAAGTTTCAATAAGTAGATCACATACTTGAGGTATTCCTGAAACATGTTAAAAATAAAAGGTCAACATAAAAATGTTGGTGAGCATTCCATAGTTTGCAATACATAAGTATATAAAAGATGGCAATTCAAGTAATAAGTTAGTGAATAAAGTGATTAGGGATGTTATGAACAATGCAACAATCAAACCTCGACAAAGTTTTACAAGTCTCAAACGTTTAAAAGTATATACGATCAGCTAAGTGTACTTGGATCAACCAAAGCAGGCTTGTCTTGCCCATAGATCTATGACTTCGCTGGGCTAGCAATAGTTAATGATTGTATATATAACGCTATAACATGGTAACCACAAAAGTTCAACTAACCACAACTTTACAAGACGAATTGCCATAGGTTTACAAGTCTCAAATAAGTTTACAAGTGCAATGATAATAAGTTAACATGTTTCACCCCAAAGTGTGAAAATATGAAAAAGGGGTATGGAAATACTCACATTGATATATGCATTTCAAGATGACATAAAAGATTAAAAGATAATCCAACGTATCCATTACAAGGCACCTAACATATATATTACAAGGTAAAGATTAAAGTTAACAATACGATTAACGTTCACAAGAATTAGGGTGTTAATATTTTTAAGGTTTTTGCTAAGCAATAAGTTTATAATGTAGTTATTTACATTTTCATTCCATTAGCAGGAATTATATAGGTTTATATGATTAAGTATTTTAGAAATGAATTTAAATAATAATGATGTAATTACATCTTAATAATTTTTTCTAAGAATAATATATAATTTCCCAAATTTTAGAGATTAATAAAGATAATATTATGTCCATTATTATTTTAAATGATTTTTCTTAATTTTTTGTATCAAGTCCATAAGCATATAAATAGTTATTATTTTTAAAAGAAAATCATTTAAATATATAAACTTAAATACACATAATAGGATATTTAAGTTTTAAAAAGTACATTTTGACCAATGTTTATAATGTACTTAGTTATATGACTTGCAAAATAATATAAAATTATTTAAAGTCATTTAGCATGGTCAAAAATAATAAAAACTAATTATTTAAATGATATTTAAATGGCTATTTACAAAATTAATCATTTATCATATTAATTTATAATGTTTTATGAAATCTCCATTTAAAATAACGTGATTTAAAAGATAAATACTTAAAGGGAAAGTTCGGGTCACTAATATTTTATTATTTTTTAAAATCCGTATAAATAACCCATGAATACTCTTTAAAATGTTTTATTACAAAGGTTTTTAGTTACTTAAAATTTTAGGAATATTACTGAAATTTATTTGATGCCTTAAAAATATTTAAAGTTATAAAAACATTTTTTTATATTTATTAGGAATTTTCTAAAATTGATTTAAGGCTGAAAATGCCATTTTAAAAAAATATGGGGTGCCCGGGGTTCGAACCCGGGACCTCCAAGGTGGCATGAGAAGACTTAACCGGTGAACCAAGGCATACAGCCGCGGTATCACCCGGTTTTTAAATGTTAAAAACACACTCACAAAAGAACCCCCAATTTACATAAGAACCCTAGTTTGATTTGAACCAAAATTGAAGATCAATTCGAGTGTTTCATCTGGATTAAACTTAGGGCTTTTGTTCATGATGAAATTGCGAAGATGTTTATGGAATTAGTTACCTGTGTTTGTATAGATTTGACGGGTGATGAAGCTCAAGAACAGCTGCGACCGCGAGGGTAATCGATCGTGTCATGTATGTGTTTGTGAACTCAAATTGAAGGTTCAGATAGCTTCTACAAACTAAAAGGGAGGTTTCACTTCAGTTATGCAGTTTTAACTTGGTTCATTATGTTCGAACGGCTCAATGATTTTAATCGGGTGTTTCGGTTTTGTTTTCAAGTGTTACCGGACGATTAAACACAATTAACAGAGGGTTTAAGTTCGAAACGGATAGAGAAAAGTTAAGATTCGGTTTAATTGCACTTAAATTAAGCGTTTTGGTGAAATAAGGGGTGGCCGGAGCTCGGCCGGAACTTGGCCGGAGCTCCCGCCGGAATTACGGGTATTGGGTGGGGGTTTGGTTTAAGTTTAATAAATTTACAGCTTTGGTCCCTCAGCTTTCAAACTTTATTATTTTATGCATAAACTTCTATTTAAAGTATATTAATTGGCAAAAGCAACCCCCAAACTTAATTAGTTTTTGTGTTTTAAACATTATTTAGTTTCATTAACCCTTATAAGTTATTGTTATAAGTAATCTTACCAATACTAATAATATTATTATTATAAGCTTGGTTATTATTAGTATTATTACAATTACTATTATTAATAATGTCATCATTATAATAATAATAATAGTTATTAATTTATTTAAGATTATTAACACCTTAAGTTTTATAATGATAAGCAAACATTGTAACACTTATAATGTTATTATTATTATATTAATTTGTTAATCCCCCAAAGTTTCAAAATGGCATAAAAGGCCCTTTTAAGATTTACAAAGTTAACTTCTAAGTTAACAAAATTAAGAGATGTCACAGTCTCCCCAACTTAAAAGAATTTCGTCCCGAAATTAAAAATGAACTTAGATGATCAAAGGAATTATAATGAAAGGTAAGTGTACATCGAACTGTGTTTGACGTTTGATTACAGGTGAAACGCTTCACTTTATGAAATCTTACAAGATTCTTAACATAATAAACGCGAGACGTTTTGAGATGAAACGTTGGAAAACGATGACAAGTTACCGTGGTTCCTTGGATTTATAAGTCACAACTTCTAGAATATAATTTCGTAGTGAAATGATGTCTAGAAATCAATAAAATACCAACAATGATAAGAAAGGTTAACCGTCAGGATTTAAGAATCCCAACCGTCACCGAAATGATCTTAACGCATATCATGTGAATATGTATTGCTCCTTTGACCAAACCGTCGGTCTAAGAATAATACGATATGCGAAGATTTTGGAATGAGTTCACAATGATGACTAGAAACATTGTTAATAGCAGGTAAATGAATCGATCATTAAAATTAACGATCGATATTTAGCGACATACCATGATATACGACTATTTGAGATGGATACAAGTCAATTTCTCGACCCGTTATCCCACATGAGTTGATATGCAATTAACTAATCGGTCTATAATGAACCAATTGTCATCATGACAGCTAATATAAGAGACACTTAGTGAATGAAAAGTTAAACAGGAGATCCATAGGATCATGAATGTTAGGTCTTGTCATATGTGAAGGTAAGACACTTGGATACATACCAAGTTACGTCTTTTCCTTTATGCCCAACCCATGACTACAAGTTACGAAGGTTTATGAACCTTTATATCCGCGTCACAATGTAAGTAATAACGAGTCTCGTTGATCGAAATCAAGATAGTGTTTTAATGATTTTCAATGGTTAAGGATTAAAGACGATATAAGAAATGACGTGAACAATAGGAAATGTACTTATATTTTGCAAAGTAGCAAATTTGCAGATATAGATTGCATACGTAATTCATCAAACCCATAAGTACAGTCGAGAACATTCGTATGACTAGAAATGTATTTAGTAGAAAGATTGTTTAAGAAGACTACCATCACACAATCATGTGTTGATGATATCTCAAAATGAAAGTTGATAAGTAGGGAATAAATGGTTCCATATAGCTAGATCAAATCAAAACATAAGGATAAAGGGAAAGAAATCAATTTAAGAATTTAAATGCTCCAAGCTCGGAATCAAAATCAACCTAGAGTGATCGGGTCTCCTTTCAAGTTCAGAAATCATGCTTTGGCTTGATAGGTCCAGACACTGACATTGGTTCACCCTTCAAGTTACTACATGTTTCTTGTCACTTGATTAAAACCTTGGTAAGTTGGGGATCAAGAAATGAGAATAGTCATCAAGATGTGGTTTTCACTCCTAACTTGATGGTGTATCCCCAAGGTATGACCACTAACTTACCAATTAAAAAGTTCGATCCCAACTCCTTGTTGAGGATCCACAGAAATAAGACGAGGTAACTCACCATTAAGGTAAGGGAAGTCACTCCTATCTTAACGGTGAAGTTTTGCAAAAACAAAATATAACGAGATGAACTTCTTCATCAAAATCCAGAATTCACTCCTACTTTGATGAAGTCGTCTCATTTGAACAAATACAATTCATAAAGATGATATTATCATCAAGGTATGGAATTCACGCCTATCTTGATGACTGAATTTCATAATAACAAGAAAACAATCAAAGATTGACATTTGTCACCAAAGTACGGGTTTCAATCCTATTTTGGTAAGATCATGTCATTTGTGAAATGTCATCCCAAAGAAAATAATTGAGGTCAATCCTCGGGATAAGGAAATCACCCCGATCCAGAGGATGAAATTTTATAAATCATAATTGGAAACCATTTATCGAAACGAATAGAGAATCATCAAAGTAAGGGAATCACCCCTGTTTTGATGAGTTAGAATCATTTAGGAGATACGAGTGTTCTTAGTCATAGGTTGACTTGCAAACACTTGCATCTCTCACGGTGCAGACGATACGGAGTTTGACTTAACGAAGAAAATAATATCAATTAGAAATTCGGAAAATTTCAAGTTACATCATTGTAACAAAAGGAAAAATCATGCTTACAAGCTTAAGATCAAAGTTCGAGATAGCAGCATTTGTTATGATGGTGTTTAAATCTTGAATAATTTAAATCAGGAAGGCAAAATCAAGGACAAGAATGATTCGACATCATAATGAGATGTGAACATTCGATTCACAATCGAAAGGAATACATGGACTTCTCAAGATATGAGGTCAACCATAGCCTTATTGAAGACACGCGTACTTATAAGTGATCACTCATCTCAAGGGTTTCGAGTCAAGTAAATGGATTCAATGATCGAGTCAAATCACCATTTACACTTTGCCTAGACAAAGTATCTCGAGATGTAGGAATTCCACCTATGGCATTGCATGTTCTTAGTTATGGGACACATCCTTAAGAAGATTTGAGAACCATAAGTAACGGTTTAAAGTTTTGAAGACTATTCGGTTTAGATTCCCAATATCTTTGGGTATATTAAGTTCCATGTTCACGTTGGTCAAGATATAGAGATAGTTACATGAAACGCTCAACGTGTAACGGTGTTTAAACGTAAGAGTTGAAATGTAGGGTAGGTTCAATATTAACAGGAACATTATGTATAATAAGAATGAAGAGATATCAGTTCAAGGAATCAAAGATTTTTAAGATACAAAGAGGATGGTTCCATTTGGTAACGCATTACCATTTGGAATCGTTGACACGTCAAGGTAAATTGACCCATTTGCCATAGAGACTTGTGTATGTTGACCATAGTTTATCACTCATCCCAGAAATCCCCAGGTAAGCATAACTGGTCTCACAATGAGATTTATACGATATGCTTGCCTTAGCCCGAAGGCCTTTTGCCAGGAAATCCAGAATACAGGTGTCTATGTGTCACACAAATTTCTTTGGTTTATGAAATCAAAACCTTGATGAGATTTTCATAGATTAGACATAGAGTCTAAGGAATTGAACCCAGATGATAAGTGTAGATTCCACATGTCTTTGAGAATAAGTTTAAGAAGTTCATTTGTCGGGGGGAGTCAAGAGTCAAAGTTAAGTTTAGGGAGACAAGTAACTAAGTTTAAGCATACATAAGGCAATCATATGCTAAGGCATCAAGTTGCACAAAAGGCATAGCATTATGTAGCATGCAAACAACATGTAAGCACAAAGTATAAGGATCTTTCTATGAGGTTCATGCAACTATAGTCTAGGTCACCATTTCTAATAACCTAAATCCCCATAGTTATGGGCTCTGATACCAATCTGTCACACCCCAACCTTGACGGCGGAAACGTCGAGGAGTGAGAGTTAAGATCGTTCACAGCCACATAACGCTATTAATATCTCAAATATAATTTAATCATAGGTTCAATTGTAAAATTACAAGCATAGGTCTCAAAGAAATTAAAAGCATAACATAGAATGTAACAAATCATTCTTATTTCATTTATTTATCTAGGTCCATTCCTAGATGTGCAAGCTTCAATGAGTAGATCACGTACTTGAGGTATTCCTGAAACATGTTAAAATAAAAGGTCAACATAAAAATGTTGGTGAGCATTCCATAGTTTGCAATACATAAGTATATAAAAGATGGCAATTCAAGTCATAAGTTAGTGAATAAAGTGATTAGGGATGTTATGAACAATGCAACAATCAAACCTTGACAAGGTTTTACAAGTCTCAAACGTTTAAAAGTATATACGATCAGCTAAGTGTACTTGGATCAACCAAAGCAGGCTTGTCTTGCCCATAGATCTATGACTTCGCTGGGCTAGCAATAGTTAATGATTGTATATATAACGCCATAACATGGTAACCACAAAAGTTCAACTAACCACAACTTTACAAGACGAATTGCCATAGGTTTACAAGTCTCAAATAAGTTTACAAGTGCAATGATAATAAGTTAACATGTTTCACCCCAAAGTGTGAAAATATGAAAAAGGGGTATGGAAATACTCACATTGATATATGCATTTCAAGATGACATAAAAAGATAAAAGATAATCCAACGTATCCATTACAAGGCACCTAACATATATATTACAAGGTAAAGAATTAAAGTTAACAATACGATTAACGTTCACAAGAATTAGGGTGTTAATATTTTAAGGTTAAGCATATAAATAGTTATTATTTTAAAAGAAAATCATTTAAATATATAAACTTAAATACACATAATAGGATATTTAAGTTTTAAAAAGTATATTTGACCAATGTTTATAATGTACTTAGTTATATGACTTGCAAATAATAAAAATTATTTAAAGTCATTTAGCAGGTCAAAAATAATAAAAACTAATTATTTAAATGATATTTTAATGGCTATTTACAATCATTTATCATATAATTTATATGTTTTATGAAATCTCCATTTAAAATAACGTGATTAACAGATAAATACTTAAAGGGAAGTTTGGGTCACTAATATTTTATATTTTTTAAAATCCGTATAAAAACCCATGAATCTCTTTAAAAATGTTTTATTACAAAGTTTTTTAGTTACTTAAAATTTTAGGAATTATACTGAAATTTATTTGATGCCTTAAAAATATTTAAAGTTATAAAAAAACATTGTTTTATTTTATAGGAATTTTCTAAAATTGATAAGGCTGAAAATGCCATTTTAAAAATATGGGGTGCCCGGGGTTCGAACCCGACCTCCAAGGTGGCATGAGAAGACTTAACCGGTGAACCAGGCATACAGCCGCGGTATCACCGGTTTTTAAATGTTAAAACACACTCACAAAAAAACCCCCATTTGCATAAGAACCCTAGTTGATTTGAACAAAATTGAAGTCAATTCGAGTGTTCATCTGGATTAAACTTAGGGCTTTTGTTCATGATGAAATTGCGAAGATGTTTATGGAATTAGTTACATGTGTTTGTATAGATTTGACGGTGATGAGCTAAGAACAGCTGCTACCGCGAGGGTAATCGATCGTGTCATGTATGTGTTGTGAACTCAAATTGAGGTTCGATAGCTTCTACAAACTAAGGGAGGTTCACTTCAATTATGCAGTTTTAACTTGTTCATTATGTTCGAACGGCTCAATGATTTTAATCGGGTGTTTCGGTTTTGTTTTCAAGTGTTACCGGACGATTAAACCAATTAATAGAGGGTTTAAGTTCGAACGGATAGAGAAAAGTTAAGATTCGGTTTTATTGCACTTAAATTAAGCGTTTTGGTGAAATAAGGGGGTGCCGGAGCTCGCCGGAACTTGGCCGAGCTCCCGCCGGAATTACGGGTACTGGGTGGGGGTTGGGTTTAAGTTTAATAAATTTACAAGCTTTGTCCCTCAGCTTTCAAACTTTATTATTTATGCATAAACTTTATTTAAAGTATATTAAATGGCAAAAGCAACCCCCAAAACTTAATTAGTTTTGTGGTTTAACCATTATTTAGTTTCATTAACCCTTATAAGTTATTGTTATAAGTAATCTTACCATACTAATAATATTATTTTATAAGCTTGGTTATTATTAGTATTATTACAATTACTATTATTAATAATGTCATCATTATATAATAATAGTAGTTATTAATTTATTTAAGATTATTAACACCTAAGTTTTATAATGATAAGCAAACATTGTAAAGCAACCCCCAAACTTAATTAGTTTTTGTGTTTTAAACATTATTTAGTTTCATTAACCCTTATAAGTTATTGTTATAAGTAATCTTACCAATACTAATAATATTATTATTATAAGCTTGGTTATTATTAGTATTATTACAATTACTATTATTAATAATGTCATCATTATAATAATAATAGTAGTTATTAATTTATTTAAGATTATTAACACCTTAAGTTTTATAATGATAAGCAAACATTGTAACACTTATAATGTTATTATTATTATATTAATTTGTTAATCCCCCAAAGTTTCAAAATGGCATAAAAGGCCCTTTTAAGATTTACAAAGTTAACTTCTAAGTTAACAAAATTAAGAGATGTCACAATAAATTCGTGTGTAAAAAGGTTACATATCGGTAAACCTATTAAGCCCCGTTAAGAAACTTGTTTATAGTTTTTAAAGTTTAAAATATAAATATACGTAATATATTAATATTTATAACACCCCCTTGGAAACCACCCCATTGGTCACTATTGTCATCATTGCTCAGTCTTAATATCCATCTCCGGCCATTTTCCTCCGGCTATCATCATCAGGCCATCATCGTCCGGTCGTCATCATCTAGCCACGTCATCCGGTCGTCGTCATCTACTCATCCGACAGTCGTCATCCACTCATCCGACAATCGTCATCCACTCATCCGACAGTTGTCTTCGGGCCCTCATCATCCTGCCATCGTCATCCAGCCATCACCATCTTGCCCTTCGTCGTTCATACATCGATCTCCATCTTCAGCCATCATCATCATCTTCGTCCGACCATCTTCATCGTTAGTCGTCATGTAAGATTTGTTTCTTAAAAAAGGTTCCTATACATGTGTTTCTAAACAGGTTTTTAAACATGTCATTTCGTGTAACTTGTTTCTTAACAGGTTCGTGTTCGTGTTTGAAAAAAATGACACGATACGTTATCGTGTCGTGTTCGTGTTTAGCATGTCAGATCACCGTGTCTTGTTGTGTCGTGTTTTATCGTGTTATGCCAGCCCTACAACAACACAAGACCAAAAGCCCAAGGCGGATAACAATCTTGCAAGTTAATATTACATTACATGCATCTTCAGAGACACTATTTAATATATACTAATTACCAACTCAAGTTTGCATATAGTGATGTATTCTCAGTTGTACATATATTTTATTTTTTTTCTTTTAATTTTTTTTTAAACCTAATACTTTTACATCCTTACTATTTAATCCCTATAATTTTCAACTTTCAACTTTGGCCCCGTATACATTTAGTTTTTACAAATATTTCGCTTTACATTTTGGTTTGAATTTTAAGAGTTAACACATTGGAAACATATGTGTGTGATCAGCGTTGTTACACCTATTTTTTCGTTTAACGGCCTCGTCACAACGTGCGGGTCCTAAATCGACTAAGTTATTGTTTTAATTTTTTACGTTACTATGTTACTTTCCGTTCGATTTTTTATTTTTATTTCTTTTTTAATACGAGTTTTCCGGTGTTAATAATCACTAACAATATTGTAACATTGGTACTATATGTCATTATTCAAATAAAAAACCAACATAAATGCCCATCTCTTACAACACATCATGTTCGCACTCACTCTCATTCCTTGTTTCTAACATACAACTATTATCCTCACCTCGTTCTTCACTGTTGTCTTTTTTAACCGGTCTAAAATAGGTAACCCGTATGAAGTTATTAAGAAGTAGACGGGGTTTAGAGTACACATGAAAAAGATGAGGGACTGCAATTACAACTTTTCGTAAAAAAAAGTTAGGGTTCAAAGAAGCTCCATCACCGCCGATTAGCTTTCGATTTACTCTCGAAGGCATATGTGGTTCCATCGTTATTGATTCTTCAACCTCATTGCTTCCACAGGTAACATCTCATAACAACCTTCTATTTCTTCTTCATTTGTTCGATTTCATCATTTCTTCTTCATTTTGTTTGTTCGAGATCTTATCGTGTTAATTCGGTTTAGTGTTTGTTCGATTGCTTTATTTGTACTTCAGTGTGTATGTTTCAGCTTGTAGAAACCAATTGTTGCTTCAGTTGAAATAAACCTAACCTTAATTTTCTTCGAAACTGAATGTGACTTCTGTTTATGCTTAGGGTTTAGGCGTAATGGATTATTTCAGGTTTAGTAGTTCAGTAGTTGTTGATCCTGATCCGATGTAAAAACACTCATGAAATGAACAATTAAAATCGAAGAGAATGGTACGAAGAACATCTGAGTACAGCTAAATTTTATATGAATTTACAAACAAGATTGTTCATATGATCACAAACTAGATTCACCTAAGTCTGCACGTATTATATACTTAAGTATAACATTTTTTGTTCTTTTATGTTATTAAATTTTCTTTTCTAAGATTGGCGTCAATTGGGAGCCATAAATGGCGAACCGTACGGACCCGTCAGCGAAGAGCATAAGGGGAACAAACCCGCAAAACCTAGTTGAGAAGATATTGAGGTCGAAAATTTACCAAAACACCTATTGGAAGGAGCAATGTTTTGGTTTGACAGCAGAGACGCTGGTTGATAAGGCGATGGAGTTGGATCATGTTGGCGGCACTTATGGTGGCAATCGTAAACCCACGCCTTTCATTTGCCTTGTCATGAAGATGCTTCAGATCCAGCCTGATAAAGAAATTGTTGTCGAGTTTATCAAAAATGAAGATTACAAGTAATTCATCTTTATGTTTCTCTTAGTTTTTTTTATAGATTTTGCTCATAGAATTTGATTCTTGTACATATGCTAAAATTTGTTTTATCTCTAGATATGTGCGAGTACTTGGAGCCTTTTACTTGCGACTCACTGGCACGGATATTGATGTGTACCGGTATCTAGAGCCGCTGTACAATGATTACAGGAAATTGAGACGCAAATTAGCTGATGGGCGTAAGTACTTTGACCATAAACTGTTTTGGCAAGATTTGTGGCTTTTTGAAGTTTATTTTTTCTATTTCTTGGTATGCTGAAGTTGTTATCTTTTTGTGAGGTAATAGACTTTGCTCTGTCGCATGTGGATGAGGTTATTGATGAACTCCTGACAAAAGATTACTCCTGCGACATTGCTTTGCCACGTATAAAGAAAAGGTATAATGACAAACTACCATGCACTTCACCTTCTTTTTCATTTTAGTTTTTTTGTTTGTTTTGACATTGCCCTGTGCGTGTATCTGAAAGCATTGAAGATATGAATATAATAGCTTGTACTCTTATTTACCTAGCTATAAGCATGCGTACTGTTATCATTTCTATTTGAGTAGCATTGAAATTAATGTCAAATAGACAAATACTAACACTATATAAACGACACCTTTATAATTTTTAATCATATGATCAATTGGTCATGATACTGGACTTGAGCTGAAGCGACTCTGCCCATCACAAGAGAACCCTTAATCCATAGAGTAGCATCTCCATCCCATTGTTGTACTCTTTATTTTAAAGCACACCTAGGTGCAAAGCGCATCAAGGTGATGAGCTTACAGGAAGCGAACTGAGGTGATAGCTTTGTAGGGCTTTTCAGCAGGACCATCAGGTTGTTTTGTGTACAGGGCTCCTTTCTTCTTTTTATTTTTTATTTTTTTAAAGTCCATGCGTTTTTAATGGAATTAATGGGCCATCATCTTTATAGACCAAGCAACACTTCAACGATACTGTCGTCTTCTCCAAAAATTCCTGGCTCCCCATGGTTTATGTGCTATTTTAATCATGCTATCAACTACAGACATATATGTGTGTATTTATATATAATCTGTCTTGGGAAGCCACATATAATTTTTCACATGTGTATGACAAGTGTGCCTTGCATACATGATGTGCGCACCTTCTGCCTCCTCTGTAGGGGCCCTATAGCATATAGTCTAGGAGCTTTTTACAACAGATTTTTTGGAACACGCTTTTCAAAACACAGGCTGTACCTGGAAGTGTTTTTTTTTCCTTGTTTTATTGCTAAGATTACCTAAGGATCTATTTGATGCACGTCAAATGCTGAGTAGGTAGTGCAATATGTTGCATATTATAAAATGATACTTGATCTATTGCTTTATCTAGGTGTTCTTTTTAGACCAATTGAGCAATCTAAACATAAGATGGACGTTATGGAATATACAGCTATGCCATGCTTGATAATCATTATTAAGAGACGTGAATCTTTTTTGGAGTTGCAGTTGTGAATAAGTCAGGATCAGTATAAGTGTCCCATTACTGTCATGTGGAGTACTTAGAGCAGATTCTGCACACATGTTTCGTATTGATTATGAACCAGCTTCTACTTCTTTTCTTTTTCCTTTTTTATTTAGATTATTGATGTTATTACGCCGGGTGTTTGATTGATAATCATGGACGATAGCACATATGATAGTGACAGTGTTTATGCTTTAGATGTCATGACCGGGAATTTTTATGATGAAAAGGGCAAAAAGCTTAATATATTGATGTTGCTTGCGTACAGGCTTACCATTGAAGCAATTGGTGCTCTGGAACCTAGAAAAAGTGCACTTGAAGATGATTTTGAGGAAGAAGAGGAAAAAGATGAGGATGAGCAACTCATGGATATCGATGTTGGGGGTCATGAAAAGGTTAAGCTCTTTTGCATTGGCACTTATATATGATTTCACCACTTCATAATATATATTTCTAACTTCTGTTTTCTGGAAACAGGATTATTATCGTGGACAGAGCCCATCAAGGGAACGAGGCCGAGACCGGGATCGGAAACGTGACAGCCATAGACATAGGTATGATTTTCCTATCCTTTAACGGTGTTACCACCTGCCACATCTTAACAAAACAGTTGGTTAAATTTGACCAGAATCTTTTATGCTAGTCCAAGATTAGTGGAAGCGTCTTTTTCAGCATTCTGCCATGTAGACATGCATGCATGCACATGGGCAGACAGGCTCACCCATCACACGGGTTTTGCATTGACTTGAGCTTTCATAGGCCCAAGACACTGTAGCAGCCAGTGTATTGAAAGAGCTTCCTAGATGAATAGATTATGATCCTGCCAGGTTTCTCTGTACTAGCATTGTACAGATGAGAAGTATGATGGATCACACATTCCCATGATTTTGTATCAAAACTTTACTTAATTAACCGTTTACATGCTGTTGGGTTTATCTAAAGATAGCATTCTTACATGTTAAAGGGTCAATTTGGGTTATGTTTTATATATGACAGGCCACATGGCCCAAGTAAAAAAGTTTAGTTAAAGAATAAAACAGGTCAAAAGTTTAGCGCGTATAATCAATGCATACACCATCCTAAATTCTTGTACGCAAAATTTTTAATTATTGTTGTGATAAGTTTTCTCATCATATTTAACACTAATTGTATATTAAACTTTCTTTTTAGATTAAATTTGTGGCTGTTTCTGTATTTGTTTTCAGGGACCGCGATCATGATAGGGAGTATGACAGGGATTATGAGTGGGAGCGGCGTGATAGGGACCGGGATCGGGATCGGGATCGGGATCGAGACCGAGATCGAGACCGGGATCGGGACAGGGATAGGGATCGTCATCGTGGGAGAGATGAAAGAGATTATGGGCGGGACCGAGACAGGAGAGACAGGGATCGTGGCGGTAGGAGGAGGAGCCGCTCAAGAAGCTTAAGCAGGGATCGGGATAGAGATAGGGATAGGGATAGGGATAGGGATAGGGATAGAGAAGAGAGGCGGCATAGGCAAGCACGGGACATGAGCACGAGTCCCTCGAGAAGAGGGGCAGATGATGAGAAGCCGAAGAAAAAGAAGGAAAAGGAAAAGAAGAAGGATGATGGAACAGACCATCCTGATCCAGAAATTGCTGAAGCTAACAGGATTCGTGCATCCCTGGGTTTGAAACCTTTGAAGCTATGAACAACCACCATGTGACAGTGATAGATTGTAATATTTTTCTTTAAATCAGGAGATATGAAGTTGGTTATTAATGGGACATGTCTTTGCAGTGATTATATCCAACATATTATGCAACCATTAAATTTTAGGTTTTTAAACTTTTATTCATTTATTCATTTTAAATAAAACATTAAATTTCCCTAATACAAAATTTAACCCAATGGTTAATAATAATCTATTTTGGTAGTTTAAGTAATGAAATTGTTTATTTTAATTTTTTAGTTAATTATAAAATTACATTTTATTTTTATTTGATTTCACTCCATGATGATAATGAATTATGATTTATGAGCAAAATGTGAACATATCTTTTGTAGGGACAATCTTGATGGTATAGACTATAGATAATTATATATTTTACATTTTCATTTTTATTTCATTTCACTCATGATTACAAGCAAAATATGAACCATCTTTCTTGCAAGTAAATCGAGTAGAAGTAAGAAAGAGGGTATATCTGTGAGGATTACATGAGTGAGTTTGTTTTCCTAGCAAAAATATACAAGTTGGGTGTATCTTTATTTTTTACTAACAAAAATTGTAAGTTAAAAATGTTATTAGTCAAATTGAAAGTTAAAGGTGTTATTAGTCAAACCATAGGTATATATTACTATCAACAATAACTTCTTATAGTTTAGATTATTATCTAATTTGCCTTTAAATAAATCAGCTTGTTTTATGTTAAAATCATATTAACTTGGCTATAAATTAAGCCCCTCAAAAGCGTCTTTTTATTCTAACCTTTTAAAATATCTTCATTGAAAACGTAGTTTTTACTTTATAATAAAAGTGTATTTTAGTATTTATATAAATGAAATAAAGTTCTACACAACTTTCTTGAAAAATATTTTAGAATAATAAGTATCAAAAGCGGATATTAATAATCTATCCACTTAAAATTAAAAGCTTTTTCTACAATCCGCAATTACTTTTTTTATATGCTCACATTATTTTCTACTTTAATTCTGATGTCAATCACCATGTCAACCATTTCTATATTTTACTATTTTAGAAGATTTGAACCCACAATTTTTTATTAAAAAGTTAATTACGTTACCATGTAACCATAATGTCCCCTTAAAAACAGCAACAATTACTTGGTTTCACCACCGTTGACTTTATCCAACCTTTTCGAAACAATGCTGCTTTAGTTGAATTCGAAGAGATTAAAACTTGAAAAAACTAAAAATTTAATAAACAAAAGTTAAAAAAAAACACTTAATATCTCGGATGATTCTCATCATATTTATACTTGTGAAACCATACGAGCTTAGAGAAACAAACTATAATACCTGCTCCACCAAGCAAACTACGCCCATTTGGAAAGATCCTACACAGATTCATTACCAATACCCATTGCTCTCAACTCTCCCTCACCCCTCTCGACCCTAACTCGCCACTATATCCCATCAATAACTACCCCATTGCTCTCTCAAGGATGATATAGATCTTGTAGGGGCGTGTTGAGGCACCTTATACATGAAGCAGCTGAAGCACTGCCTCGGGGAAAAGCCGACTGCCTCATGCCACTTCATTAGATTACCCAACTTCATATCTTTTAAAGCAGTTTCAAGAACACCTCACACTTTTTAAACCAACACATTAATATAAACTTAAATAATGATTATATATGTGCACCATCTACAAAACATTCATACATACATGACCACATAGATGTTACAGATCATAAAACGTTTAAAAGAACCAATTACAAGACATACATATCAATTTATCACCAATAGAAAGACATTAAACTTTTAGTTTCCACAATCAAACACCATCACACTATTTTCTCATATGAGCTTATATGCGAAAATGTAGCATTTGTTCATAATTAGTTGGTCAAACAGGCAAACAGCCAAGCACAAAATATAATCCACACACACTCCTACAGTTTTCACAACACCTACAAATTCTGTTATCTTGGATCTCTTCCACACAAGAATTAGCAAAAGAAATCATACTCACACGGCCAATGAAAGAATGTATTAGTATTTACCTTTGCAGTTTATGTCATCAATGAGGGTATGCTCGTTCTTTTCCCTTCCATTGCATCTTTCTTTCTCCTACATTTTGAGCATAACATAGGTCCTGATGATGGTGAGAATATCATTTCAGATAAATCATTTGGCGCCTCGTTCCCTTGACAAACTGCACATCTAAAGATTCCTGAGTTTGAATTTTTAGGCATATCTTTTCCCAGCCTGCAATCAATACAAAATATATATATAATGATTATATGTATAGCTAAAGAAAACATATAGGTTCAGTTACATCCAATTTTTTCACATATCCCAGCTTATTGTCCCTAATGATCCAATATAAAACCATTGATGTAATCAATATTTCATGGCAGTGTTAATGGCAGTATAAAACATTAATAATAAATAACTAATAACTATGTTGATCCCCAATGTACCTTTCAGCAAGCACTGCAGAACCCTCTTCAAATAACTCCTCAACCGTCCCAATAGCTGAAAGCTTATTTGGTTCTTTATTCGAAGAGTTGTGAAATCTCTTTCCTGAAATGAGTGAAGTGAGCAGATTTTGTTTCTTCTTAGGAGTTTGAGGTATGGCTGGATACCCATATGGAATGATATCAACAACCACACATGTTGTGTCATCTTTTAGTCCACGCGACCTAAGAGCCTCCTGAAACAGGATTAAAAACATTGGATTAAAATCAGCAATTAAGTGGATGTAGGATAATTATGTTTCATTAGTTGGATAACACCTTGACAACAAGTTTGGCAGCAAGCTCTGCAGGCAATCCACGGCAACACTGAGCAGCCATTTCCGATGATAAAGCATCCCAAATACCATCAGAAGCAATTATAAGTCTCCCCCCGGAATTTGAAAGCTACATGACCAAATAAAATGTGTAAGTTATACTTTAATAACATTAAAACAGATAAAAAAAACAATTTCATGCATTATTTTTCAACCTTCACTTGCTTTACGTGTGGTATTGGAACAATAAACTCCCCAACATCTGTATCACCAATGGACCTTGAGAGGCACAACCCACCAGGCCAACAACGAAGTGGACCAACCTATAATATAATATTCACAAGGTTATAAAACTTGATGATTTTTTGCCAAATAGTACATACCTTGAAATCGATTTTTATATTTTTTACCTCATTCCCTCCAAAGATATTGAGGCGTCCTACTTCACCCCCACTTGCTGTCACACGCTCCCTTTCTTCAACATTCTCTTCAAGCCTATGATCAACTGTGAGTAGCGATACTACACCAGTTTGTGTGTCTAGTATGCATCGTGAATCCCCAACAGATGCAACAGTTATAGTCCAACCATCAATCACAACAAAAGTAACAGTCGTACCAGATGTCTCGCCTAAAAAATTCGTCAAAAGTTGATAAATGCTAGAACAGTAGTGATAATATTTGAGTAAAAAATAAAGGATATTATCTGTTACCTTTCTGTTGAAACTCTATGTCAGTTTTCACAAACCCTGCGACTAATGCTCGAGGAAGTGCTTGAAGCCATTCTTCACGATCACATCCTTGAGGAATTGCACTTAAAATGTTGTTCAATAAATTTTCCTTGGCAAAAATGGCAGCTGATATACCATTATGCCCATCAAATATCTGCCAAAAAATATAACATTTCAATAATGTGAAATTTATCAAACTACAACGGTTTATAAACAAAAAACGAAATGGCTTCTAATCGAATCGATGTATACCGCGAAAACAGAGAAAGATGTTGACGGATTCCCAGGAATTCTCTGGCAATCAGGCTTAATCAAGAAATAATCTTCCCCTTTCTTTGCAAGTGCTGCCTGTCCATAATTGACTGTAGGTTTTTCCACATTTTCATGCCTAAGCTCCCGACCTATCAGCGTCCCAAGGGGTACAAGAGGAGGCTTTGTTTTCATCTTGAAAGTTACCTTTTCGCTCATCTTGAGCTACAGATTCTCATAATGATCCGCTATCTAATTCCCAATTCCATTTCAAAATCACATCAGAAACCACACTCAATTCCATCAGATGATCCAAATCAACAACAACAACAATCAGATGAACTAGAGAATTGAAGAACAGAGTGAATAAATCATACATCAAGACTAAATTACAGAAACGATCTGCGGAAACATCAAAGTTGCAAAATGCAGAAACACACAAGTATTCGATAGTTGTTGTCCCTAATTTCGTAAAGTGTTGATAAAGAAAAAGGTTGATAACTTACAGCGATGATATTGTGGAAGCAGATCTAGAAGAAACTAAAGCAGCATTGAAGAAAGTTTCAAAGAGTAAATCGAATTGTGAAAACCCTAAAGAGAAAAAGATACAAAATTTGGGTGATTTATATGACAAGATTAGGAGAGAGAACGCGGGTTTGGGGATAATTTCTCTATGATTTTGTACCTTTGTAATCCACCAAAGCCAGCTTTATGATATAATATATTATATTTGATATTATATATCACTACAATATATATATATATATATATATATATATATATATATATATATATATATATATATATATATATATATATATTTGGATTGAAAAATTAGATAATATTAAATCAGTATTTACTCGTCATTAAGGATTGATTTTGTTAATCTCGAGTAAGTTTTAAATACCTAGTCATAGATATTTATATTATTAACTAGATTTTAGTCTTGATTGTATGCCATCAACAATGACTAACGTTTAGTTTCCATACATACAAATTTCTATTTTTTCCCGAATATATTTCGTTTATGATTGAAAATCAGTCTTTGATAGTAGGGTTTTAGAGACTGAAATCTGTCACATCCCGGCGGAAGCGTGAAATGCTTAGGGAGTGACTTGATTGTCCAGAACTCATTGATTCACAAATTATTAAACAGATAACACATAAACATACAATATTCATAGCATAATATCAAGGTTTGGATTACATTAAATCATAATAGTCAAAATTTAAAATAATATAATCCTATTACATCGTAAAGATCTAACAGCTACATCTTCAGAGACGATGGAAATGAGCATCCATCGATACACTGAGGTCATACAGGTTAACTGTCAGATTCACACAAACTTTTCTCACTATCTCTCCCCAGCCATTATACACATCAAAAGAGAACATTAAGCTGTTAGTCATGATGAACTCCTGAAAAAGCATACTCAAAATAGTCAACACAAAGTTGCTGAGTTCACCGGTTTATCATAAACAAAATAGTATTGATGCATCAGATACAACCAAACCTTACTTAACAATAAGATCATTCATATCTGTCATAACATAATTCATAAATCAAATAATATAGCATCACAACACTCATCCTGTTGGTGCAGGAAATATTTTCCTAAGTAGCGCTACCAATATTATTTAACGGTTCCACATCCGAATTAATGGTTGTATATATAACAGTAAATCTCAAAAATCTCAATAATGCATCAACTCATAAAAATAGTATGTTTTTTCCCCCAGTAAAAATAAAATGGGGCTATGAATCTCACCTTTTACTCCCAATGATAACCTATAATCAAAAATATTTATAGTTTAGAAAAAAATGTATTTTCTTTAACATTTTTAGCACCTCAAACTATAAAATTTATTTTTAGAAGTTATGCTAATGTACATATCACGAAGTTTTCACAGTAGGTAGATTCTACTGTTAGACATATTATATTAAAATTTTATTTCATTATTATTTTCAGCCTATTTTCTATAGTTTTTATATTATTTAAATAATTTTTTAGAAATACTTTCGGGCCTCTAAAAATATCAAAACTTGGTCAAAATATTTGTCATAATTTTTATAGTTTCTCAAAATTTTCTTATATCCTAAATCATAGCAAAGTCAATTTTTACAGTTTTTCTCATTTTACCAATATTTAGTAAAAATATCAGAATATGCTCAAAAATTCCCATTTTTACACAGACTGTTCCACTCTGATTTTTATATTTTCTATAAATTTCTCATAATTTATTTCATAGTTTAAGTATTTTTCCCGATTTTCAGTTGGCAGATTATTTAAAAATTCATAACTTGAACATATCTTTGAGTTAGGTCACGAAACTTTTTTAGTAAGTTCTATAAATTGTAATAGTCAATATATAATTTTTCCACACATTTGACAAGATCGGTTCTTCCAGCATGATTTTTCCTTTTAAATACTTAGATAATTTATATAAATTAATTTACTTATAGGAATGGCACCAAAATTTACAGGACTATATTTCCTAATATTCTAAACATATTTTCAATGTTTTTTCCCACAATCATAGTTGTTAACATGAAGAACTGATTTTAACAAGTTATATCTAGGTTTTTAACCCTTTTGTTGATAATCTCCTTTTATAAATTTGATTTTTAAGGTTTGCTTTGTTTATTTCAGATTCTTAAAAGCTTCCTTATTGTCTGAAAAATAGGTTTGATTTATATGTTTTTATAAAAATCTTGAGTGTTAAATCAAAAGGGTTAGTCACATGTGTTTATTTAAACACATGTTTAACTTTTGTAACCTTAATCAAGTAGGGTTTTAGAATTTAGAACCTTGATTTTGACAAAGGGAGAGTATGAGAAGATGGTGAAGATGGCCTATGAATCCGCTTGGTTTTGGTGTTCTTGATAATCTTCGAGAGGTGGTGTTTATACGAGGCTGGGATGTTGCTGCTATTCAACCGAGAGATGTGTAGGAAATGGTGATAACAAACGGTTGTTATGGTGTTATGGTGGTGACCGAGAGTGTGCGATTGAGGGGTGACCGAATGGGGGTGGGTATACGGTTGTGGTTTGGATAGCCGAGAGTTTTGTGTGTTCCTATGGTTCCTTCGGCCGAGCTTCTTCAAGTAGTGGAGTTAGTCATCATTAGGTCTACTCCTAGAGTTGTGTGGTGTAACTAGGAATGCTTAGTTGATCCTTAGGGTGAGAGGTGGCGGTTTGTAGACACTCTTGGTGTCACGATGGAGCTAGGTGTCGAGTGGAGAGGTGCATGAGTCACCAAGTAATCATTACAAGACTAACTAATGGTTTAGTTTGTTTAATCGGTGATTAAGGGTGCTAATGAGCCGGTTCTTAATCTTAGATGGTACTTTGGTTTAAGGTTTAAGTGTAAGAGATTTGTTTAGATTTGTTTTGATGTCAAGTTTCTCTTGATGTTAACTTGTGTTTATGATGTTTGGTTGGGTTGTGTTTTGGTTTGTTTGATGTTGTATAGTTGATGTATCTTGATCATATATGGTTCTATATCAAAGAATTATGTTTTTGAATACATGCACACGTAAATTCTTGTGTATGCATGCAAGCATGCAATGAGTAACACATATATTCACATAGACATATAATATACATATGTATTTTAACAAAAGATGGCACATGCATAAGTAAAATATGTATGAAAACATGCATACGTATACGTACATATACATATATGGTTTATATGAGTTAGCCAAGTGTAGCGTAATGATGGTTCATTTAAAATATATTAACATATGAAATCTTATATTTAGGGTTGTCACAAAATCATTACTTAAATATTGTCTATTAAATATTGTTTATTTTGTCTCAGATACATTTAACCTAATTCAGGTTCAAGGACAATTCAGTCCTTAATAAGATATTTTAGAAAAACAAACCATTCAGCGTATAATATATCTTTTAGAACTAAAAAAGAATATTAGATGTTATGATATTTAGTCTGAAATATAGTTTTAAAGACTGAAAACATATACTTTTTGAGCACTTTTTGAATCTCCAATATGTTTTATTAAGACCAACAATAGTCCACCATAACATACCATTTCGGTATGTAATGTGTTTTTAGGACTAAAACGTAATCTTAGATGTCATCTTATTTAGTCTTAAAATGTTTCCTAAAGATAAAAAATCAGTATCTTATAACTCATTTTAGTCCCAAGTGTGTTTTTTAAAGACTAATAATCAATATTTTATAACAGTCTATTATTAGTCTTTAATATGTTAGTTTGGTGTTTAAAAGACAATCTCCAAAATCAGTTCTCAATATATTGAGTAAATTACACAGATAGTCCCTGGGGTATGCGTGTATTGCAACTTTAGTCCCTACTTGCAATAAATTACAGATGAGGGCCTGAACTATGCATGATATGCACATCGGCGGTCTTCGACGCTAACTGAGGTTAAGTTTCTCTGAATCGGTTTGTAAACGAGCCAAGCCCGAGGAAAGTCCGCTCGGCTTGGTTCGGCTCGAATTATTTTTTAATATGTATATACGTATATGTATTTTTTTATATATAGCACTCTAGTAGATTTTTATATATAGCACTCTACTAGATCAATCAACCAAATAAAAAATTTTAACACTAACCATAAAAGTGAAATCCAATCCCGAAAGAGACAATTTTAGACCCCACTCTTACTCTTGATCGATCATCTCCCGCTCTCACAATCATCGTTCTCTACAACATATTCACCGCCTCATTAGGCTACAGCCTTAGCCTCATTGTTAGCCATAACGTAACGTCATTCATGAAAATGTTATGTTATAAAATGTGGTTTCTTTTTAAGTAATTAAAACTTCGGACCTAACAAAGTGTTCGCTGCTTGTTTCCGCTTGCTCGACGCTCATTCAAAAAGTTAATTTCTAGATAAATTCTTGTTCGATTTTCCACCCGGTTATAAATGAGCTTATCGGCCCGGTTGAAAATGAGCTGATCGGCTTGGTTCAGTTTGGAGGCGAGCCAAGCACGAGCAAAGATCTGCTTGGTTCGGCTCGCTCGTGAACAACCCTAGTAACAAATAGGTGAAAGTGCCAAGAGTATTAGCGAACCACCATATATCATCCACCACTTCTTATGTCTACTGGTAACACCCTATATGGTTACACATTGTTAATGATTTAACAAGTAAATGTGCACAAATCGACAACTCCCTTACGTATAATCAGAGTATTTTTCAAGTTCATGTGCATAACCTTATTTACACAACGCATATTACATCATCTAATATTTCAATTAAAGTGTAGTTAGAACTACATGCCTTGTCCAAAGGAGCTTATTGCCTTGTCACCATCTCAACCCGTTGACTTCTAGGCTCCAAGTACCCTACGTATTTAATGTAACACATTTAAATAGGATAAATGATGTTTACTCATTCTAACCACCAACTTTAGTATCATTTTTAATAATAATAATAATTCAACAAATTTTATGCACCAACAAAACATCAATATAATTCATTCTCTAGCAACCAACCCGTTTGACGTATTGTATAAATGCTTGTATAACCCATTTGCAAGTATTCTAAACATTTCAGAAATACTCTTTTAGATGCATATAAGCCATCATATAAGCCATCAAATCCTACAATATACGTTTAGACCAAGTGTGATCAAATATTCGCTCTTACTTAACTTTTATAAAACTAAGTTTTTATGCAACACATTTCAACATTGTCGTTGTAATAAACCATTTTGACCACTCTAAGATGTTACTTAGCCTTTCAAAGTATTAGGGACTTTAAACTGAGTCACTAAAAATAGTCCCTAATATAATTAGAAACTGATAACTTAGTCTTTGATACTATGTATCCGAGACTAATAAGTCCATAATAATTTAGTTTCTAATAGTTATTTTTCTTGTAGTGATCTTCCCAAGTGATGAAAGAGGATACCACATGAATTGTATAAGCCAAAAAGAGTATCCTAATGATACATTTGATGAGACTCTGCTCACTGGATTTTCTAAATGGACTCAAGGTATCAGAATTACCCGATCATTCTTTAGTGTTAATATTGTTGATGTTCCGATAATGCTTCTAAGAAACATTAATAAAAAATTGGTTTGTGTAAAGTGACCAGACTTAAAGTGACATCACTAAACAATCGAGTTATTGAGGCTGAGGTTATATTGGGAAACTATATTGGTAGGCGCATGTTCATTCCAAGACTCAGTTTGACGCCTTCACACAAAAGAATTCCATTCAAGTTTAAAAGAAGACGATTTTCGATAGTCAATGATAACAAACAAAAGTCAAGGACAATCTTTGTCGAAAGTTGGTTTGTATCTGTTTCTACACACGGTCAACTATAAATGGCATTAGAGATGAACCATAACTGTTGATTGTAGATCAAGACAATAAGCCTACTAATTTTACTACAAATGTGGTTTACAAGGCCATCTATGATTTTTACAGGTTTTAAATGTATTTATATAAGTTTTTTTTAATGTACTACTCCATTTTATTCCTCAAAAATACTAACGATTTTTCAATGTTATTTTTTAAATATTTTCGACCCGTGTAACACACGAGTTACTAAAGCTAGTGTTTTGTATAATAGTATAGATAGATATACATCTAATAATATTTAGTATAACAATCATATATTATATAACCTTATAGTTATATGACTAATAGGCTTTTTAGACTCACAAGAGTAATCAAACTTGATATATAAAGCTTGGGTTTAAGCTCATTTTGTTAATGAGCTCCAATTAGTCATGAGCTTGAGCCCGAGCCTATTTTAGATAAATATGAAAGGATATGACAATAATTGTATATAGAACTGAAAAGTGAAATGTTAGAGAATTTATTCATGGATAGTCAATGTGGTATATTTAGATTTTGGTTTGGGTCCCTAACTTTGGTAAATTACAAGTTCAGACCAATACTTTGCAGATAGTCGTTTATATATGTTGTGATGCCAAGTGCATCCCACGTTAGGTATTTTTGTCATTTCGTTTCCTTTTTATATATTTTTAATTAGTTTTATTTCCCATAAAACCTAACCAAACTCTCTCTTACATCTTTTTATTCATCTTACCTTCATCCTCATGGTTGGTGTTCTTTGTGTGTGATATGCGATAGTAAGAACCTGTTGGATCATAAGAGGCTGTTTCAACCAAAACCATATCACTTAGAAGATTTTGAGTACTACATACAAAGGACTTCCGAAGCCAAGTGTGGGACTTCCGAAGGAAGAAAGAGTTCTTCCGAAGTCTAAGTGTAAAATACACTTCCGAAGGAGAACTCCAACTTCCGAAGGTAAAGAAGCTACTTCCGAAGGTTCAAGACTTGAAGACAAAGTTCTGAAGTCAACTTCCGAAGTATAAAGAAGTCCTTAAAGCCTCGGAAGCATAGAAGCATCTTCCGAAGTATAAGTGGCCTCGGAAGAACTTGTTCTTCCGAAGCCAGTTAACCTTCGGAAGACACTTCTATTATCCAGTAGACATAAGTATGGTCTGTCTGACAGTCCGCTGCAAATCTCTGAGATACTGCATGGCGTTTTCTCAAAAGCCATGTAGTTGACCATACTTTAATCTACTGTTTACCTTTTTATGTTAAGTACAGTTGCCATCTTTAGTTGGTGACAAAAGGTAAGTCATGGACATGTCATGACTACCATATCTTAGATAATACTTTATCTAAGATACCTTAACTATAGCATTGTAGTATATGCTTTAGTCTTAGGTTTCCAGCTGGTATCAAGTATAACCGGCTGTAGGATCTAGTATATATAGTTTCTCATTGTAACTCATGTTCTATGCTTGTAAGTGTCTTGTAATCTTGAGTTGAGAAGTAATATATACAAGTACCTTGAAAATATTTCTGCTTGTTGCTTTGATTACTTATTATATTATTATCAACTCTTGTCAAAGACATTGCTTCATCTTGTTTGAGTGACTATTATAAGTGAGTTTGAGAGAAATACAAGTGTTAAGTGACAAAACCCGATCCTACAATTGGTATCAGAGCTTTTTAGGCTCTTGATTGTGAGATCTTACCATCCTAATCAACCAGTTTTTCACTCCTCCTTATACCTCACTCAAAAATGGCCCTCATCAAATCTGAAGTTGAAATGGGAACGATGACCAAAGCTCCCATCATCGATCCTGAAAACTTCAGGTCTTGGAGCAGAAGAATGGAAGGCTTCATCAGATACCAAGATAGCAAGATGTGGCAGTCCATCGTGAATGGCCCGTACAAGCCAAAAGTTGCTGGTGGAAATGGTGCCATGATCGAGAAGGCTGTTGAAGATTACTCCGATGAAGACAGGAAGAAGCTCGACATTGACAGCAATGCTATGACTGTTCTCATGACTGCAATCCCAAACTCCATCATGGTGGGGTTTGAGCATTGCAAGTCAGCCAAAGAACTCTTTGATGCACTTGCTCAAATGTACTCGAGCTCTAATGATTCAAAGAAGGACTCACTGAAGCAGCAGTTTGAGAACTTCACCTATGTTGCTGGAGAAACTTTTAGCCAGCAATACTTCAGGTATATGGATCTTATCTCCTCCCTCCAATCTGTGGGAATCACTCAAGAACTTAGAGACCTTACCAGAAAGTTCATGAGTGCTCTACCCAATGAGTGGACTTTCTATTGTGTCTCCATTAAGAGAACAGAGAATTTAAACACTCTCACCATGACCGAACTCTATGGGATCCTTGATGGATACCGTTTGGAAATGGAAAGCAAGAAGGGTCACCAAACAAGCAGACCCATGAGCCTTCCTGCTAGCAACGCTTTAATGGTTGCTGAAGGCTCAGGTATCTCTCAGTCTCAGCAGTACCTGTCATACACTCAGCAGCCATCTTGTTCATCTGGGCCTTACATCACATTCCCTGAGACTCCAAGGTCTCATCAAGCTCAGCAAAGCTCCTTCCAGGAGGGCTGTGCGTTTGTCTCAGGGAGTGGACACTCCAATGATCATCAGTTTTGCTTTGATGATCTTGAGTGCTTCAGTCCAGATGACATAGAGTATGTGGACATTGTCCAGCAAATGGCTCTCCTTACCTACAGAGCGAAGAAGTTCTTTAAGAGAACTGGAAGGCAATTCCCTCAAAACCCAATCACTAGCAAGTTTGGGTTTGATAAGAGCAAGGCTAAGTGTTACAACTGTAACCAGCTTGGCCACTTTGCAAGGGAATGCAAGGCTCCCAAGTCCAACCCGGGAACCTCACAGGCCTCCACACATCCTTCTACACCAAAGCCCAATGGGAAGTCAACTGAAACTGCAGCTATGGCTCAAGAAGTTGACTGGAGCTTTATGGTTCAAGATGTGACTCCTGCTCAAGCACTCATGGCAGGAACAGATGAAAATAAGGTATATGAACATCTCTGTACCCCTGCTTGTATTGCTAAGGTTAAGTTGTACCAGGACTACAATATGGAAATTAAATCCGATATTGAGTCTTTAAATGTGCTAAAATCTGACTTTAAGAGAGCTGAATCTGACTACCAAAAGAAAATTGAGGAGTTAGAGAAAACTGTATCTCTTTTAAAACATGAACACACCAACTACAAGACTCAAATCAAGGATTTAATATCCAAATTGACTGAGGCTCAAGCCCAGCTTGTCACAGCTGAGGCTCAAGCCAGGAAGTATGCTATTGCTGAGCAAAACTTCCAAGCCATACTTGCATCATCCTCTCACTCCAAACTTTGTTATCAAAACAAAAGTGGGTTGGGAACCAATGAAATTGCTCCACCACACTCTTATGAGTCTGTAAGACAACCAAGATGTGCTACTGAAGAGCAAGAGGTTCCATCTATTGACCCACCTTGTAAAGAGTCAAAGAGTGATGCAACTGTGGAGACCATGACCATCACAGGGAAGGAACAGGTAATTGAGCCCTCCCAGACCAATGATGATCAATCCCTAACCACCAAAGCCAGAAGAAGTAGGGCTAAAGCAGCCAGAAAAACTGCCAAGAAGGTGGCTGAATCCAAGCTGAAGATAGACCCAAAGCAAAAGGGTGTATTCATATCAGCAGGATTCCAGGTGGTTGGACCTTCTGATTCAGGAAAGGAGTATAATACCAGTACTCCTGTCCTACCAAAGGATCAGAAGTTAAAGGGAAAGGTTGCTGATGAGGAGAAAAAGAACAAGAAACAGCAACCCTCCAATTCCCAGAAAATTAACATTGCATGCATAATGTGTGGTTTGCAAAACCACATGGCTAAAGATTGTTACTACAATCCTGCTAGCACACATTATGCAAATAATGTTAAAAGAGAAGGAGTCAGGGAAGGTTTCACATTTGGACCATATCAGATGGTTCAAGTGTTGAAAAAGGGAAAGCTTGTTTCCGAAGCAAGGCTTGTCTCGGAAGAAAACTCTTCTTCCGAGAGGAAAAAGGCTTCGGAAGTGAAAGCTGCAAAGACTCACAAAAGAGTCCCCTTGAAACCATCCCAGAAGAAGACTGCTTCGGAAGAAAAGGTGGTGAAGGTCTCTTCCGAAAAGAAAGAAGCTTCGGAAGAATGCCAAGCTACAAAAGCTTCATCAAGCTCATCTTCTATGATCAACCAAGGGATGGAATGGAAGATCAAGGAAGATGCTGTAGCCCAAACCTCTTCTTCAAAGACATCCATTGAACCCCCTTGCATAAATTTTGGTTCAATCATGTCACTTTCATTGGAAGAACCCAAGACCAAAAAGGCTTGGGTTTCCAATCAAAACTAATTATCTCACCTTATGTGCAGGGACATCCATATGACAAAAATAACAACATTTGGATAGTAGATAGTGGATGCTCCAGGCACATGACAGGGAACAGATCTCTCCTTCAACAATTTCAACATTATGATGGAGGTCCTGTCCAGTTTGGAGGTGAGGCCGGAGGATATATTTCTGGCAGAGGAAGTATATCCAACGGAAAATTAAAAGTTGACAAAGTTAACTTTGTCAAACAGCTTGAACACAACCTGTTAAGTGTTTCTCAGTTTTGTGATCAAAAGCATCAAATGCTTTTCACAGAACATGAGTGCATCATCCTCAAACCTGGGATGACAATTCCTCAGGAATTGGTGCTTCTTAGATCTCCCAGGAGAGGGGATATGTACAAGCTTGATATGAACAATGCTTCCCCAATGGGAGAAATATCATGCTTTCTTTCCAAAGCTGATAGTGATGAGTCAACATTGTGGCATAAACGAATGTGTCATGTCAATTTTAAGACAATGAATAAATTGGCTAAAAATAACTTGG
The DNA here is from genome assembly GCA_025215565.1 of Flaveria ramosissima. Taxonomy (NCBI): domain Eukaryota; kingdom Viridiplantae; phylum Streptophyta; class Magnoliopsida; order Asterales; family Asteraceae; genus Flaveria; species Flaveria ramosissima. The sequence goes on from CM046039.1 coordinate 70,359,103, forward strand.
TACATGGTTTGCCTAAAAAGGAATTTTTCTGCAAAGATAACTGTGTTGCTTGCCTGAAAGGGAAACAACACAGGTCTTCTCATAAATCCAAAGTTGTTAACTCTATCACTACTCCATTACACTTATTGCACATGGATCTATTTGGTCCCACAAGTATAATGAGCATTGGAAGGAAATCATATTGCCTTGTGATAGTTGATGATTTTACTAGATTTACATGGGTATTCTTTTTAAGAACTAAAGATGAAACTGCTGAAACTTTAAAATCTTTTATTCTTAAAATAGAAAATCAAGTTGATCACAAGGTTAAAATAATTAGAAGTGATCAAGGGACTGAGTTTAAGAACTTTGTTCTTGACTCATTCTGTAACTCAAAAGGGATTGCGAGACAATACAGTGCTCCTAGAACTCCTCAACAAAATGGTGTTGCTGAGAGGAGAAATAGGACACTTATTGAGGCTGCTCGGACTATGTTAGTTGATTCAAAGCTGCCTCTAACATTCTGGGCAGAGGCAGTCAGCACTGCATGCTATGTGCAGAACAGAGTTCTTGTAGTAAAGCCACATGGAAAGACCCCTTATGAGCTATGGAACAAGAGGCCACGTTCATTGGCTTTCTAAGGTCCTTTGGTAGCAGGTTTGTACCATACTTAACACAAAAGACAATTTAGCAAAATTTGCTGAAAAGTCAGATGATGCCATCTTTGTTGGATATTCCTCCCATTCTAGCTTACAGGGTTTATAACATTAAAAACAACAATTTGAGGAATCCTCCAACATTGTAGTTAATGAGCACACTCCTTGTGTTAGGGGGAAGGACCTGATCATATTTTTGATTTAGAATGTTTCCAAACTATTCTAAACCATCTTGTGAGAATGTTTCAGCTGGAACAGGTGCTCAAGGCTATTCTGATGAAGATCAACTATTTGAGCTTCCCAGACCTGCTCCAAGTTCTCCAGAACAGAACACAATCAAGTTCCTACTATTGAAAGATTGACAGTATAACCATTTCAAGAAAGTGGAACTTCAACAAGGGACTCACCTGATGATCTTCAAGTCTCCTCAGGTGATCCTACCACACACCAAGCTGATGGAAGTAGCATTGCAAGGAACATGCAAATTATGATGATTCACAGCAAGCAAAGAAATGATGATGTTTCTCTTTCATTCAATCAGTCCTCATGAATGAGATGATGAAACAACAGCTGGACCAAGTATTCAAGCTCCAGAGCAAAATATGTCCAACTTGGACCTATCTTGCAGCTGGAGGTAATTCCAAGACTTAGAATTCACAATACTCATCCAGCTGAAAACATCATAGGGGAAGTCTCTGAGGGTGTGTGTGAGAACAAGGGGACAAACTCACAATGAGAATGTCTGCCTGTACTCATGCTTCTTATCCAAATGGAACCCAAGAAGGTGGAAGATGCCTTAAAGGATAGTAGCTGGGTTGAATCAATGCAAGAGGAGAGCTGCTTCAATTCAAAAGACAGAAGGTTGGAACCTATGTCCGCTACCATCTGGTCAAGTACCTATAGGCACCAAGTGGGGGTTTTCAGAAACTAAAAGAGATGACAGAGGCTTGATTATCGAAAAGGAAGAATGTGGTTCAAGGATACAACAAGCTCAAGAGGAAAGGAATTGATTTTACTGATGTCTTTGCACCGTTGCAAGATATTGAGGAAGTTAGGATCTCCTTGCTTACGCTGCATCCAGAATTTCACTGTCTACCAGCTTGATGTCAAGTGTGCCTTTCTATATGGGGATATAGATAGGGAAGTCTACGTATGCCAGCCTCCAGGATTTGAAGACCCACAAACACCAAACTATGTGTGCAATTGGATAAAGCTCTATATGGGCTGCACCAAGCACCTAGGCTGTGGTATGAGACATTGTCTCAATTTCTTCTGAAGAATGGCTATACCAGAGGACCATTGACAAGACTCTTCTTATCAGAAAGTCTGGAAAAGACATTTTTGCTAGTTCAAGTCTATGTCGATGACATCATATTTGGTTCTTCAAATGACCAAATGTGCAAAGACTTTGAGAGCATTATGAAGAAGAAGTTCGAAATGAGTTCTATGGGAAAAATGGACTTTTCCTTGGAATTCAGGAAAGCAACTGAAGGAAGGGTTTTTCATCAATCAATCTAAGTATGTCAATGATATCTTAGAGAGATTTGATATGAAGGATTGTAAAGCAGCAAAGAACCCATACCCAGAAACCATGATTTATGCCCTGACTCTGAGGGGGAGGATACTGATCAACATCAGTATAGAGCAATCATTGGTTCTCTGATGTATCTACAGCAAGTAGACCTGATATCATGTTTGCAACCTGCATTTGTGCAAGATATCAGGCTGCTCCAAAGGTGTCTCACCTAATTGCTGTCAAGAGAATCCTCAGATACCTCAAAGGAGCACCTAAGTTAGGTCTCTGGTATCCAAGAAATAGTGATTTTAATCTCTATGGCTACTCTGACAGTGATTATGGTGGCTGCAACATCAACAAGAAATCAACATCAGGTGGATGTCAATTTCTTGGTGGAAGGATCATCTCATGGCAATGCAAAAAGCAATCATGTGTCTCTACATCAACTGCTGAAGCTGAATACATTGCTGCTGCAAGTTGCTGTGCTCAGCTGCTGTGGATTCAAAACCAGATGATTGACTATGGATTCAACTTCATGAGCACTCCTATCCACATTGACAACAACAGTGCTATATCCATCACTGAAAATCCAGTAAAGCACTCAAAGACAAAGCACATTGACATCAGGTATCATTTCATTAGAGATATTCATGAGAAAAATCTTATCAAACTAATCAAAGTTGATTCAAATGAACAATATGCTGATTTGTTCACCAAAGCATTTGATGAACAAAGATTTAAGTATCTTATTACAGCTATTGGGATGATAAACATTGACTAGTCAATCTCAATTGAAAACCTTTTCAATATGTAAAGTCTTATGTCAATACAATCTAAGCCCTGTTACAAAAGATCCTTTCTTATTTAACTAAGTATAAGTTCTTCCGAAGAGAAACTTGCCTTCGGAAGATATCTAGTATAATCTCCGAAGCAAATTTCTCATAGGATAATTTTCTTCTCGGAAGTGTACTAAGTCTCGGAAGAAGCGATTGAGGTAATCTCAGATCTACTTCCGAAGCACTTAATATTCTCCACTTGAAAGCAACATGTATCTTCGGAAGAAATTTATTTACCTTCGGAAGTACATTTGCCTTCGGAAGAACTTTACCTTCGGAAATACCTTATACTCGGAAGAAAGATTTTACTGTGTAACGGAAATCTTTTGGGCCCCACTCTGTAAAAAGTAAAGATTTTGTTAATGATGTCGGATTATTTAAATGGCTTAACCTTACCGCCCCTGTCACATCATCCTCTGAACCCTCACATCATCTTATCCAAACCACCCTTTAAACCGCCATTTCACCCATTTAAATACTTCCGGTTAATCACTTACACTCTTTTTACCAAATTCACTGCCCTAAAAGCTTTCTTCTTCTCCAATTTACCTCTCTCTCAAGAACTTTTCCTCTGCTATCTTTCTAAATGGCTCTAAACCCTCAGCACAACCAAGTCGCACTCCTTGACTCTTCAAGGGATGCTGACTTCTCTGATATTATCTCTTTCTTAGCCCAATCTTCATACTACACAGCACTGACTGTAAACCCTACCATTTACACCAACCAAATGTCCGAATTCTGGGCAAATAGTCGGGTTGAAACCCTAAATGGGGTTCGTGCTATCAGGTCAAGTGTATGTGGCCAAGAGTTGGTCGTTACTGAACAAATCATCAGGGAGCATCTTGAGCTCCATGATGAAGGCGCACCGACGGAATTCCCCAAGTCTGAGTTAGATAATTCTTATCTCCAAATGGGATACGTGGAGATGTAAGCAGGTCTACAGTCTACAAATTCAACTTCTCCTACAAGTGGAAGTTCCTGCTACATGTGGTTCTTCACTGCTTATCTAACAAATCCGGGGGATGGGATCAAATTCCCTATGAACTCGGGTGCCTAGTTCATGGGTTGGTACAAGGCCTGCGCTTCAACTACTCCAGGTTTGTGCTGACTAACCTCATGGGAAATCTGCAAAGGGACACATTCTTTATGTATCCCAGATTTCTACAGCACATAATCAACTGCGAGCTAGATCAGAGTAAGCTTGTCTGTGCAGCTGCTCTGTCTGCTCCTCAAATGAGGCCGACCATCTTCAAAGTTTTGAAGAGAGTGTCTACCAACTACACTGGAAGGGATACCGCACTACTTCCAGGTATGATTGAGCCAATGGCTCCTGGTGACATCCCTGTTATCCCCACAGGTGATGAACCCACACCAGCAACTACCCTCACCATTCCAAATCTACCTTCTCCTCCAATAAAAGTCACCTATCAGAGACGTACCAAACGAACCCTTGTTCAATCTACTCTGATTGAACAAGCCCCTCCTCTTCAAACCAAAAAGGCTAGAGTGGAACAAGGGGCTCCCACTCAGCCAGAGGTCCCCCAATCCTTCACTATTGACCTCAATATGGGTCTTGAGTCTCCTCAGTCTCAGACCCATGAGCCCATAACCCCAGCTGATAGCCCTCAGGGTGAGTCTCTATACTCCCCTGAGCAGCCACCAAGGGACAGCTCAATGCCTTTTGACATTGATCAAAGTCCCGGGTCCTTAGGTCTTCATTCCTTCTCTTTTACTGACCTATTGACCGGAGCTGGTGAAGAGACTATGTCTCTCCAAGGCAATGAAGTTGATCCACAACACCCCATTAAGGATCAACAGAGCCTAGAGAAACCTCTTGTCTCTAGCCCACACCAGCAAAGCCCTACTGAGGTGAGTCCCACTGATGTGGAGGGGACTCATGTAGATTCAGCTGCCACTACTGAAGGAGCCTCATTGGATCCTCAGGACAGTGGTAACGATAGTCAGACTGAATCTACGGCAACCATGCCCTATGATGCCTCTGAAAGAGACATCATTGTGCAAGGGAAACCAGGGTGCCAAGAAACCACATCTGGTGGTGAGGATGAACATACTAGGTATGTTACCTCATCTCCCCGTGATTCTTCCAAAGAAGATGAGGGAAGAATGCAACTCACAATAAGAGACCTACTTTCTAAAGTCTCAAACCTTGAATCAAAGGTTAAGACTTTAGAGGATAGGTCTGCCACTCAGCAACTTGAGATTGAAAGTCTCAAGGTCAAACTAGCTGAGAAACAGATTGAGAGATCTGTTAGGCATGTACCAGTTCAAGTCTCCTTGACCTCTTCCTCTAGCTCATCTACCTCTCAAGATGATGCTACCAAAAAGGGGGAGAATGTTGAGGAACAAAGTCAAAGACAGGATTCCATCAGTCAAGCTCTCACTTCTTTGAGCTCAAGACAACAAGCTGCCATCTTCCCTGAGCCTCCTCCAGTTGTGTTTCAAGTGGATCAAAGGATGCTTCAGGATCTAAATAGGATCTTCAACAAGTTCCTTTTAGAGTCCCTCATTGATCAACCTAGTCCGGATATGTCTGTGATATACTTTGGAGCTCAAGAGCTTCAGAGGTTGAATGCACCTCCTACCACTGTTGAGGAAGTTGGTCAACCTAAGGCCCAAGTGGAACCTGAGATTGATTTCGAAGGGGAAACTAGGACTGATGGCCCAGCAACTGAAACGGTTGGGACAGAAGGTGTGTTTTCACAGGCTTCCGAAGCACAATTCGAAGCCTCGGAAGAACCAACTCAAACTTCCGAAGCTGAAATTGCTGCTGCGGAAGGACTGTTCTCTCTTTCCGATGATCTAATAGTCACAGATGCAATTCTGGAACTTGCATCTGAGGTTAATAGGGAGGACTTTCTCAGCCAACCACTAGCTATTACATCTGCATTGACCTCAGCTCCTACCTCCACCATCCAACCTGAATCTTCTACCCAAGAACCACCAAAGTCTAGCACTTCCGAAGACATTAAAGGCAAAAGGAAATGACTTCGGAAGAGCTTCAGGAAGAAGAAAGGCTGGAGAAACTTAAAAGGAAAGGAAGACTGCCAACTGGGAAACTGTTAGCTGCAAGTTCAAAAGCAGCTGCAGCCAACCAAGAGGCAATCAACAATAGAAGAAGGGTGGAGGTAATTGATAGACTTGTCAGTCTAGGGGTTGCCTCGGAAGATGTACTCCTGCTACCATTAGAGGAGCTGATAGAGCTTGAAAAGGCAACCTTGCTGCAAAAACAGCAAAAAGAAGAAGCTGCAAGGTTGGCCTTGGAAGAAGAAAGGCTGAGAAAAGAAAGAGAAGCTGATCTGCAGCTCAGGAGAGAAAGGATCACTTTCCTACTCTCCAGAGGATTCTCTCAAGAGGAGTTGTCTCCACACAACAGTGACACGATCTTGTGGCTCTTTAACAAAGAGCAAGATCAAATGGAGAAGGAGAGAAAGAGAGCTGCAAGGGAGAAGCTGGTAGAGAAGAAGAAGAAGGAAGAAGAGGCTGGACTGTCTGCCGCCAAGAAGATAGGTGACAAAGCTTGGATGAAGAACTATCTTAAAGCTCACGGCTTCTCTGGCAGGCAAGTGGGTCCAATGTCTGAGAAGACTCTCCAACGACATGTCAGTGACATCAAGGCTGACATTCGTGCAGGGAGAAGAAAGGAGATGTATAGAAGGGGACAGGGGATGACCTTCAAAGCCACCCCTCAGTCAAATATCCAAACCCAACATCAACCTGAACCAATACCCTTTCCCTTCCCAATCAAAACTGAACCTGAACCTTTCACCCCTGAACCTACACCTTCACATCTACCAACTCCCTCACCTCAACCACCTAAACTACCCATCATCCAACCTAAAACCTTACCCAGAACCCAACCTCCTAAACCTACCCAACAACCAATCAAACCATCCCCTCAGCCTTCCAAACATCTCTCAATGGAGGAATTCAAGGAGATCAAAACCAAGCTCATCAACTGCACTACTCTGAGCGACATCTCATGTGAGGAGGATACAGTCAACCTGACTTATGTTGATGGATCCTCAAGTTCCCTCACAAGAGATGAGTTTCTTGATCTGCCAAGAGGAACTTTGGACCAAGCCGCAAGACTCTTTGGCCTCAATTCAGATACATTGAATGAGGAAGAAAAGAAGCTGAGGAGAAGGCTGGTGACTCTGCTGGACACAAAGAAAGGAGATAGGGTACCAAGACAATCTCTTGTACCCAGAAAGAAGATAGTCCAGTGGAGGTTCGAAGACTCTTCTCACAACTTTGTTGTTGAGAGAGAGAATGGTGAGATTAACAGGCTGAATGCCTCATCTCTGCTACACTTAAGCAGATTTGATATTGCTGAGTTAGCAGAGAAACCATTCTCCAACCCCTCAAACTCCGAAGTAGCTGCTCACATCAGAAATCATCTAGGCAGCCTTCACATGGCCGAGCTCACTGCAAGAAGCAAGGTCGAAGAGGAGTCAAAACGGAGAGAGGAAGAGGAAAGGAAAGGATCAGCAACCAAAGGCAAAGCCTTTCTTCAAATGGTTGAAGGTCCTGAACTTGAGTCCATAGTTAGATGGGAGTATGACTACAACTCCCGTCAACTAACTCTCTTCAGGGGATCACAACAAAGGGTGCATGTCATTCAAAGTGATAGACTGGATCTCCTATCCACGAATGACTTGTACAAGCTTCTCAGCACTACTTCCGGGAAGAACAGAGAGACAGACAAATATCTTTTGTCCCTGGTGCTGAAAACTTTGAGAAGTAGAGATAAGTGAAGTTTTGGTAGCATCAGCCTAGGGGGAGTTTGTTGGATCATAAGAGGCTGTTGCAACCAAAACCATATCACTTAGAAGATTTTGAGTACTACATACAAAGGACTTCCGAAGCCAAGTGTGGGACTTCCGAAGGAAGAAAGAGTTCTTCCGAAGTCTAAGTGTAAAATACACTTCCGAAGGAGAACTCCAACTTCTGAAGGTAAAGAAGCTACTTCCGAAGGTTCAAGACTTGAAGACAAAGTTCTGAAGTCAACTTCCGAAGTATAAAGAAGTCCTTAAAGCCTCGGAAGCATAGAAGCATCTTCCGAAGTATAAGTGGCCTCGGAAGAACTTGTCAGTTAACATTCGGAAGACACTTCTATTATCCAGTAGACATAAGTATGGTCTGTCTGACAGTCCGCTGCAAATCTCTGAGATACTGCATGGCGTTTTCTCAAAAGCCATGTAGTTGACCATACTTTAATCTACTGTTTACCTTTTTATGTTAAGTACAGTTGCCATCATTAGTTGGTGACAAAAGGTAAGTCATGGACATGTCATGACTACCATGTCTTAGATAATACTTTATCTAAGATACCTTAACTATAGCATTGTAGTATATGCTTTAGTCTTAGGTTTCCAGCTGGTATCAAGTATAACCGGCTGTAGGATCTAGTATATATAGTTTCTCATTGTAACTCATGTTCTATGCTTGTAAGTGTCTTGTAATCTTGAGTTGAGAAGTAATATATACAAGTACCTTGAAAATATTTCTGCTTGTTGCTTTGATTACTTATTATATTATTATCAACTCTTGTCAAAGACATTGCTTCATCTTGTTTGAGTGACTATTATAAGTGAGTTTGAGAGAAATACAAGTGTTAAGTGACAAAACCCGATCCTGCAGAACCTCATGAACAAATAAAAAAACCTGTAGTAATGATTCTAGCACATCTTTTTCTTCATTTTACCTAAAATTCAAAAGATCGATTCTTGAGATAGGTTGACCCACCAATGTGCTCAAATTCAATAGAGATTAGTATAGGCTTATTAAAGTTAAAAAAATAAAAGAAAGTTGAAAGCCAAATTAAGGGTTTAGAAGCTAAAAACTTGTATGATGAAAACCCTGATTCGGTTCATGTTCTTAGGATTAGGGTCTTAAGTGTTGTGATTGTGTTTGGACAAAGCGTGTAATTGACAACTAAATTAAGCCTTTTCTATTGTTTCAACGATGTAACTATAAAATCAGATAATGTTTGATGTTAATGGCAATTTCGTCTTGTTTATATTAATTCTTATTGTACAATTTCATATCTGTAATTTGTTAGTTCTTGTTTATGAATGTCATCATTGTAAATTAAAAGGGGATTACATATCATAATGACTGAAAAAGAAAACAAACCTTAAGATCAAAGATAGAAAAAAAGTCAAACCTTACCATATAAACTCCATATTTGAGGCTACTTGTTGCTATTAATGTCAAATTGACAACTAAGTTATTCATTTTATATTATTTTAACAATGTAACTATTAAAAGCAAGTAATGTTTGATGTTAATGGCAATTTCATATTGTTTATGTTAATTTTTATTGTACAATATCATATTTGTAATTTGTCGATTCTTGTTAGTGAATGTCATCATTGTAAACTAAAGAGGAATTACATACCATAATGATTGAAATGGAACCAAACCTTAAGATCAAAGTTAGAAAAGAAAGTAAAACCTAACTATAATGACTCCATATGTGAAGCTACTTGTTGCTATTGATGTCAAATTAACAAAGGTATTCCATTAAATATGAATTGATTGTAGGAAGTAGGTTCACTTTTATATTAAAAGATAGTAATTCTAACGATACTCTCGTTAGCAATGAGAAATATTCTAGTACAATACCGTTTACAAATACGACTAGAAAAATAAATATAAACAATATTTATGTACCAAACTTGATCCAAACATTCGTATTTAGTATATACTCCAATGAGTCTTCGTATAACATTCTTGAGACGAGTCTTCATCACGTTCGAATCTTCAACTATACCCCTTGACTGCAACAATTAAACAAACAAAAGATTGACGGTTGTGGCTGAGGATCGTGTTAGACACGGGTCCCTTAAAACAGATTTCGCGTCTCTACTCAAGACAACGCGTCTGTTTCCCAGGGTACAACAGCCAAAGCAGTATGTACTGCCGGAGAGTGCCTCAGGCCCGAGAGATCACCGGATAAAATATGTGCTATGATGTTATGTGGAAAACGGTTAAAGATGATTGTGTAGGAAGAACAATTTAGAGAGTGCTCCTCTCTAAATTTCTATAAAACTTGGACACTAGAGAAAATAACTTTCTTCTTCTCTTCTTTTCTCATCATGAGTTTGATTATATATTCATGCTAAAGACTTCACATTAATATGAGTTTTATGATTCACAATCAAAACTTCCATTTGATTTATGAAATGTTTTATGAGACCAAATTAAAACTCTCATTTTTATTCATGATATGTTTAATATCAATTTTAATAGAAATTATGATTCATAATAAACATTCATAATATTTATTAAAAGACATGGTCAAAACATAAAACATCCATGTTAATCAATGCAAGAAATTGCAACAATTTCCTACTATAATCACCCAAGTTTACTTTCTTCATTCCGACCACTCAACTTCGAGCTTCGATATCTAATTCATCTTCGTTTTAGTTTGGACATGGTATAGTTCAACGAGAACTTAAACCAATAAATAATTATTTATATAACAAATATATAAATATAATTATTTTGTGTCCAAAATTCCAACAATCCCCCACATGAATGGAGATCGATCAAAACACACAAAATTCCCAATAAAAACTCGACAGTTGAGTCTTGCAGGATAGGTTGGTGTTCCCATTGAACCTTCCTTTGTGAAGCATATTTAGCCTACTGGTGGTGTGTAGACGCGATGTCTTTGAACAGACCCCATTTTGTGTAGATGACAATATACATTCACACAAGACTCTCCCTAGTCGGGCACATCCCCTCATTGTCGTGTCCATTATGGTCATGGATCACTATCCTGGTTCTGCGAGAGCTCTAGGATTTGCGCCACCCCATAAATCCATTCGAAGCGACCCCACTTCTCTCTAACATAGGTGATTCCATGAATCATTAAAAGCATTATGGTTATATTGATTCCCACAATCATTTAACCTGAATATGCTTAACATTTCCTTGGTCACTGGTTCAGGGTACTCCCCCAGAGTGAATGGACTAGGAAGTTCGTGACTCCCTTTTTGTTTTAGGGTACTCCCCTATAATGACTCCGTTAGTCATATGATTAGGTTGTCCTATTGAACCTAGATCTTGGGATCTCCAGTCAACTAGGTTAGGTTTCCCTCATATTCTCCTTTTTTCTACGGGCTTTAGTCCAATTCCTCTCTATCTCATCTCGTTTCAACCCACTGGTTGTTTGGATCCAAAATTATTATCTATCACTTTGTCAAGTCGATATAGATAACTTCAATCGAGATAAGTTTTCATGATGTGTTCTTAACTCGTAAGTTAATAATGTCTTTTGTGAAACTTCTAAGTGTATTTGAAGAATACAATTCTTATTTCAAGACGAACACATCTCTTTTATGTCTTTGGTAGTAGACATCTATCAAGATTCTAAATCTAGCCAATTAGAATTTGAGTCTATCATAGACTTCTTTTGACCTTTGTGTACTACACTAGATCATGTGTTTACAATATCTTTGGATTGTCAAAATCCATATTGCTAACATTTAATTTTCAAATGCAAGAAACCCCCACATTTAAGTGTTATTAGATAACATCCATATAAGGTAATGAAAGGTTCTCCCTTTCTAAATATATTTGAGAAAACTTCTCACAAAACCATTTCTACATACCCTAAAGGGTTGTTCTAAAATGGCATCTCCCCCATATTTTTTTGCAATTTGATTTCAAAGTGAGGTTTGCTATCGGATAAACCTAGAAAACTGAGTCCTCCTCATTAAGCTTTGTATACTAGATAACATTATCTAGTTAGTTAAGTTTTTCATAGGTTATATCAACCTCCTTGAACCGAATGAATATCCTCTTTCAACTTTGTCTATACATAATTGACCTCCTTAGAGCATCATAATTAATAAGTACTAGGCTAGCATTCTTTAGACTACAGTACTTTAGCATGTGAACAGAAGATGCATCATTCTGATCCTTCACAGCTTTAAGGAATAACGCATTATCCCTTGTCATGTCCATATCTTATTATAGACAAATCAAGAGACTTATTCGTCATCATTCGGTTTTGGAACATAACTCTTTTTCCTTTAAACCTCTCATCCACAAGCAAGTTACCAGTCATAACGCTGGACCCGGTAGTCGCTTCAGTACCAACTCAGCAGCAGCCAGTCGGTAGTAACTACCGGAACTCGACATTACCACAATAGGTTGGTAGCAACTCAAAGGCAAGCTCGGTACCAATCTAGCATACACACACTTCAATAGTTGGCATTGAGTTAAGACCAAGATCTCAGTAGCATCTTTCAAAACTACTCAACCGACTTTCAAGCACAACAGTGCGAGTGTACGAAGTGCAAAGGGCACTATCTTCCCTTTGACTTATAAAGACTTAGTAATAAGTCTTGATTCAATTCACTTTGGTGAACACATTTATCATTAACAAGATAAATAAAACTCGTCTACAATCAATATTATATTAAGATAGAGTCAAACACATTGACACTAAATAATATGTAATTCATAAATTTCGCCTAGAGGTATTGACACATATGTATTGTTGTTCCCTTTAAGCATACTTTCCCAAATGAAAGAAAAATCCTTCACATAATTTTAACAACATTAAGATGGTAGACGCATCAACATTTAGATCTTTCAAAATGAATTTAGCAAAATTCATTAAAGATAACATATATTGCTTTCATATGTAGATTTATCCACACTTGTGAATCTTTATGATAATTTCAAATGAAGTTTATCGGTATATCTCATACTTGTGTATTTCATCTCAATACACTTATCATATTTTCGATCTCATGATATTGTATGACATTTGATGTCTCATCTTTGACACTTAAAACAATTCAATAACTCTCAAGTTGTTTTCTATGCAAATCCCTTATTGCACTATCCGTTTAAAGTTATATATTTCTATTTAAATTATTTCCTTCAAAATCATTTTAAAAGTCATAATAGAATTAATTTATTTTGTTGTAAATATTACATGTTTTATCTTAAGATATTGAACACAAATAATAATACAACCGAAAATGAAACGTAAAGTGTAAAACATTTTTTAATAATAATTTAAACGGATAAAAGTTACATCTAGACATCAAATCTCAAAGTGTTATTAGCTATAACACTTTCATCATTAGCAATGATATCGATTATATGGCATGTCTTGAGGTACTCCCTCAATATACTTTATGCACTTATACGATCAAGTTTCTCATATTATCTTGAAGCTCTAATTTAAATAGTCAAAACCAAAAGAAAAAAAAACAACGTTATGTGTACACTATCTTATTCATAAGTAGTTGTATTTGAATAATTATTTCTATTCACAACAACCTCGAGTTGTTTTTTTTCGAATAATCTCATCGAGACTATTATGTGATTTGAGACGCGTTACTTCTCACATAAGTAGCTAATCATTTTAGATTGCAAAACACATGTTTTATTCATTCAAAACATGTTGTTTTTTTTTCGAATAACCTCATCGAGAATATTATGTACCATGAGACGCGTTATTTCTCACATGAGTAGCTAATCATTTTAGATTGCAAAACACATATTTTATTCATTCATAACATTTCCTAGCTTTGCAATTTTTAAAAATATATCATTTTTATTTTATCTCTTGATCACAATAATCAAAACCATAAACTACAAAAATGGTTTTATAGTGTAAATTAATATCTAACACGCTCGTTAGAAGACAAACAATTACAAATCGTTTTTTTTTTCAAAAAAATTATTTAACATTTTTCGGTTTGTAGAATAAATCGTTTTAACACATTTATTACAAAATGAACGTTTTTAAACACATTTTGGTTTATACACATAAACCGTTTCTAACAAATGATTACAACAATCATTTTAAATATTACGGTTCTTATTACATAAACCGTTTTCTAACACGCTCGTTAGAAAATAAATGATCACAAATATCATTTTAAGCTTATTGGTTAGAAATAACAACTTCTAACCCGTACGTTAGAAATAAACAAATACAAAGATCGTTTTAAAAACTTTTCGATTTATATAAAATAAATCTAGTTCTAACTTACTCGTTAGAAATAAACGATTACATAAATCGTTTTTTTATATATAAAATATAATCCGGTTCTAACACGCTTGTTAGAAATAAACAACAACAAAACATTGTTTTTAAGCTTATCGGTTTATATACAATAAACCCGCTTCTAACACGCTCGTTAGAACTAAACGATTATAAAATCGTTTGTAAGCTTCTCCTCTCATCTAGAAAGACTATTTCTCTTTTTGTTGTTGCAAAACACTAGTTTTAATTTCTTTCTAAAACAAAATTTTGGTTTTGCTTAAATCATTGTAATCATGAATAGTTTTGAAACTATAAACCCATGATTTTTTAATGGCTTTTAGTAATTAAATCATCTCTAACACACACGTTAGATTGTTAAACATTTACAAAATATTTTAACATATGATAGAATCAAGGTATTTGTTTGGTAACTCTTTATTTTGGATTTTAGATTGTACTCCAATCTTTATTATAATCCAAACACGACGTTGTACTACGATATTTCCCAAAAAAAAATTGTTTGATTTTAACAAAATCTCAAATAATATTTTTAAACATTTCGTGAACCTAAAAAACCATAGTGATAAGGTTTTAAAATTCTCATCACGAATTCTGTTTTAAGGTTGTAGGAAGTAGGTTCACTTTTATATTAAAAGATAGTAATTCTAACGATACTCTCGTTAGCAATGAGAAATATTCTAGTACAATACCGTTTACAAATACGACTAGAAAAATAAATATAAACAATATTTATGTACCAAACTTGATCCAAACATTCGTATTTAGTATATACTCTAATGAGTCTTCGTATAACATTCTTGAGACGAGTCTTTATCACGTTCGAATCTTCAAGTATACCCCTTGACTGCAACAATTAAACAAACAAAAGATTGACGGTTGTGGCTGAGGATCGTGTTAGACACGGGTCCCTTAAAACAGATTTCGCGTCTCTACTCAAGACAACGCGTCTGTTTCCCAGGGTACAACAGCCAAAGCAGTATGTACTGCCGGAGAGTGCCTCATGCCCGAGAGATCACCGGATAAAATATGTGCTATGATGTTATGTGGAAAATGGTTAAAGATGATGGTGTAGGAAGAACAATTTAGAGAGTGCTCCTCTCTAAATTTCTATAAACTTAGACACTAGAGAAAATAACTTTCTTCATCTCCTCTTTTCTCATCATGAGTTTGATTATATATTCATGCTAAAGACTTCACATTAATATGAGTTTTATGATTCACAATCAAAACTTTCATTTGATTTATGAAATGTTTTATGAGACCAAATTAAAACTCTCATTTTTATTCATGATATGTTTAATATCAATTTTAATAGAAATTATGATTCATAATAAACATTCATAATATTTATTAAAAGACATGGTCAAAACATAAAACATCCATGTTAATCAATGCAAGAAATTGCAACAATTTCCTGCTATAATCACCCAAGTTTACTTTCTTCATTCCGACCACTCAACTTCGAGCATCGATATCTAATTCATCTTAGCTTTAGTTTGGACATGGTATAGTTCAACGAGAACTTAAACCAATAAATAATTATTTATATAACAAATATATAAATATAATTATTTTGTGTCCAAAATTTCAACATTGATAAAAATAAATTAAATCATACCATATCTAATTCAATTCATATCAAATTGACACTAAAGTTAATAACCTACCATTTCCATACATATTGAAAAAAATATAGCCAATTGCATAACAACCATATGCTAATTAGACCAAAGACAAAATTCAATCTAAACAACATTTTGATAAAAAATTGTTCCTAAAATCTAAACATTTTGACAAAATTCAAAGTATTAGGGAATTTTAACTGAGTCACTAAAAAATAGTTCCTAATATAAATAGAAACTGATAACTTAGTCTTTGATACTATGTATCCGAGACTAATAAGTCCATAATAATTTAGTTTCTAATAGTTACTTTTCTTGTAGTGATCTTCCCAAGTGATGAAAGAGGATACCTCGGTTTGAATTGTATAAGCCAAAAAGAGTATCTTTATGATACATTTGATGAGACTCTGCTCATTGGATTTTCTAAATGGACTCAAGGTATCAGAATTACCCAATCATTCTTTAGTGTTAAAATTGTTGATGTTCCGATAATGCTTCTAAGAAACATTGATAAAAAATGGTTTGTGTAACGCGACCAGACTTAAGGTGACATCACTGAACAATCGAGTTATTGAGGCTGAGGTTATATCGGGAAACTATATTGGTAGCCGCATGTTCATTCCAAGACTCATTTTGACGCCTTCACACAAAAGAACTCCATTCAAGTTTAAAAGAAGACGATTTTCGATGGTCAATGATAACAAACAAAAGTCAAGGACAGTCTTTGTCGAAAGTTGGTTTGTTGTTTCTACACACGGTCAACTATAAATGGCATTATCAAGGGTCAAGAGTATAGATGAACCATAACTTTTGATCGTAGATCAAGACAATAAGCCTACTAATATTACTATGAATGTGGTTTACAAGGCCATCTATGATTTTTACATGTTTTAAATGTAATTTTATAAGTTTTTTTAATGTACTACTCCATTTTATTCTTCAAAAATACTAACGATTTTTCAATATTATTTTTTAAATATTTTCGTCCCGTGTAACACACGAGTTACTAAAGCTAGTGCTTTGTATAATAGTATAGATAGATATACATCTAATATATTTAGTATAACAATCATATATTATATAACATTATAGTTATATGACTAATAGGCCTTTTAGACTCACAAGAGTAATCAAACTTGATATATAAAAGCTCGGGTTTAAGCTCATTTTGTTAATGAGCTCCAATTAGTCATGAGCTTGAGCCTATTTCAGATAAATATAAAAGGATATGACAATAATTGTATATAGAACTGAAAAGTGAAATGTTAGAGAATTTATTCATGGATAGTCAATGGGTATGTTTAGATTTTGGTTTGGGTCCCTAACTTTGGTAAATTACAAGTTCAGACCAATACTTTGCAAATAGTCATTTATATATGTTATGATGCTAAGTGCCTCCCACGTTAGGTCTTTTTGTCATTTTGTTTCCTTTTTATATATGTTTAAATTAGTTTTATTTCTCACAAAACCTAACCAAACTCTCTCTTACATCTTTTTATTCATCTTACCTTCATCCTCATGGTTTGTGTTCTTTGTGTGCGATATGCGATAGTAAGAACCTCATGAACAAATAAAAAAACCTCTAGTAATGATTCTAGCACATCTTTTTCTTCATTTTACCTAAAATTCAAAAGATCGATTCTTGAGATGGGTTGACCCGCCAATGTGTTCAAATTCAATAGAGATTAGTATAGGCTTATTAAAGTAAGAAAAATAAGAAAGAAGAGTAAACTCATTTTTGCTCCCTATGGTTTGGTCCAAATAACGGTTTTCATCCAAACATTTCAAAATCGCGATTTTGCTCCATGTAGTTTGCAATTCATTTCAATTAACTCCAACCCACTAACACCATTAGGTTTTTTCTGTTAACTCCAAGGGTATTTTAGTCAATTTATTGACAGGACTAATTATGCCATTTATTCATTTAAAAGACCAGTTATGTAATTTTATTAAAATGCTAACTCCAATCCCCACCGCCACCTGCCCCCCTAAACGAACCAGCCACCATCACTGACGCCGTCACCGGCCTCCATCACCAACGCCGCCACCGGCCTCCATCACCGACGCCGCCACCGGCCTCCATCACCGACGCAACCACCTACCACCATCACAACCCCTCTTCCATCTCTATCCCACCCGACACCAAAACCCACCCACCACCTCCTGCCATCAACACCCACTTGGCCACCTCCACCATCACACCACCACCCACCTCCACCATCGCTCCACCTCCGCTACCACCACAACACGAGCACCACCAAACCACCACAAACACACTACAGCCCCAACACCACTTATCCCAACACCACCAAAAACCCCAAATCGACAGTGATGGATTTGTTGGTGGAGGCGGAAACCCAAATCAATAGTGGTGGATTTGTTGGTGGAGGCGGAGGTCGGCGGTGGTGGCTGTGTTGGTGGAGGCGGAGGTCGTCGGTGGTGGTTGTGTTGGTGGAGGCGGAGGTCGGTGGTGGTGGCTGTGTTGGTGGAGGCGAAGGTCGGCGGTGGTGGTTGTGTTACTAGAGGTGGAGGTCGGCGGTGGTGGCTGTGTTGGTGGAGGTGGAGATGAACGGTGGTGGCTCTGTTGGTGGAGGTGGAGGTCGATGGTGGTAGTTGCGATGGTGCTGGTCGACTCTCTATCTTGATGGAGTCCAATGGTGGTGGTGGTGATTGTGGTGGTGGTGGTGATTGTGGTGGTGGTGGTGATTGGATCTTGAAGTGAAAGAAAGAGAGATGAGATATTTATTATTATTTATTTTGAATATGTTACATAAATAGTCCCTTAGCTTATAAAGTATGTTAATAAGTCACCTAATTAGCCTTATAAGTAAAATGACCAAAATGTCTTTGTTTTTAACAGAATTAATTAACGGTGTTAGTGGGTTGGAGTTAACCGAGAAAAATTGCAAACCACAAGGAGCAAAATCGTGATTTTGAAACGTTTGGATGAAAACCGTTATTTGGACCAAACCACAGGGAGCAAAAGTGAAGTTTACTCAAAAATGAAAGTTGAAAGCCAAATTAAGGGTTAGAAGCTAAAAACTTGTACGATTAAAACCCTGATTCCGTTCATGTTCTTAGGATTAGGGTCTTAAGTGTTGTGATTGTGTTTGGACAAAGCGTGTAATTGACAACTAAGTTAAGCCTTTTCTATTGTTTCAACAATGTAACTATAAAATCAGGTAATGTTTGATGTTAATGGCAATTTCGTCTTGTTTATATTAATTTTTATTGTACAATTTCATATTTGTAATTTGTTAGTTCTTGTTTGTGAATGTCATCATTGTAAATTAAAAGGGAATTACATACCATAATGATTGAAAAAGAAAACAAACCTTAAGATCAAAGATAGAAAAAAAAGTCAAACCTTACCATATAAACTCCATATTTGAGGCTACTTGTTGCTATTAATGTCAAATTGACAACTAAGTTATTCATTTTATATTATTTTAACAATGTAACTATTAAAAGCAAGTAATGTTTGATGTTAATGGCAATTTCGTCTTGTTTATGTTAATTTTTATTGTACAATATCATATTTGTAATTTGTCGATTCTTGTTAGTGAATGTCATCATTGTAAACTAAAGAGGAATTACATACCATAATGATTGAAATGGAACCAAACCTTAAGATCAAAGTTAGAAAAGAAAGTAAAACCTTACCATATTGACTCCATATTTGAAGCTACTTGTTGCTATTGATGTCAAATTAACAAAGGTATTCCATTAAATATGAATTGATAAAAATAAATCAAATCATACCATATCGAATTCAATTCATATCAAATTGACACTAAAGTCAATAACCTACCATTTCCATACATATTGAAAAAAATATAGCCAATTGCATAACAACCATATGCTAATTAGACCAAAGACAAAATTCAATCTAAGCAACATTTTGCATACCAAAATGAACACAATTAGGACCAAACCACTTTAAACCAAAAAGCAATAATTTTCATACCATAGTAGTCAAAGTTTACATGCATTTAAAATGTTATTATTGTCTAAACCCATACGTAATCCCAAAACCATCAAAGTGCACCATCGGAAACAAAAAAGATAAACATTTTATTGTCTAAAACCATACATTAAAATGACATATAGCATTAACATCAAACATTTGGAGTTCCTTTTCCTTTAGAGCCTAAGGATTTGTGGCTGTAATGCTTAATTTGAAATATACGATAGATCTTACCTCCTTGTTAGCTTTCTAACTTTTTCCGTATCGTCTTCCACCTCCACTTGATTTACTCTTCTTTTCTTCTTTGGCCTGCCAATGGGTGTGCAGTGCAGTGGGGTGTGTGAAAGTTGTTGGACACTAGGATTTAAGCCATATATTCCTCCAACTGATTAAACTAATTATGAATAAATACATACTTTTTCATGTTTCTAGTAAATGGTAAGGATGTGCCCAACACTCTGGTATTCCAACATGTTGCCCATTAAGTGAGTTCTCCTAATTCACAACCAACACGCATGTTTGCATGGAAGTCTTGTTAACTCCCACCTTATACAACGTCTTATCCACTACATCAACAACACATTGGTCACCCAAAGGACCACTTACCTAGTATTTGTCGCCACCATTCCACAACATAGGCTACTTCCATTTTTATACCATCTAGGAGCTTTATGACAGTTTCTGTTAGTGAAGCATTACATATGTCAATCACCGTGATAACATTAACAATCTTCTTTATAAGGTACTTCCTAACATAACCTAAAGTTTCTGATGATGGGCTTGTCCCTTGCCAACAATTTTTCTATTAACACCTCAATGCATGTTCTTTAGTAAAACATGTGATTTACCTCTTCCTTTACAAACATATTATACACATGAATTAAGAAACTTATCTAAAAAAATAATAAGTTTATATAAACATAGAACACACAAAATTAAGTAGCTTAGGACTATACATGTGAATGTTGTGGTGAGATACTTGCAACCCAATTGTAAGCCTCAACAATGAATTACTTTACTCAACAATGAATTACTTTACTTCTTCCATCTTGGCTTAGAACTCTAAAATGGTGCTAGTTGTTACACATCCCCATAACATGTTCTTGAGGTAAACCTTTTGCTTAGCAGTGGGGAACACTTTAGCAATAGGAGTTATGAGTCCTAGTTAAATGACACTCAAAGAACATCAGTTATAACTTCAGTTATAATATAGTTATATAAAGCCAATAACCTTAGGTATTAAAGGGCTTGTAGCCTAATGGTATCGGGTGTGTGCATGGTGATATCCCCACTCATGAGGTTAATGGTTTTAGTCCTATGGTGGACATTGATGTATTTAGGATAGGATTAGATGGGTGTTTGTGTTTTTCATTCTAACAAAAGTAAACTGAGGAAAAAGACAATCAAAGAACATGCCTTTTACCTATTAAATATAGGGGTGAAATTGTTGTTGATGCTCAAATCTAGATCATCAACCACACTAAAAAAAGCAACAGCCAGTGACGGACCCAAGAACTTTTTTTACGGGAGTCGAAAAATTTTAAGGGCTAGGTGTCTATCAATAAACGTTAATTTTTTTCGATTTGGTCGGGTCAAGTAATATAATATAAAAAGATAAATTATCAATAGCATATATGAAAGATAATGCAGTGTTTCTATATATGCACAAGACTTCTAAACCGTTTATTAACAACCCAACGATTATCCACATAACTAATTGATTTAAAAAAAAAACTCAATGTACGTTGTAAGACCAAAATTTTAACATAATTAGAAAATATATTTTCATACTTTGAATGAATATAATACAAAAAACAAAAAAACCGTGAAAGATTTTAATTACTTCTATATTTAAAAAGACGCTAACAAAAATATACTACACAAGTCTCAAGATTCTATTTATCAATTTAATTTAATTTTCACAACTGAAAATACTTAAATCTAATTTTAAGCAATAGTATTAATATAGAAGAATCGTAATTAAGTTTGTTACATAATTAGAATCTTTTAATTAGAAAAGTAGTACTTAATCGAAATCTTTTTAATAGGAATAAATCAACCGTCTAATTAAAATCTTATAATCAAATGAAATTAACTAATCGGTTAATTGGAATTGTTTAGTAGGAATGATTTATATGATTATAATAATTTATTTACTTACCTATTTTAATTCAATATAAGATGACATAATCTCACAGTCGACATCCTAGTGGCTATACTTATGATTCTTGTCATTCACTTTCAAAATTTTAAGGTGCAAAAACTCATTATTCTATAACTCCATCTTGTTTTTTGACTTTTGCATGGCCTCAACTCATCTGCTACATCTCCAAGCCTTCAATATGTTTACATTTAAAGAATTTTGAGATCTTAAGTTAACTTTTGATTCGTTATCAACATTCTTGGGTCAGTGTGAAAATTCTTGGGGGTCATTGTTAAAATTTTTTGAGGATCAGTCGGGATTTGATTGAATATATACTATAAAGAAATAAACTCATTGGATGCGGGCCACCCCCCATCACGACTATATAGTTCTGCCCTGGCAACACCATGAATTCTTGTTCACAACCTCAACAATGGCATATTTTATAGGATATCTCCCATTGTTTGTGTCTATATGAGCAACATATAATAGTTGAATATGGTCCTTTTATAAATGCCCTGCCAAATCCAAACAACTCTTCTAACAACCCTTAAACCATTTTCTTAAAGCCCAAGACAAATGTATACCCACTTGAAAATCCTTTTTGGTGAATATGTATTGATTTTATTGTCTACTGTAAGCTTCTTTGTTGTGTTGGGGTTGATCACTTGTACCTCTAAAATGTAATCATCTAACATTTATACTTCTCTGTATGGTCACAATTTGACATGGTATGTAGATTTGGCCTTTGCCTCAAAATTCTTTATTTTAGAACCCCATAGTTCATATCTTCTTTCGAGTTCCCATTGAATAAATTTAATTGAAACTTTTTCATTTATTTAATTTAATTGGCCCATGTTTGGGATTACTTATTTTATCAAGAAGTAACTTTTGAAAAGTTACTTTTCAAAAGTTAATCATATTAACTTCTAACTTATTAACCCTTTAAAATCAACTTTTTAATTATTTGCCAAACATACTTATTAATTTTTATTAACTTTTCAAAAGTTAATAAGTTAAAAAGTTAATCAAAAAGTTGGTTTGCCAAACATGACATTGGTAATAAGGATTTTTTTACCATAAGCCTAGAAGTAAGTGCTTTAATTCTCTTAGATTGAAGAAATGTGTGGTTAGGTTTGTATGTGGTCTTTTGCTTTTTTCCCTTTTTTTTTCTCCTCAATTTTGTTAACTTTTTGCTTCTTACAGATTCAACATCACCTAATGACTTCTTAATTCTACTGTCAAGTGACCTGTCAGTTCAATGACCAAAATCTAGTTCATTAATATTTGATCATTACTAATTTCACCTACTTCAGTAAGTCACTAATACTTGCACCTACAAACCCTACTATAACATCCATAAAGTCATGATAATCTCTCATGTCAATATCTATCTTAATATCTTAATCTACTATATAGCCACTATCCTCATTATCTCCCCCATTAGGCATAAGAAACTCTTTAGAACAGTCTACGCTGTCAAAATCATATTTGAAGTCCTAAAAATATAAGTTCTTAGCTTCATCCATGACTCGATCACTAGCATGTATATGAGCATTACCACCTAAGTGATCGTCTAGACTCTAGATTTAACTAATCATCACCATCTTCCCCTTCATCAATACCATGTATTTGATCAACCACCCTTTCATCAATAATATTTACTTCATTGTTCAATTCTACTTCATCATGGTTTTGGCTTCTGGTTCGGAATAAATTTATGGCTTCTAACATCCACCTATTCCTCAATCACCACTTTAGACTTTGTGGGGATGTAAAGTAAGTTTACAATTTCATATCGCCATGTTTAATTTACATATATATAAGCTTATGTTCTTTTACAAGAAAAACTCATATGGAAGGCATGAGGTTAGTTAATGACACAAATAGTCGTCCATTCAAATTGAAGACCAACTATGTTAAAAAAACATAAAGTATTGATCTGAACTTGTAATTTCTCGTAGTTAAGGACCAGATCAAAATCAAAACCAAAATGTAACACAAAAAGAACCCGTCTGATTCAACCTAAGCCGCTGCGCATACCTCATGACCAGAACCGGTGTGTTTTATCATAATTAGGTGGGTCCATTTTCCTCCATCGTTCCTTTATATAATATTAATAAAGCAATACTTAAAAGATACAATGTTTATACATTTTTGTCACCAACTTTTTTTACTTACAACTCCCTATTTATTTACTCAACTATTGCACAAATACTGAAACATTTTATCAAGGTTTTTGAATACAGGCTGAACATCAAAGCAGACAACATACAATAGAATCAATCCAGTATATGTCCATTCCATTCGCTTTGATTTTCCATGCTTACAACATTTATACAGAAAATATGCAACCTCCGATGAAGTCAACTGACCGAGATCTCGAGGTATTGCAACATCCATAATAAAAGAACTGATATTTAGAAACCTATAACCGTGGCATCAACAACTAATTTGGACACAATTACCAGATGCCACTAGATTATCAAAGAATAAATAAAAACATAAAAAAACGAAATGATATCGAATCAAATCATATAAGAAGCGATGAAAATAGAAAATGTAATCACTTTCCCTTCTTTTTCTTGGCATCTGGAGTTGCTGGCTGCTTCCCTGGCTTCGCAGCTGCCCCAGTCCCCGCTGCTGGTTTTTTCACACTTGCACTCCTGACGAAAAAGCAAAAAGTCAACACAATGAAAAGAGATTTTGTTTGGCGTCATATTAATCAGGAGAATGCTATAATCATACTTGGCTGGTTGCTTTGAGCTTGGATTCTTGGCTTTTGACGCGCTTTCATCTGTTTGTTCGTCGTCAAAAGCACCATTTTGATCCCCACCTCTTGGTGAACTCACCAACTGCATTTCCAAATATGTAACATTAATATGAGATTAAAATGAATGATGTAAGGATATGATGGATTTTAATTACTCACATCTTGCCACCCAGGGTCTCCTGCTTCTTTCTTGGCTAAAGCTGCTTTCAAATAACAAACTTGTTCTTTTAATTCCCTTACATCTGAAGACTTACCAGCTCCACCCTCAACTGTAGAAAATCTTTCAACAAATTTAAATGTGCTGAGTGTTTCTAAAGCTTCATTGATATCAGGATGCACATGAACAAACATTAGTATCTTTGCTTGTGCTCCTAGCAAAACCAAAAATCAAACAGACCAAAAGTCATCATTATTTTGTCTAAACTTTTCCTGTAGAATTTTATAAAAAATGTGGAATAATAGTAATAATATACCAAGAGCATCTTGAAGCAATTGTGTGAGTTTGCAAGTTTTGTAAGAAACACGAGAACTTTTATTAGCAAGAGCTACCAAAACATCTCCTAATGCAGCAAGTGATTTATTAATATGTGTTGCTTCATCATCTGCATTGTCAAGCTTTTCATTTCCAGCAAGGTCAACCAAATGCATACAACCTCTAGTTGTAAGCCCAGATGTCAAGTCTTTCCCAAAAACATGGGCCGTAAGGAAACTACAAAATATGTGTACATTATCTTTTGGTATCGAAATCAGTACTGTAAATAACTAGAATAATAAATGTATACCTGTGGGCACGACTACTACGATCATTCACTGCTCGGTTCTTTTGACAAATGCTCATTAGATTTTTAACTTCATCTGTTGATGAAACTGGTACAAGAGTTGCATCAGGCACATTTATTCCCTTCTTCGCAGGGTTAGAGATCTCTAATGTGATTATTCATTAAGACAACAAAGCAATATAAAAAGAGAAATAAATACTACTTAAATGGGCTAATTGCCTAAAAAGGTACCAGCTTTGGTACAGTTTCTACTTTGGGTAACCTACTTTGTTTGCCCCATTAAATCCATCAAACTAAAATATTTTTAATCAAGGTAACCTTGAACCCTGACAGTAGGTAATCGGTTTCTCAGCAAAACGTCATCATTTTCACTGGGTGAGTTGTGTAGGTAACCTTGAATCAAAACTTGTGAAAGTTTGAATTGGGATGTTAAGGGAGCTTCTAGACAAAAAAACGATGGTTTTGTGAATAAGAAAGTAGACCAAAGTTAGTTAACCTTTTATGCAAAACCCTTTAAAAATCAAACAAATATAAGAGTTAATAAGGATATGGTTTGCTACTTCCATCAGTCACCAGAAGATCCCAAACTTCATCATTATAAATTTCAAGCATATTGATAGAAATCTCATAGCTCATGAGGTTCTTTCTCTCCTCTGAGATAAGGAATAGATCATTTAATGCCCTGTAGTTTACACCCATTGTTTCTGGTGTTAGTTCTTCCGGTCCACTCTACAAACACACAAGTGAATAGTTGTCATCATCGTAATCAACATTCTAGTTTAATCATCATCTTTAAAGAATTTCTTACCAGTGTGTAAGTTTTGCCAGCACCTGTTTGACCACATGCAAACACACAAACATTGAATCCATCCAGAACCGAACGTATCAATGGTTGGGTATCAGAGAATACCTCTTCTGTAAGACCAAGAAACATAAAACTGCTGTTAGTTAATAAATATATAATAAGTTTCATATCCTCATGAAGAAAACAAAGATTTTGGGGACCTTAATTAAATGACCTTGAGTTGCAGTTGGACCAAAAACTTTATTAAACATTGATGCTTTTCGACCCTCTCTTCCAGATTTTGAAGGAACGATAATTGTTACAGTTTCATCATCCATGTAATCTACACTTGTTACTTGATTCTCTTGTCCAGGCAAAAAGGGTCTAACTCTACAATATACCCTGATACTTCCTTTTAAGTCTTGCACCTGGTTGTACAGCTTTCTGTTTTCTTCTAAAACCTTCTTGTATCCGGCTGCAGCTTGACATAATGTATGCACATGCTTTCCTGACAAGCCAGTTATAGCGTTTTCTTATTCAAGATTCTTACTTGAAGATAAATCTTTCGTATAATTGTACGTAGAAGTGTCATTTTTGACCCATTTGCTTAAGAATGAGTCGATTTGGTTATGTTCTATCTCACATGGGTCAAACGGGTTGAATTAGCTAAAGATTAACTTTTAATGCATGGAAATTCCTAAGTCATTTTGTTAAGAAATTTAGATCACTTATGTAAAAATATAGTGTTTGCAATCATATTTGATAATTTAGTTATCTGTACAAAAGTTATAAAAATGCACAAGAAATGTTTTAGGGTCAATCCCACTTGGGATTTACCCATGCTAAACATTACCAGTCATGCAAACTGTGTATGTTGCGACCTCTAATTGTACCTAGATTATCGGCTTCGTCTTGACAGTTATTTTGCATAGCCCGCACATCTGTTTTTGCAGTAGAAAGGGTGCTTCTCAATTTCTGAATAATATACAAAAGAGCATTAGGCATGTACTCATAACTCATCATAACATCTAGGTGTGTCTAAGGGAATTTGAGTTTCTAACTTGATATCATTCAACTATCTTCAAGAAAGAAATTTTTTTGCATGTTGGTAATAGGAAAATATGTCATCTTGGCTTAAATTCCCCACTAAGGCAAAGTTTTCTATTCTCATGGGATGTTGAAAAATACAAGTATGTAATATGCAACAATAATGTCAAAAGAATTTACCTTCAAGACAAATTTTCAACCATTCTCTTATAAATATATTAATTTGAGTAATGTTTTATCTTTAAGAAATCAAACGCCCATAGCAAAAAATATTATTAAGAACAATCAAACAAGTCGAAAGCCACACAGACCTCTTACTTAAAAAATCAGATCATGATTGAGATAATATTATTTTCGTAATCATATCATAATTGACACTCTAATTGTTAGAAAAAAATGCAAAATATTTGGACAAAAAGTGAATCGCTTGAACCTAACCAGATGTGTTTTGATCCGCCCATTTCCCCCCACCTTTAATACCTGTAATTCTTCATCTTGTCGACCAACTAGCTCATGCTGCTTTGGAGTGTTCAAGTTTAATTTGTTATATGCATCCATTGTTTTTCTATATTCCTCTTTTCTTCTAGCTCGTTCTTTTTCTCTCTCCATATCTAAGCGTTCTTGCTCTTCCTCTTCCTTTTTAGCCTTTTCTTCTTCTTCTAATAATTCTTTCTCTCTATTAATTCGTTCGGACTCCATTGCACTAATTTCATCCTCTTTAGCCTTTTCTTCTAGCGCAAGCCGTTCGATTTCTCTTTTAACTTGTTCTTGCTCCTCTCTTGCCTTTTCTCTTTGTGCAAGTGACTGATTTTGTCTTCTAATGCGTTCTTCCTCTCGCTTTCTAGCCTTTTCTTGTTTTGCAAGTTCTCGTTTCTCTCTTCTTATGCGCGCTGCCTCTTCTTTTTTAGCCTTTAGTTTTTGTGCAAGTAATTGTTTCTCTCTTCTTTTACGTTCTTCCGCTTGCTTTTTAGCCTTTTCTTTTCGTGCAAGTGCTTCTTTCTCTTTTTTTATGCGTGCTTCCTCTTGCCTTTTAGCCTTTTCTTGTTGTGCAAGTAATTCTTTCTCTTTTTTAATTTGTTCTTGCTCTTTTGCAGCTTTTTCCTCTTCTTCCTGCTTTCTAGCCTTGTCCTGTAATGCTAGTAATTCTTTTTCTTTATTTATACGTTCTTGCTCTTTTGCGGCTCTCTCCTCTTCTTCTTGCTTTTTAGCCTTTTCTTGTAATGCTAGTAATTCTTTCTCTTTATTTATACGTTCTTGCTCTTTTGCAGCTTTCTCCTCTTCTTCTTGCTTTTTAGCCTTTTCTTTTAATGCTAGTAATTCTCTCTCTTTGTTTATTCGTTCTCGCTCTTTTGCAGCCCTATCGTCCTCTATGTTACTGTGGTCTTGCTGCCTTGTAGGTTGATCATCCTCTCCGTTACTATTGGGCTTTTGGATTAGTTCTTCCTTCTTCTCATTATTTAAAATGTTATTGTCAGTTAGATTGTGAATCTAACAATTTGTAATGAAGTATTCTAAAGTGCTAATTGCATTTATGTTTTTAGCAACCAACTTTTTCGACCAGAAGAAAAATCATTTAAGTTTAAAGAATAAATCAATTCAAGGTATTTACCAAAGATAAGTGGTATTCAATGCCACAATTACAAAAAAATCAACATACCATCAATTTGACTGTTTATGAGATCAAGGTACCTTAAATAATTTTTTTTGAAAGTTGGTTACCTTTTTATGCAGTCAGCCCTATATTGAATCACACAAGTTAAGGATTATGATATTACTGTTGTAACTTTTGAATGAGATCTAGGAGAATCAATATTGGATAACCCATCATCGTCTTCCGGTGTAATACCCAATCTACTATTAAATTCCTCTTGGAGTTTATTCAATATATTTTCAACAATCTGTAAAAAAAATTAATACAATAAAAAAACTTATATAGGCTATTGTTAGATAATTTAAGAAACTAATGTCATACGCTAGATATAGTAAGGGAGGTGGTAGTTCGACCCATTTACTCATGAGTTGGTTGATTTGAGTTGCATTTTATCCAACCAGGTAAAATGGGTCGAATGGTTCAAACAAATTGAAGGTCATCTCAAGTTTATTGGTAATTCATACAAACTAATAAATCATCTTATACAAAGATATCGATAATAATTGTAACTTTTTCATTCTTGTAATAACTATTATTGCATCAGTTATACAACTTATAAAGGTACTAGAAAATGTTTACGGGCCAACTAACCCACCCTACCCGTTTTGACTCATGCCAAAATGACCCATTGTTCAATCCATTGTTCTATTTTGATCACTTACCTAACCTGCCCGACCCACCCAACTTGCAACATCTACTACATAGTAGTGAAGTTAAAGAGAACTCACAATAGGAATGTCTTCTTCATCTCTATCCTCAAGAAGATCAGAAACAATCATGTATAGAGGCCCAGAGTCACACTGCAAATCGCATGCACAAACTATTAGAGGATCAAAAGGTTAAATTTTCCCTTAATCTTCTTCATAATTATTAGAAGAATTTAAACCTCTTCTCCAACATCATCTTCATCCCCAGATTGATCCGTTGACCCCAACAACTGGTCAATGTTTACAGATTGGGTTCTTGAGAAGGCATTCATGGCTGGTTCTGAGTTTCTACGCAAAAATGTCTTCCGAGTTCGAGACGGTCTTGGAGTCCATGTAAAGTCAGCAGCTCCAGTTTCACTATAAGCTTTCATTGCCAGTACACTGTCCACCACACTTGAGAAATCTCCCCCCTAAACATAGAGTAATTCAAAACACATTATGATAACATTAAAGGGTAATTCAAAAACTTAATAAAGGATAACTACCGGTTCTAAATCAGCGGGTTCGAAAGTTGGAAGTCCCATTTCTTCAATGGCTGTAAGAAAATTTCTAACATTTTCAACATAGGCAGATTGAGCAGCTGCATCAGGTGTATTGAAGAGGGCCGATGGCGCGTTCACAATCTACACATTATTAGTAACCCAACTTTAGTTGATAAATATGGCAAACAAAAGCAAAAACGAAAGAAACAAAGATCAAAGATTTTCAAGAAGTGAAACTGAAGCTTACTTTAGGAACCGAACCAGATCGAATCTTGTTAAGAACATTACAAAGAACCGTTCCACTTCTTAACCCGAGCCTAAAATCTTCTTCAGATGGCTCAGCTGGTAAATCTCTTGCAGCCACTACACCCACTCTCTTTCTGAGCCATCTTGCTGCATCATATCTATCTGTTGCTGAAATTCAAACACCATGTTTCAGTTTTCAACACTCAACCATTAACTTTGGTTCAAACACTCTTAGCTCTCACAGGCATAAACACAAACACTTGGTGGACACTAACAATAACAATGAGACTAACATCAACAAGAATGAATTTCGAGATTTATATCCATCATCTATATGCATCAACCAGTAATCTTAGTCTCATAGATGGATAATTTGAATTCTAAACAATCACACAAACACCCAATTACATGGGTGTCTCTAAAAATATTCAATTTACATAACAAAACATGAAAGAAACTTACGATCATCTTCTTCAGGCATGTATTCTGAATCAACATCTTCACCTATACTCGTCATGATAATCCCTGCATCTGTCGATTCCGTCATCTTAAAAAAGAGCCACTTTGAATCTTTACAACCCTTTTGATCAAACAATCAAACAATTCGCATAATTTCTTCTAAATGTCATCCAAATTCGTCAATGGGTGCATGCATGTTAACGCATAATCCAATAATTCGAAATGTGTTTGTTGGATTGTTTCCGTTGATTTGTTTATGAATATTGGTTTCTTGGAATGGAAGCAATGGATGGTTTATAATAATCTCATTTTGTGCACCATTCATCTTCATCTTTCAAGAATCAAGATTATTGTCATTCCATTTGTCCAAAATGATACTACTTATCAATCAAAATTAATATTACAAGTTTAGAAAGTAGCATTTGCCTATTTAGGCCCTTTATTATCAACTTTATATTAATTTCTTCTTTATTATAATTGAATTGAATAGATGTTACATTATAATTCATTAGATGTTACATTGATTATGTACCCTTCTCGTCATGACGGCTTGACTGTGTTAAAACATAACCTGTTATTTAAGGCATTAAATTTTTTAGATCATCATTCAAAAGCAATGATATATAAGTAATATTTAGAGTAAATTACAAATTGTGTCCTTTATTAATACATGAAATTACGTGGTATGTTCTTTAGTTTTAATAATTACATCCAATATCTTTTTTTTAAAATATGTGCACACCTATTGTCCTTTACACTAATTTTCAGTTAAATGTACAGTTAGTCAGTTATGTATCTCTCACATGAGGTGCAATTTTGTCATTTTCTTTTTAGATATCTAATATATTAAACAAATAAAAAATTTAATTATTTTATATGAAAAATAAAATTAGAAGACATCG